>MU551602.1:1933915-1956630 GCA_024362625.1 Silurus asotus | reverse complement strand
CTGTCAAAATTCAAATTATTTTAAATGGCAGTTAATTGAATCAATTCAGCGTGCATTTTTGTTTTTTTTTTATAAAAAAAATTGTTTTTATAAAAAATGTATTTAATAAAATATAAATACATACATAACTAAATATAAAAGAGGAGAAATTTAAACCTTCAGCACAACATACATTTACTCACAACGTCCTTTCTTTACTTAGATATAAAATAAATAAATAAACTCCACCAAAAATATTTTTAATCAGTAAACATTTGTTTTATTTATGCTCCAAATCTCAAATCAAACACCAAATCTGCCATGATTCACAAAATTAACACTTCGGGTTTTTCCCTCACAGTATTTAAATTACTCTCTTTATTGATCGTACAGATAAGAACAATACATCATTCGAATCTGTAAAATGTCTATTTTTATTTGTGTACACTTATAATAACAACAAAACTCTGTGCTTTTGTAAAATAAAGTGAACAGACAGTGTGCGCTCTCTACCATGTCATCTCTCTTCACAAACACAAATAAAACAACCTGAATCTCAGTGAATATTTGCCTCACAGACATAATTAATATATGTATAGAAAACTCGAAATGTTTTTTACATAAACCACATTTACATCGAATAAAAATATGATCTAATCATTTAATTGGTATGATAACATAAATCAGTATTATTTATACCATAAATCCCATAAAACCATTGCTATGATTATGATAAAAGCTTCTTGATTTGACTTGAAGCGGTGGAGTTTCTCCATTAACTGTCCGTGTGGAAACATAGCAAAGGTTCCGTTTGGCGTTCTGATGATTTACATAATTTAAACCACCATTCTTACTTTAAAACATTTACAACAGTTTTTTTGTATTCATGCTTTGTGTTGGATTCATATTTGTCAATATCCATGTTGCTTAAAGTATTAAAAACATGAAGTATTAATATATGGTACATTCAGAACAGATAGAAATGTGCGGTTAAGTTGCGATTAAATATTTAATTTGATTGACAGCCCTAATATTGATATGATGTGAGGTCCAGTTACCAACATGACACTAAAACAGGTAGAAGTAATAATTACTTTTTACTTAAGTAAAAAGTTGACTTGGGGTTAAACAAAACGTCACCAGACCAACTCATCGCTTTAACCACACACTAGACTTAATAATATCCCACAGAGCATTCCACGGAGCAGACGTCACTGATATAGATATTTTACCTCAGAGTGATGACATCACAGACCATTACCTCATACTGTTCACACTACCGGTAGAGCAGATTAGCCGTGTTTCACCACGTTATCGACCTGGTAGGACTATTGTTCCAACCACTAAGGACAGATTCATAAATAACCTGCCTGATTTATCTCAATTTCTCACTAAACCCATAACTGCTAATAATCTTGATGAAATAACTAACAACATAGACCTTATCCTCACTAGCACATTAGACACCGTTGCCCCTATCCGGTTAAAAAAGGTTAGAGAACAAGTACCCGCACCTTGGTATAATAGTCACCTGCATGCCCACAAGAGAACAGCACGTAATCTGGAGAGAAAATGGAGGAAAACTAAATTGGAGATATTTAAAATTGCGTATAAAGTCAGTATGCTTAGCTACAGACAGGTGCTAAAAGCTGCTAGAGCTGAACACCTGAGCAAACTCATAGAAAATAACAAACACAATCCCAGGTTCCTTTTCAGTACAGTAGCTAAACTAACTACAAATCAGGGCTCTAAAAATTGTGTTCCATCACAGTTTAGTAGCGAGGACTTTATGAATTTCTTCACTGAAAAAATAGATAACAATAGAAAAACAATTGTGGCGGTCCAACCTCTGACACCATCTCCTGAGACAGTGTTACCTTCAACTCCACAACTTCACTGTTTTACATGTATAGGACAGGAAGAGCTGTATAATGTTATTGCCAAAGCTAAATCGACAACATGTCAGTTAGATCCAATTCCTACTAATTTACTGAAGGAAGTTTTATATACAACTGGTGAAACTCTTCTGAATATTATTAACTCTTCACTATCGTTAGGACACGTCCCTAAATCCCTCAAGTTATCAGTTATTAAGCCCCTCATTAAAAAACCTAATCTGGACCCAAACACCCTATCAAATTACAGACCAATCTCAAATCTCCCATTTATGTCTAAAATTTTAGAAGAGATTGTCGCTGCACAGTTATGTTCCTACCTGCAAGAGAACAATATCTTTAAAGAGTTTCAGTCAGGTTTTAGGCCCCATCATAACACAGAAACTGCTCTAGTTAAAATCACTAATGACCTGTTTTTAGCTTCAGACCAAGGCTTCATCTCGCTGTTGGTTCTATTAGATCTTAGTGCTGCATTCGACACTATAGACCATGATCTCCTTCTAGATTGCTTACAAAATTACATCGGCATTCAGGGACAGGCATTAAGCTGGTTTAAATCCTACCTGTCCGATCGTTACCATTTCGTAGATTTAAATGGAGAGCTATCCAGGCTAATGCAAGTAAATTACGGCGTGCCGCAAGGTTCAGTTCTAGGACCCCTGCTCTTCACAATATACATGCTTCTGTTAGGAGATATTATTAGAAGGCATGGAATTAGCTTCCATTGTTATGCTGATGATACTCAGCTATATATCTCATCTAAACCAGGCGATATAGCTCAATTAACTCGGATAACTTAGTGTGTTAAGAAAATAAGAGATTGGATGACCCATAACTTTCTACTTTTAAATTCCGATAAGACTGAGATTTTGCTCTTCGGCCCAAAAACTAGTATACAGAAGCTCCAGCATCTCAACCTGCATTTAGACGGATGTTCTGTAACCACTAGTTCAACGGTAAAAGACCTGGGAGTTATTTTAGACAGCTACTTGTCTTTCAAATATCATATTAACCAAGTTACAAAAACAGCCTTTTTTCACCTTAGAAATATTTCTAAGTTAAGAAACATGTTGTCTATATCCGATGCAGAGAAGCTTGTCCATGTGTTTATGACCTCCAGAGTAGACTACTGTAATGCGTTACTAGGTGGATGTCCTGCATCATTAATAAACAAGCTTCAGTTAGTCCAGAATGCAGCAGCCAGAGTTTTTACAAGGTCAAGAAAATATGATCACATAACCCCGATCTTATCGTCCCTACACTGGCTTCCTGTTAAGTTTCGAATAGACTACAATCTATTACTTCTCACCTATAAAGCACTAAATGGTTTGGCTCCCATGTATCTATCCAGTCTTTTAAGTCGCTACAATCCGCCACGCTCCCTAAGATCTCAAAACTCTGGGCTTCTTGTAGTTCCTAGAATAGCAAAGTCCACTAAAGGTGGTAGAGCATTTTCACATTTAGCTCCTAAACTCTGGACTGACAGTGTTCGGGGCTCAGACACACTCAACCAGTTTAAGTGTAGATTAAAAACATATCTTTTTAGCAAAGCCTACACATAACACACATTACATCATAACCTTGTGCTCCAGAACATCTGATCACATTACATTATCAACTTGTGCTGTTAATTTAATGAACAGCAGCTACGCTAATTCCTCCCCACTGCTTCTCTTTCTCTCCCCATCCCGAGACACCCTGAGGTTTGGCCAGCTCCAGTCTCCTCCCACCATCTTGATGATAACGGACCTTTGAAGAACTAGATGCCAAACTCACAAACATCCCGAACCATCTAGAGACGTACCAGTGCCATTTGGATCTCGCTACATGTGTGGAGTTTGACATTGGACCTCCTGGAGTGTTTAAAGGCTCTGGTATGGAGAAGCTGATACTGGATCTGTGATGATCACAAATGTTGAGCTCATAAAACTAGGAGCTACTAACCATATAGACTGTATAAGACTTTAGAAAGAACATCACTTATAATCTTATACTCCAGTAATCATGTTAATTCTCACTGTCCAGTGTTCTGTATTGTTGAAAGATTTATGATCAAACCCAAAATGAGGATGGGTTCCCCTTTTGAGTCTGGTTCCTCTCAAAGTTTCTTCCCCATAACATCTAAGGGAGTTTTTCCTTGCCACAGTCACCAGGGCTTGCTTATCAGGGACAAATTCACACCATTCACCTTAACTGTTGATTTGTGTAAAGCTGCTTGAGACAATGTCTGTTGTGAAAAGTGCTATACAAATAAACCTGACTTGACTTGACTTAAGTACATGTCAGTGCCAAAACTTCTTTACTTTCACTTAAGTAAAAAAAGTAAAATCAGTACTCAAACTTCTACCTGAGTATTTTAAAACATGAGTATCTGTACTTCTACTTAAGTAAAGGATGTGTGTACATTTGCCACCTCTGGGTACAGTGACAACGTTGATGCATTTGAACTCCTCCAAGTTGGTAAGGTCACCGTTGGATGTGGCCCTTCCTGAACATGTCCCAGTCAGTATATTTAAAGCATTCCTGAAGAGCAGAGATGGCTCCTGCTGGCCAGGTTTTTACCTGCTTCAGAACTTTAGTTTTTAATTTGCTAATGGTCTGTGTGCTTGAATTAGCATAACAGAGATGTATTCCGAGTAGCCAATTTAGGGGGTGGGCTATATTTGGTATTTACCAGAAATAGGTATCTTTTGTAAGTATTTTTACAAATACAGAACGCAATGTTTTAGAGATAAAAAGAGACAAAGAGCAAATTCCATGCAAGTAGTATAAATATTACAATTCCCAATTTGATACAGACTGTACAGCTTGCTTAGATTCTGCAAAATCTGCCATACCAGTTTGCATCAGTAGGAGAGGCAAAGGTTATGCTGATGTATGTAAATGTAAAATATGTGACAAAATTATTTTTTTATAAACTTGTGGCATTACTGTCACCACAACAATGTTTATGTTGCAGATAGGACCCGATTCTAAGGTTATCACAGCATGTTTTGTCTCATAAAAAATGTTATGTTATGGGAAAAGCTATTACGCAAATAATGAGAAGCTATATTGTATTCATGACTGGCAAACATACTTAATGTTTTACCCGCTAGATCAAGTGTACAGAAAAGTTAAGAGTTGAGTTGACAGTAAGTTTAACATTAACAAGAATCAGTGTGAACAACAATGCAGGCACTGCCTCTGTAATGTTACCTACATTCACATGTTGAATGACTGTTATGCCATTTAAGATTATGGTCGTGTACACATTTCTAAACTATATATTGGTTTTAAGAATCTAAAGCACCACAGCAGATACAAAAGTCTGTTTGTACTTAATTTTTTTTTAAATTAAATTTCATCATATCCACAAAAATATGTACAAACATGAACATAAGCTCTGTATGAGGTTCTAAATATCCCATCCCAGATTCAGTCTCAATTTGTTGTTATAATAATCTCCATTCTTCTGGGAAGAGGTTATATGAGATTTTGGCATTTTTTAAATGTAATTTGTTGCTATATTTAAATAGCTTAAGAAACTACTGACACTAACTTGTCACATACCTGTAGCATTAATTAGTTGAAAAGAAGGTTTTGGGTTAATGATAATTTAAATAGGGATCAGATATTCAATGTTTGACTTATTAATATCATTCTATTAATAGATTAGTGTGCTAAGAGTAGCATTAAAGTTTTTTCACATAAACTGAGTTGACTGAGTCTTGTGATAAAAATGATAATAGAAACATTATAGCCATATTAAATCATGGTAATTTGGATAATTAAGTTTATTTGAAGGCAAATACTTTTGTAATGTTTCTCAAGCGAAAGTTTAAATGAAGCACTTTTATTTTTACTCGAATAACAATTCACCTAGTGTATCTCTACTTTTACTCAAGCACATGGCTTGTGTACTTTTTCCACCACTAGATTTTGGAGTCTACTAAAGATTTGTGCTCATTCAGCCACAATGGCATCAAGTCAGGAGATGGGCTCTATAGCAGGCCATTCTTCTTTCACTTTAACCCATGTAAATTATATATGTGTGTGTGTGATCTTACATATAACTACAAGGAAATTATTGTTTAAACATATGTTATTCAAATTGCTTCATATTTTTATTTTTATCCTTCTGAAACAATACATTTGCCAACAATACAATAAAAAGGTCACAGAATGAGAGATTTCAAATAAACACAGATCTTATAAAAATATATTTGTATACCCTTATTTTCTCATCTTCTTTTACACAAAGTTAAAACCAGGATCATGTAAAATGTTTGGGATCACATTTAAACTAACATGTCAGAGCACAAGAGCAGCTAATATTTAAATATTACAGTATTTGCTACAAAAACTGTTCATTATTTCAACATTTTCAGTTTTAAATATGAAGCAAAAAAAAAGAGTAATGTTCATTGCGATATGTACCAAACTCTAAAAAATGCAATTGTCTTGTTTTTTAAAGGACAATTGAATATCAAGTGCAATGTACTGTTTTTGTCCAGCTGGACATCAAACAGTTTAAATACAGCGCTATATTCTATAGAATTTTTCAAGAAGCTTGCATCATTTAATTCTCCTGATGCTCTGGGTCCTGTCCAGGCCAACTTGACCACGTCTTCGCAATTGGGGCTTCCCTCATTCTTCTGCACTGTGCCATAGATAAAATATGTACCATTTTGTGGAACTGTGTAGATAGGATGCTCTTTCTGCTCCCCTGTAAACAGCACAATAGATACTGAATGTTGTATTTTTTATATAGCTTTCCTACACTAGCCAAAATTGACATTTGATTAAATG
This sequence comes from Silurus asotus, assembly GCA_024362625.1. NCBI lineage: Eukaryota > Metazoa > Chordata > Actinopteri > Siluriformes > Siluridae > Silurus > Silurus asotus. The sequence goes on along the minus strand of MU551602.1, from coordinate 1,949,965 downwards.
CCAGATTTTGCTTCCATTGCATTTAAAACCGTCAAGTCCTTCTGTGCAAATTATAGTGTTGAATGTCATAGTGTGACGGTTACCTGAAAAGATTTTGGTCATGTTGACCCTCTGTATGATATTTAGCTGGTGTGGTACCTGTAGACAAGTGAAATTTGATTTTATTAAATTTGAATTTGGTACCTGTGATACCTGTAGATTGTGAAATCTAATTCGAATACAAATAATTAAAGTATGTATTACAAAGAAGATATTAAAAAAATAAATATAAATCATCATTAATAAACCTACCTGTGCTGTCCAAACTATAAAAAGTCCAACAATTGCTCCAATCAGGAGCCCCAGCAGAACAACAATTGTCAGCAGGAGATACCTGGAACTGTACTGGAAGTGCCTGGACTTCCACATGCCTTTGGAAGTCTTAATGTTGGGAAGTTCTTCAATGAAGACAGCCTTTTCCATGTTGTTGGAATGAGTGAGCATCTCTCATTATGCCAGGCAGCATCTTATATGAGAGGATACTGCCCACTCATTTACACATTTTATTTTTACAGGTGGTGAAACTTGCTGCTGGAACAAAGGTAACTACTGGCACGCCTCTGAACCGTCACAAAGACAGCCTTGCAGCATACCAGATCCCACACATTCAGATGTGATCTATGCAAACACTGTCAAGCACATAAACAATCATTTACAATTGGAATAGAATCACTGAAAAATCCTTCAGGTGTTTAAGATAATGTAGATACGGCATAACTAGATTCAAAAGTGCAACATGTAATTAATGACAAGACTTTGCCAGAAACAGTGTTTCATGAGTGTAAAGCATATAACATATGGTAATATTATTAACCACATTAGTGAACATTTAATGCAAAATAAATCGCTGAATGTAACATTTAAATTATAACTTACCTACATGTGGATTCTTTGGATTCAGCAAGTAAAAAATAGTAGCAGTTTATTGTTTTATGGTTCACAAATATTTTCTCATGATTTCTCATATTTTTCATAGATTTTCTCATATATTTTCTTATGTTTTCATGCATCTGTGTATCATTAACCATCATGCAGAGTAGGAAGAGGTTTTTTTAAATAGTTTTTAATATCATCATTATTTCCATGCATCATCAAAACCACTTTGTTCAGTAAAATCAAACACTCGATGTGACATTAAATGGTGAAGGAGGGAATTATTAAACTTTAAATCTCCACAATATGTATCATGTGTATTTGCAGTAAGATATAATTATACCTGTTAGATCTGATAGACATATCTTACTGGGGAATTCCAAAGTGTTTTGTGTTGCATCATGCCAAGACGAAACCATTCATTGAGTAAGTTGAGTTACATCATCAATCCTTTGCTATTCCAGGCTTTACTATTTGGACGGGATCCAAAAGTCATTTTCGGCAAACATAAATAACCAGGCAAATACGCACTCAGTCATGTATGGAGAGTTTTAACAAACAAATGAATAAACCAATCAATTACATTTACATACAATACAGTGAATCCCACTATATTTAATTAGTACAAATTAGTTGTCTAAGAGACTGATAGGAGACCAATATGGAAATAAGTATGCTTGTGTGAGCATGTGTGAGAGTTAACCTGAGAGTGAAAGTGAGAATGAGAGAGAGAGAGAGAGAGAGAGAGAGAGAGAGAGAGAGAGAAAGGTTACTGATATTGGTGATAAAGTTAATCATTGATAAGTAACTTGTAAATTGTACATAGTTGGTGTGTTTCTGTGTGTGGCACTGACGCAGTGTGAAAGAGGCAGAGCCCCTATAAGCTTGCAAGTTATAGTATTGATAAAACAAAATGAAGACGAAACAAGAATACATTAATAAGCGCAATTTAACAGGTAACAGAAATATAATGAACAAGTCTAATGTAAGATATGAGTAGCATAAGAAAAGTGTGCTCATTTCAAAAGTTTGCATAACACTTTCTGACTGTATGGTTATGCGCTACACAGATTTTTCTTCCTGTTGTAATGCAGCCTTCATTCTAGAATTTCATAATTGAAATGATTTTTTTTTTTGCAGCTATATGGAATATGGAAATTGTTTCCAAGACAGAAATAAAGACAAAAAACAGCTGTCTACGTTCATACTGGGTGTACAACACAGCGACACAGTAATTATTTGTTGCATTCCACATCAATGTCATTGTAGGTGTCAAATATGTGTCAAAACATTAACTTCCTGTACTCATAATAATTAAATCAGCATAATAATTAAATGTGTTTAGATGCAGTGTTACTTAAACCGTCACAAGTAAACATGTCACACATTCTTTGACCACGAATTTCTACTACTGAACTAACCCAGCATTAAACGGTTGCAGGCGAATTGCATATCGTAAAGGATAAGCTTTTAATTAGCACACAAACACTGTTTACTCAGATTGTTTACTATTATGACGATGCGAAACTACTACTTGATTTCCACTTCTTGAAGTACAGACCTGTACTGCACTACAGACATAGTATGGCAACATATTTAATTTTCTGTTATCATAGGTATTGGTATAATATTGTGTAATGAATGTAAAGGATCATTGGAATTGAAATCAGTGTAAAAACCCGGCTATACACCCACAACCTACAGTAGCTATTCACACATTCCACACAATTCACACATTCCCCTTATATCTGTTATCAAATATAATGTTCTAAATCTTAATTCAGAATCCATAATTATTTGAGAAAGATAAGAATTAAAATTGTCTTTTACACACAGCCAAAGTATATAAACATGTACTTCTGTAGCTGCCTTTTCCTCAATAAACTTATAGACACTTCCTTGTTTCAAAGGTCAGAAACAAAAAACTTTATATGATACAGGGCACAAAGTTTTCAGACACTCTGAAAAACCCGAATGTCAACTTGAATGTTCGTAAAATACAGACAGCATGACAGTATTTATCAAGTGTTCCAAAGAAATGTTTTTGTTCATGAAACCAGAGTGCCATTATGGAAATTTAGTTTTAATCTTTGAGAATCCAGAATGACCGGAATTCTACCAGTGTTTAAAAAAACAACAAGTATCTTCTGTGTTGTTTAAAGATTAAATACACTGATTAATTTTATAGTGAAAATAGTCACATTGAGTAAGTGCAAACCAACAATGAACTCAGTACAAAGTTTTTGACTAAAATAACAACAGTCAGAACAAACAGACATTTACACAAACATTGTATATAACGAAAACATTTTTTGCTGGAATAGAATAGAATAAGAGACAGTGTTCATTCCCATATACACTATATGGTCAAAGATTTCTGGACACCTGAAAATAACACCCATATGTGGTTCTCCAAACTGTTGGAAAGACATTTTAATAGATTGAATTTCTCTTCACTTAATGTAGGAGGCTCAAACATGTTCCAAGGTCACAAAGTACTTGTGCACAAAGCAAAATACATGAAGACATGGTGTGCTAAGACTGGCATATAAGAACTTCAATTCAATTTATTTCAATTCAATTCAATTCATTTTTATCTGTATAGTGCTTTAAAAAAATGGAGTGAAAGTAGCTTTACAGAGATAAAGCAGTTAGTTCGGAGCCTACACGTTTGTTCCTTATAAATGTAAAATTAACCATAATGAGCAAGCCAGTTGTGAATATGGCTAAAAAAAAACTAACTGAGATGGCACAAGAAAGAAACCTGCACAGGAACCAGACTCAAAAGGGAACCCATCCTCATCACTGTTGCACAAAATGTTTTATATATAATGGATTGATAGAATTTGATAGCTCCCGCTTCAAAATCTAATAGAAAGTCTCACCAGAAGAGTAAAGTTTATTATAAATAAATAATAATGATGAAATTAATCTGGAATATGAAGTTCATTAAGCATGTATGTTTCTCATGATCATGTATATTAGGTTTTGGTCATTTCATTTATACCAGATTTTAGGTCAATGGGCCTTTACTGTAGAGATAAACATTGATACACTGTAACACAATGCTTCAGTTGATGTTCTATTGATGGCATAGAGCTTTGTTGAAAACAGGACATTCTCTTATATAATTTTTTATGATTATCATATTTCAGTAAGTAATGTATGGATTATTTTCTAGGGATAAATATTTGGTTCCAGCCTACCTTGCCAGTCTTAAACATGGTAAGTAGTAACTGAACTGCCAAGAAGGTGGAAGGCAGCATTATCTCGGCCTCTCACATTTAGTAAAAATTATAAATAAATAAAAAATATCTGACATCAAAGTGGTACTAGCTGTTGTGCATGTTCACGACCTTTACATGCCTGTATGAGTTTCATTTTTCTTTTCTTTTCAACAAAATTTAGGATTATACAAAACCGGATTAGCTGTATTTTGATGATTAGCTGTCTTGTATTGTATCAAACCTCTGCATTCATACAAACCCATTCTTTTTTTAATATTATTTTTGATTAAAATAAGTCTTTCTGTATTGTTTACATTTCTTACTTAGTTGGCTTACAATTACAAGCAAAACAATACTTGTTTTCACACAGGGTGTCATTTAGTTATAGAAAATGGAATTTTAAAATTAAATCAAAATTCTGTTCATTATTGTTTAGGTTGCTACAGCTCCATGTAAATCCAGGTTTATTTTTATTATAAAAGAAATTGTGAAACAAATGGAAGAAATTTGACAAATGGCTTTCACTGTTTAAATAGCAAATAAAAAGGTCTACAATGCAATTGAAGGATATTCAAAGTGTTAAGCACAATCAGATTCTGTGTTTCTATGTCAAAATCATCAGTGTTTTGAGTTACAGTATACTGCATATTTTTTAACATTACCTGGAAGTTAAATGTCAGCGGTTACCACAATGGTGAACCACAGAATTATTTTGAGTACCTCGCAACTTTTAAATGCCTTTGTATGTTTTTATAAACTTTTGAAATGTGAAAGGAACACACTTTAGTCACGAAAGGTACACTTAAAGGTTCATTCAAAATAAACATGTTTAAATTAAAATTTTGAACATTGCAACATGTGTTAAATATGGGCAATTGTATCTGAGATTATTTATTAGGAGATTATTATTCGTCAAATTTAAGATTATACAAATTACACCTATATAATTTTCTGAATTCAGATAGAGGGTTCAGAAGTAAGTTTTTATATCGTGTAGTATTGTATTTACATAGGGGATACATTTGACTATATTCGAATTATTTTCAATTGATATATATACGGTATATACATAGGCAGTATACATACTGCAAATAAGAACCTAACAAACAGTTGGACAGGAAATAAGGAACAGTGCTCTAATGGTTTACCAAAAAATAAATCCATGAGCACTGTGATACATTACAAAAAAAAACAAAAAATAAAAAGTCTAAAAATAGTGAGCTAAAAATAGTAATAAAAATCTGTATTAATTACAAAGGTAAATGAAAAAAAAATGTTCAGTAAGTACATAAAAGCCCACACATCTCCTTAAAAATTGTTTTTGTGGAACTTGCAAAAAGAGAGTCTTCAGAAATAGAGTACATTGTGTAAATGTTAAACTCAAAAGATTTTCCAGGCATAAAGCATGAGAGTTTAATTTATCACAGCTTACATTACTGCAACATGCAGCTTTCATATTTCTACAAAACAATTTTCTAGTACCCTAACCATGTTGCTCTTCAATCTACATTGATATTTAGAGATTAAATGTGCATGTTTCAACTAAAAAGCTGTCATCCTTTTAGGCAAAGACTTTATGAATTGGTGTAAATGGTGTTAAATGTAAATAAAAATGTAATCTACATCAATATTGAGGGATTCAATGTTTGTAAATATGAAAAAATTACCCCTGACCAATTTATAAAGTTGTACTTGCCTGAAAGTGTGCCAGCTTGTAAACGTTTTTGGGTCACAAGGCTATGAGGTAGGGTCCTGCTCGTGCTGAGGTGCACGTCTAAGCTTTGGGCGCCCCAAATACTCAGAGAAAGATAAAGAGAGAGAGAGAGAGAGAGAGAGAGAGTGGGGTGGGGGGGGAATGGTTGAGTCAGGGTCTTCATGCCTGTAACAACGACTATCTGACTGCAAAAGTAACACAAAAATATAATAAACATTACTTCAAATTAAATCCTGTAATTACTTTTTTCTTTAATCTAAGCTAATATACTCTTTGTAAACCCTGTTACAATTTGTGAAAATGAAAAAAAAAAACTACTGTCATTGCAAGGTGCATAAACTAATTGAATGTAGAAAGAGACACATATGGAAATAATTTATAAACAGTTGAACAATTCTGAAATAATGTCATCTTTACTGCTCAACTGTTGGAGTTTTTGTCCTGTCCATACCATGCTACCAGAACATCTTTTCCACAAAATAACTGAGGCAACTAAAACAAAAACATTATTTTTCAGAAAACACACTGATCAAAATTAGAGAGCACTTTCAGATACCTCCCAGTTGTTGGTGTTAATCTGGCACCTGGTGCTAATTTCCTTGATTAACTGTCAACCCCTATTTAACTGGCAGCCCAACTTCCAGTTTCACTGACTCTGCAAGATGGTGGGCCGTTCTAAAGTGACTGAAAGCCTCCGGCAGCAGGTTGTCCAGATAAAGGTCAAAGGGATGATCCTATTAGCCACAGCAAGACAAGTTTGTTGTTCCAAATCTGTAATTTCAAGAATATTGAATCTTTACAACATCACAAACTCATTTAAGTCCGCCAAGAAGGCTGGTCGTCCACGAAAAACAAATACAAGAGAGGACAGGATACTGCGGAGGATCTCAATGGGCAATCGTTTCCACAGCTGGAATTGCTCACCAGTTAAGGGCTGAACAGGGTAAGGATCTGTCTCGTCATACAGTGTCTCGACGTTTAAGAGAATTTGGACTGAAAGCCCACTCTGCAGTGGCCAAACCTCTCATTAGTGTGAAAAGTGTGTAAAGAAGTCAGTGAAAAGTGAAAGAGGAAGTGTCATTGTTTGGGGCATGTTTTCTGCAGCAGGAGTTGGGCCTCTTATACAGCTACATGGCAGAGTGAATGCAAATGTTTATCAGAACCTTCTTCAACAACATATGGTTCTTTTCCTGCGTTCATCACCCAATCAGCCCGCAGTGTTCATGTAGGACAACACTCCATGTCACACAGCAAAATAAGTAAAGCAGTTCCTTGAAACTGAAAACATTGAAATAATGACATGGCCTGCCCAGAGTCCTGATCTTAACCCAATAGAAAACCTCTGGAAAATCCTTGGTGATAAAGTTATGGCCAAGAAACCCACTACAGTCACCGAACTGTGGAGGAGACTGGAAGAAGAGTGGACCAAAATCACACCAGAGCAGTGTGAGAGACGTGTGTTGTTCTGTGGCTGCAGATGTGCTGAAGTCATTCAGAGCAGAGGCCTGTACACTTCCTACTAATTGCTGACTGTTGAAACCTTTTAAATGCCTCAGTTATTTTGTGGAAAAGGTGTTCTGGTAGCATGGTATAGACAGGTCAAAAACTCCTTCAACTGTTGAGCAGTGAAGATGACATTATTTCAGAATTGTTCAATTGTTTATAAATTGTTCTTTAATTTTGATCTCCAGGATCCTCTGTAGCATGCAAAAATTATAGATATATACACACATTATACAGTGAGGAAAATAAGTATTTGAACACCCTGCTATTTTGCAAGTTCTCCCACTTAGAAATCATGGAGGGGTCTGAAATTGTCATCGTAGGTGCATGTCCACTGTGAGAGATATAATCTAAAAAAAAAATCCAGAAATCACAATATATGATTTTTTTTTAACTATTTATTTGTATGATACAGCTGCAAATAAGTATTTGAACACCTGTCTATCAGCTAGAATTCTGACCCTCAAAGACCTGTTAGTCTGCCTTTAAAATGTCCACCTCCACTACATTTATTATCCTAAATTAGATGCACCTGTTTGAGGTCGTTAGCTGCATAAAGACACCTGTCCACCCCATGCAACTAGTAGGAATTCAACTACTAACTTGGCCAAGACCAAAGAGCTGTCCAAAGACACTAGAGACAAAATTGTACACTTCCACAAGTCTGGAAAGGGCTACGGGGACATTGCCAAGCAGCTTGGTGAAAAAAGGTCCACTGTTGGAGCAATCAACAATGGAAGAAGCTAAACATGACTGTCAATCTTCCTCGGACTGGGGCTCCATGCAAGAGGTCACCTCGTGGGGTCTTAATGATCCTAAGGAAGGTGAGAAATCAGCCCAGAACTACACGGGAGGAGCTGGTCAATGACCTGAAAAGAGCTGGGACCACCGTTTCCAAGACTTTATGGTTTGAAATCATGCATGGCACGGAACTTTCTCCTGCTTAAAGAAAGTCATGCGGTCAGATGAGACCAAAATATAACTTTTGGGTCATAATTCCACTAAACGTGTTTGGAGGAAGAAGAATGATGAGTACCATCCCAAGAATACCATCCCTACTGTGAAGCATGGGGGTGGTAGCATCATGCTTTGGGGGGTGTTTTTCTGCACATGAGACAGGGCAACTGCACTGTATTAAGTTGGGGATGAACAGGGCCATGTATTGCGAGATTTTGGGGAACAACCTCCTTCCCTCAGTTAGAGCATTGAAGATGGGTCGAGGCTGGGTCTTCCAACATGACAATGACCCGAAGCACACAGCCAGGATAACCAAGGAGTGGCTCTGTAAGAAGCATATCTAGGTTCTGGCGTGACCTAGCCAGTCTCCAGACCTAAACCCAATAGAGAATCTTTGGAGGGAGCTCAACTTCCGTGTTTCTCAGTGACAGGCCAGAAACCTGACAGATCTAGAGAAGATCTGTGTGGAGGAGTGGGCCAAAATCTCCTGCAGATTTGCAAACAGAGGCTACTGTACCAAATATCAACATTGACTTTCTCAGGTGTTTAAATACTTATTTGCAGCTGTATCATACAATTAAATAGTTAAAAAAAAAACATACATTTTTTTTAATTTTTTTTAGATTATGTCTCTCACAGTGGACATGCACCTACGATGACAATTTCAGACCCCTCCATGATTTCTAAGTGGGAGAACTTGCAAAATAGCAGGGTGGTCAAATACTTATTTTCCTCACTGTGTATATATATATATATATAGATAGATAGATAGATAGATAGATAGATAGATAGATATAGATATAGATATAGATATAGATTATTTTTTTTTATTTATTTATTTTTTCTTCATATGTGTCTCTTTCTACATTCAATTAGTCTATGCACCTTGCAATGACAGTAGTTTTTTTTTTTTTTCATTTTCACAAATTGTAACAGGGTTTACAAAGAGTATATTAGCTTAGATTAAAGAAAAAAGTAATTATAGGATTTAATTTGAAGTAATGTTTATAATATTTTTGTGTTACTTTTGCAGTCAGATAGTCGTTGTTACAGGCATAAAGGGTTCAGGTCAGGGGCTTTGGCTTGGCCTTTCTAGGACATTCAGTTATTCCTACTTCTGTGTTGTCTTGGCTGTGTGGTTAGAGTTGGTGTCATGTGACCTTTCAGCCCAGACTGCGATCATGTGCGATGGAACAGTTTTTTCATACTTTAGTTTGCTCCAATCATCTTTTCCTCACCCCTGACCAGTTGCCAAGTCCTGCTGCAGAATACTTTCTGAATTCACTATATATTGATTGTTTGTAGCTAGTACAACTACATACCTTTTTTTATATATATTTTATTATAATATGTAATTAGCTAAATGTAGCTAAAATGCTCAAGAGTGTGACCACTTTTCTTAAGGTTTGTATTAATATATTTTTAACGGTTGTGTAAGATATGATCTGATGATTGTTATTAGTTGTAAGTTTACTTTAGAAATGTCCCTACTGTGGGAAATAAATAGTTATTGTTCCATGCACATCACTGGTCTGAGAAACCATTTGATCTACATCTTTGGATTTGTGGCTTAACTGAAGTAGGCATACTTTGAATAAAGATTAAGCTAAAACATTACTGGTAAAGTATTGCTTAAATTAGTACTAATCATGCTTTGAAATCACACAATGCCAAGTTTCACTGCTGGGCTTTTGAGTAGCATTCTATTTAACAGCTTAGTTGTACAAAAAAGAAAAAGATATTTGAGATTATGCCAAATGCCTTTAGTGTAAAGTAAATGTACCAGTTGCATGTTGTTGCAGGCTACCTTGTGAGCAAACACATCTAACATTATCTTTATGTTAGTTAGCATTTTATTTGGATCTACACAGTTTTGTGTGAATTCAGATAAATAATGAGGGCCAATATTTTAAAACATTTTTCTGTTGAACTTTTAACCTTTTTTTAACTCAAATTTTTCCAGTGGCGGGTAATGCATTTGGTACCTGGGCCTTCAGCGGGGACCCGACTTAATCCACCACTTAATGCCACCACTATCACGTCACAATTATAGAAACCATCAATACTGTACAAAAACGCAATATAACAACGCATGGCATTACAGAGAGAGAACATTTTACTAAAGCAAGCTCCAAACCTCTACATTACCACCACAACTGTGCCCCCTACATCATCTGGAGCAGTTTAGATTCAATATTTATCTAATAACATGACCAAAACATTAAAATGTAAATAAAATACAAACTCCTCACCAGAGATGCATACTCATCCTCCTCAGAGGATGTAAGTCAGTGGTACCGCTCGTATTTACTGTTCTGGAAGTGGCTAACAAACCCTTTGGCTGAGACAAGCTAGCTAGCTACCTAGCTCAGGGTTGGCCGACCTCTCCTCATGATGTCTAGCTTTTCTTCCTCAATTCATTGTGGGCATTAAAAAAAAGTCAAACTCAGATGTATTATTGTGTGCAGAGCGTTACAGACATGTTGACGGCCCACCACTGCATTTTTTACTTTTTATAGCAACACTAAATTTTGTGATTGCACACAAGTTAGATACTGTTCATTTTGTGCTAAAAGCTCATTACAGCAAAATTATTAAAAGATAGAAATGGTTTACCAGAATACACCATGTGGACATTGGTGGCAATAAAAAATGAATCTATTTGGTCAAAAGATTACATTTATATGAATTACTCTATAGCTCCAAAACTAATTCTTTTTTTGTTTTTGGTTTCGTTTTTTTTGTTCTCAGTATGCTTACTTTGAAATATTTTCTGTAGAAACAGCCTATTTACAGGAATTATTCTTTTTTTTATTTAATTTTAAAAAAAATGGCAAGCCTTTTTTTGCCCTATTGAATTCAGGTGAGAAAAGGAAATGCTGATGAGTCAACGAGAGTTTATCATTTCTACAAATCAACTGATGACAGGCTCTAGCTTGTCATAAGTCTTAGCTTGCATGCATTCAGTATTACTGTAAACAGTGAAAAGTGCAACTGTGAAAAGTGCTTTTACATACAAACTTTTTATTATATTTTCTGTATTTTATTATTATACTACTATTTGGCCGATGCCCTTATCCAGACTTCGAAAGTGATTCAAAGTTGTCATCAATAAATACATTCTAATATGGTTCATTTGAACACAGTCTAAGAATACCATCCATCTAAAACTGTGGATTCAGAGTCATGTGAATGACTAACCAATATTACCAAGCAAGTGCTAATGATCATAATTGCCATAGGAGGATTAAAACAGAGTCATTAAATAAAACAGAAACAGCTGTGAAGGAGGCTTTAAACTGGGTAAGGAACAGCCAAAATGTCCTACTAAGGTGAGGCATAGTGTATCAGCAAAGTCTCTCCCAGATAAAGATTTCAAAGCAAACTTCAAAATGTGCTGTTCAAGCTATTTTTAAGAAGCACAAAGATACATGCAATTATGAGAACCATAGATGCAGTGGTCGGCCGGGGTCCCTAGTAGTTAGGATGCAGCGTTCTCTCTGCTGTGGCCCATGTTCGATCCCCAGTCAGAGAACCAACCCCAGCCACTCTCAGTGCTGGTCCCAAGCCCGGATAAATGGGGAGGGTTGCGTTAGGAAGGGCATCCAGCGTAAAAACGTGCCAAATCAAACATGCGAAAAGAAGCCGAAAGAAAGTTTTAGATCCAGTGGTCAGCCAAGGAAACTTGCTGTATGCAGTAGATGAAAGACACATCATGCATACTTTCCTTTGATATCGGAAGGTATCCAGCACTGCTATAAGCAAAAGAACTGGCAGAAACCAGTGGGACTCAGGTACACCTATTTACTAGTCCAGCTATATCTGGCCAGAAGTGGTCTTCATAGAAGTATTGCTGCCAAAAAATATATATCTTTGACATGGAAACAAGGCCAAGAGACTCGGCTATGCACGAAAAACATCCTGTAGGAATTTGGGTGCAGAGAAATGGCAGCAGGTGCTCTTTACTAACCCTAACCCTAACACTAGCAGGAGGCAAGTTTGATAAAGGGCTGGGGAGTGGTACAATAATAAGTCTCTGAAGGCAACCGTGAAGCATGGTGGATGTTTCCTGCAAACTTGGAGCTGCATTTCTGTAAATATGTTCGTGATTTGGTCAGGATTAATGATGTCCAGGCAAACACAGTCATGGTATTTAAAATCTTCAGTGGAAAGAAGAACGAGGAGTCCTGGAAGTGATGGTTTGGCCACCACAGAGCCCAGAACTGAACATCATTGAGTCTGTCTGAAATTGCATGAAGTGACAGAAGGACACGTTTACAGAAGATCTGAGGTCAGTTCTCCACGATGTTTGGAAAAGCCCACCTGATCTGCTAAATTCGTTCTAATACTAAACCCAAAAGTGCAAGTGTACCTAGAAAAAATGGATGCTTTTTTACAGGCAAAGGTTGGTTACACTTAATATTGGATTTTTTTTGCACTTTTCACAAGTGTCATATATACAGTATATATATATATATATATGCAGAGTTGGGAAGTAACGGAGTACAAACTTCGTTACTGTACTTAAGTAGATTTTTCTAGTATCAGTACTTTTCTCCACTATTTATTTTTCAGACAACTTTTTAATTTTACTCATTACATTTTTACACAAATATCTGTACTTTTTACTTCTTACACTTCTTTATTTTCACTGCGTGACGATTTCAGCCGAGCAACCGATTTCCTGTTACTGCGCTTCTTTTTTTAATCCACTGGTGTATAAAGTCCGGACTCTTACTCACCACAGAAGTCAGTAAGAAGTTTGGGGTTAATGTGGATGAGACAGAGGGAGTCAGTGATGTAAACATGACTGAGAACAGACACATTTCTGATCATCATCATCTTTTCTCTGCTTTTGTTCTATATGTGGATCTGCAGCCTGAACACATTTATTAGGTAACAACATTTTTAATTCGTTTCGTATTAATATATATATATATATATATATATTGCTGTCAAAATTTAAATTATTTTAAACGTCACGAAATTTTTTCCTTTCTTCACTTATATATAAAATAAATAAATTAACTTCAGATAAAAATATTTTTAATCAGTAAACGTTTGTTTTATTTCTGAGCCTCAAATAAAACCCCAAAATCCGCCATGATTCTCACAATTAACTCTCTGTCTTTCCTGCTTATTTACATGTCTAACAAAGTTTTGAGTTTTAAAAGTAATACCATTAGTGATATATGATGAAAGATTTCCCTGGTTCGATTCTTACCTTTAGTTTCATATTGAACATTAATAAGAAGTTTTTCAAAACAGAACAATGAAAGATCATTAAAATTGGTTGATGGTAAGTCATGGTATATCAGTGGTCCAGGTGTTGGAGATGTGGTTCTTGTACCTGAGTCACTTCTCATAGACTTTGAGTTACTGAGAGAATGTACAGGAAGGAGAAGTTTTGACCCTCTACCATCATGATCTAAGAGAAAACACTGGTCTCCTAACTATAAAAAAAGCCAAGAGTCCAATAAGCAAAGGCTTGTTTGCCTCTCCTGTGTTGGTGTAATGGTCAGTGACGTGGTCGCTGCTGTCTGACTCACCTGGATCGATTCCTACCTCTTAGCTTTCCTTTAAATTGTTTAAAAAGTTTTAATAAAGCACTATAAATGGTCCTGAAAATCAGGTTCTTGCAGGAGATCCTGTGGCTCAATTGGAAGAGCTTTACCTCTGGGTTGAGAGGTTGCCGGTTCAAACCCCGGCCAGGGCTCAAAGTTAAGAGTGTGGAAGGTTCTGGTGGCTGTAGTAAGGAAGGTGTCAGAAATGGCTGCGTGGAAGGTTGGATGTGGTTTCGGAGGGCGTATCCTGAAGCAGGGGGGTAATATCCGGGCATCTGCCCCCCCGGCGTCTGAGATGCTGAAAACAGGGGATTATGAAGCAAAAACGTTTAAAAAAGTATCGACTTAGTTTTGCATATATAGTGAAAAATTCTGCCAAAAACCTATCACCCTCACTTTTTCTGAGGCTGTGAAGCAGCAGGTCTTCACAACATTTGTTCACAATCAACCACTCCATTGCTCACCAGAGACTACTTTCCACACAGCTTACCCAATGTGGGGACAAGCCAGATTCGAACCAGCAACCTCTGATCTCAGAGGCAAGGCTTTTACCACAAAGCCATCAAGTCCCACAACACACTTTGTTTTTTTTGGGGGTTTATCCTTCGTTTCATGCTGCAAAGCAAGAAATTCAGACCAGACAGAAACACAGAAAGCAGGATTCGAACCCTGAACCCCACCAACAGCAAAATACCAGTCTTAACCCACTGAACCATCGGGAAGGACAGGCTGCGATGACTGTTTAGAGCAGGTCTATCTTTTCTTTCAAACCATCAACACAAGAATATAATGCTAAAGACAGACATAGGAAGCAAACCCATATCGTGACTAGGAGGGACAAAGCAGGATTCGAACCCTGATTCACACCATTAGCAAGGCACCAGCATTAACCCACTGAACCATCGGGAAGGACAAGCTGGGAAGCTTGTTTAGAGCAGATCTATCTTTTTTTTTTTTTTTTAAACCCATCAAAACAAGAATATTAAGATGTAGGAATCAGAAATTTAACCTACCTCATGACCAGCAGACAGAAAACCAGGCTTGAACCCTGACCACCAACATTAGCAAAGTACCAGCCTTAACCCACTAAGCCATCAGAAAAATACAGGATGGGAAGCTTGATTAGAGCAGGTCTATCATTCTTTTCAAACCATCAACACAAGAATTTAACGCTAAAGAAAGACGTAGGAAGCAAATACAGATTCAAGTAGCACAATTTAAACCCACATTGTAAATAACAGGAAGAAAGCAGGAATCGAACCCTGATCCCCACCACCAGCAACATACCAACCTTAACCCATTGAACCATTGGTGAGGACAGGCTCAGAAGCTTGTTTAGAGCAGGTCTATCTTTCTTTCCAACCCATTAAAAACAAATATATATCGCTAAAGAAAAATGTAGGAAGTGAATCCTGATCGTGACTGGCAGACAGAAAGCAGGATTCGAACCCTGAACCCCACCAAAAGCAAGAAACCTGATTCAACCCATTGAGCCATCAGGGAAGACAGGGCAGGAAGGTTGTTTAGAGCAGGTCTATCTACCTTTAAACCATCAACACAAGAATATAAAGCTAAAGAAATATTTAAAAAGCAGGAACATAACCTACATCGCAACTAGCAGGCAGAGAGCAGGATTCAAACCCTGATCCTCACCATTGCGAAACACCATCCTAACCCACTGAACCATGGAAGAGATCAGACTGGGAAGCATGTTTAAATGAGGCACAAGCCTTAAACCACTGAGCGACCGCTGCTGAAAAGCATGTGTGCTGTTTGGAGGGTTCATACTTCGTTCATGCCAGCGCAGTAAGAAAGAAGACATGTAGGACTGGCTTTGAAACCTTATCACCAGTGTGGACTATATTAAGGACCATGTTCAGGCACAAGCCTTAAACCACTGAGCTACCACAGAAGTGCCTTTTTTTTTTTTGGTGGCGTTATCTTTCATTAAAGACCAGGAAATCAATAAATTAATCCAACACAGAAAGGACAGCATTGAAATGTTTTCAGAGGGGACAAGGTCCAGAAGTTTTATTTACCAACACAGCGACCAGGAATCAAACTCTCAAACTCATCCTCGTGGGGATACTGACATTAACTCACTAGGCTATCTCATCCATCTATCTATCTATCTATCTATCTATCTATCTATCTATCTATATATATATATATA
>MU551602.1:1818965-1933339 GCA_024362625.1 Silurus asotus | reverse complement strand
ATATATCTGTCTGTCTGTCTGTCTGTCTATCTATCTATCTATCTATCTATCTATCTATCTATCTATCTATCTATCTATCTATCTATCTATTTTAAAACATGAGTATCTGTACTTCCACTTAAGTAAAGGATGTGTGTACTTTTGCCACCTCTGTATATGTGACATATGTGATATATATGACATATATGTCAATAATATGATTCTTATTATTATTATTAATTCTAGTTTTAATGAATTAGTTTTTTGGGTTTTTTTTTTTTGTTTTGTTAATTCTGCCTCTTGTTTGACACTCCAACTGACCCATATGTTTATTAACTTGAAATTCATTTTCTTTCCTGAACTCTGTCACAGTTCCACCTTCGGATGGTGATACCCATGCAAGGTTAAACAAATCGTTTGCCAACAACATGTGAAGGGATTTCTCTCACACACTCACACACACACACCGACACACACTCTCTCTCTCTCTCTCTCTCTCTCTCTCTCTCTCTCCCTCTCTCGCTCTCTCCGCCCACTGAGCAGCGTGGGTGAACACAACCGCAAGTCGAGTTCCTACTCGTCGCTTTTCGCTTGTGTGCACACATTGGCCGGTAATGGCGATGATGTCACGACCCATGACGCAATGTTTGCTTTTTGTCTTTTCAAGCTCTTTTATTTTGCAACGTGCCTGACAAACAGGAGAAGGATTATTGCAGCAAAACGAAAGTGCAGCAAAGCGAAAGTTCAGTTCAAGTTTCTTCTTGTCTGAGTTTCATTCCCTCCTTAGCCGGTATTGTTCCCTAATTACTGTAGGTGTCATTTGCAGAATTAAGCCAGTAATAATAATAATAATAATAATAATAATAATAATAATAATATGATGATGATGATGATAAGGATGATTATTATATTATCATCGTTTTTATTACTATTATTAAGTAACTGTAATTTCCATTTTTGCCAACACTTTTGTCTACATCATTCTGAATTGCAAAAACATGATCACCACTGAAATCATGAAATGCTTTATATTCAACATTTCCTTAAACTGCAATTGAGATATCAGCATATGTGAATATACAAATAAGTTGACTTAAACTAATAGAAAAAACTTCAACAGTGCTATTAACCATTACATGTTCCATGGACTCATGAATAAAAACAACCAAATGAATTTAGAATGTACTACTGCTCCATGATCATTAAACACATGTATGATCCCTGATCGATTGTATAGAATTTAGTAACTGCATTACTAAAAAACAATAGGGATGGTGAATTATGAACGTACTGTATTGACACCTGAAATCTCGATGTTTCCGTTGAATATATCATTACAAAGATATTTTCCCTTCTAAGACTCGTTTAAGTCTTTAAACTAGATTGTGGCATGTGGTTTTGGAAATTTATGATCATTCATCTACAAAAGCATTAAAAAGCATCTGATGTTGGAAAGAAGGTTTGGGGTTCAGTCAGTGTTCTAGTTCATCACAGCGGTGTTTTTAGAGGGGTCGTGGTTGGGAGTTTGTGCAGTTTTTCCACTTCGGCCTTGACACACCACGGAGCTTGCTTTGGGTAAAGGTGTATTGTCATACTGGAACATGTTTTGGCCTCTGAGTTACAGTGAGGGGAAAGTTTTAATGCTATAAAGAGACCTACAAATCTTAATACTTCAGACTTTGATGAAAAATAACATACAGGTGGGATAGTCAGGTGTCCATACACAGTAATTTTTGCCATATAGTGAATAATAATCAAATATGGTGATCAAAGGAATGCCATCTAAGCATTCGCCCGGTAGTTTCCCCTCTCAACCCTCATACTGGTGCAGAACACTTACCAGTTTGGCTTGGGAGCAAGTATTTTTTATATTTCATTGATGTAAGATTGAGCTACTATTTGATAGCTATATGATATTATTAATTATAGATACATTATAAACAATCATTTAAAGTAATTAAAGTACAGTAAAGTTGAAGAGGGAGACACATTGTGTATAAATACTTATCATTTTGCCATTGATTTCCGAATAATCTCTGAAATGCTCTTGGGTTGATTGTGGTTGAACTGTAATAGTCTAATTGAATCTTTTTCTTGTTCACGGTTTGTTGTTATTGTTTTAAGTGGCACAAAATCTGAACCAAAAAACCCAGCTTTACTGTTGTGGAAACTTTAGCTACAACAATACGAAGATAATTTAAGATACCAAAATAATATATTGCGGACCTCCATGATTTTTATCTTGCTCTAAAATCTTATGTAGATTACCATTTGAATGTTTGTTCAGTCATTGGAGTATATTATAAAAAGGAGTGGGCGCTAAGGTCATACACACAGTAATATTTGATAGGAATATAGCTTGTGTTAACTGCATTGGTTTATGCTATACATATCATTCACCTTGATATGATGTGTATCAGTGTAACAAGCAGGCAACTGCAAAGAACTCCCCACTGAAAGTCTGTCAAAAGGCTCCTGAGTTGCACTGCAGAAAATAATTTGCCAGTTCATGAACATATCTTGCACATCATATCATAGTCACTAATGACATATTCAGCTGTGTTCACCTGTGGGCTTGTGGAATTGGCCACAATAGGAAAACCCAGACAAGAACATGCCAGGTGCTTTTTAGGAAGGCTTGTTGAAGCACTTCATCAACCACACCCTTTCACAAACATTTATAGATCACCTCTTTGCTGTGGAAGACTTATAAACCTTAATGTGTTAGTTACATTCACTAACTTGTGAAAAGCGGGTTAAAAATATATTGCAACCTTCCACTAGAGGGCCTGTGAGACATTTTAGGTTCCCTTTCGAATCCCATTAAGAAAATCCACTAACACAGTATAAACCCAGTTGTAGGATTACTATACTATAGAGCCACAGATTTAAGTTTTATTTGGGCTAAGTGAATAGAAGCCTGTTTACCAGTATTTATTCAGTAAGTGCATTCAATTAGCTACTTGCTTACATTACTTTCATCAATTAACTATTTTGATAATGAATTAGCCATTCGGTTATTAAGTACTAAAGTCTTTTCCTGACAAAATCAAAATTCTTGTGTAAAAAAAAAAAAAAAAATGGACAAATACATTTTAGAATTGTACAACCCCAAATCCAAAAAAATTTGGACACTGTGTAAAATCTAAATAAAAACCAAATGCAATGATTTGCGAATCTCATAAACCCATATTTTATTCACAACACTACATGGAAACTTAAACGTTTAAACTGAGGAAATGTAGCATTTTAAGGACAAAATAATGTAATATAGAATTTGGAAAGTTTGAAATGGGCAAAAAGTCTGGAAAAAAGTTATTCAAATTAACAGTTGGAGAAACATTTTGCAACTAATTATGTTCATTGACGACAGATCTGTAAGATGATTTATATGGTATAAATAGTCAGCGTCTCTCAGAAGTAAAGATGGGCAGAGCTTCACCAATGCGTGAAAAACTGTGTCTACAAATTGTGGAACTTCAAAATATGAAATGTTCATAAAATTGCAAAACAGTTTCATATCTAAAAATTGACAGTATGTAATGTCATCAAAAATTACAAAGAATTTGGAGAAACTTTGTGCACAAGGGACAAGGGCGAAAATCAATATTGGATGCCTGTAATCATCGGGCCCTTTAGGCAACACTGCATTAAAAACAGTCATGATCCTCTAATAAAAAACACTGGGCTCCAGAAATTATTGTCTGTGAACTCAGTTTGCCATGTCATTACAAATGCAGGTTAAATCTCTCATGCAAAGAATAAGATGCTTGAACAATCTGGCTTGCTGTCAGTGCTTAGTCTAAAAAAAGCTACATCTATGATGGTATTGGAGTGCATTAGTGCCTATAGAATGGGCAGCTTGAACATCTGGATTGACTTCATTGAACTGGCCTAGTTCCACATTTTGGGGAATTAAGGTTGTACATATCAATTAATATTTAATGATGTAAAAAAATTTTTATTGTACTTAAAGAACAAATACTGTAGCTCTGAAATTATCACGTTCTCAGCTTTAAGAACAATGAGTGTCCGTGACTTATAGGCATAAGGGAGACATACCAGTCAATATACAATATCTCATTGACAGGCCATGCATTTCACAGAGTAGGCTCTATGCCTTCAGCGAGTTCCCTACCTAATTTAATCCACCTCTTAATACCGTCATTATAACGCCACTGCTATTGTAACTATCAATATTATACAAAGGTGTGGTATACCAAAGCGCTGCATCACAGAGAGGTAGCTCATGCAGTGAGAATGAATGTTCTTACTTAAACAAGAAAC
The DNA here is from genome assembly GCA_024362625.1 of Silurus asotus. NCBI lineage: Eukaryota > Metazoa > Chordata > Actinopteri > Siluriformes > Siluridae > Silurus > Silurus asotus. Next base: position 1,929,073 of record MU551602.1, on the reverse strand, counting down.
CCAATGAACACAATTCAACAAGTCTCCTTTCACTGCAGCCACAGCCGCACCACCCACATACATCATCTTTAGCCGGAGCCTCAATATTAACTAAATAAATTATTGTAAATTGTGTTTTTATGCAAATTCAAGCTTTTTTTTCATGGAAAAGCGTAACTGTTTTGTCTGGCCTTTCCTCACAATATCCAGCTTTTCTTAAAACGTACGTGTTGAAAATGTCCTTATAGGTATATCTGCAACCAAATCAATTTCTTCTCCTCTGTTAGCCATTGTGGAATGTTGAAAGAGCTATTAAATCTATATGAATATATATATATATATGGGCTTGTGTGGTTTGTTACAGACGCGGTTTGTCAGCTCTGCCTAGTGCGCTCGCTGACCATTCAATCAAAGGATGTGAAAATGCAGATATTATTGTACACAAGCTATATGGCCCCAGTGTCACCACCTCAAAATCTGATTGGTGGCAGCAACCACATCAAGCTGTTGATTCTGAAGGCCTCAGGGCAGATTTATTTGACCCTGGCAAACCTATGATATGATAGCTGAAATCTGATTAAAATTCTAACCTAACCATACAAAGCACAACTGAGAGAAAAAGCTGATGAGAATACACTACTGTGAATAATTGAACACGTATTCATAAAATAAGGAGAAGAATAAAATGTAAGCGATTCTGATAGTGTTTAGGCGAGCAGACCCTGAGCAGACCCTGACAGCCTACCACAGCCATATATACTAAGCAGGTTTGGGCAAAGACACTTAAAAATGTATTTTCAAATAAAATACCAAATCCATTAACTTTAAGTGTATCAAAATAAACTATAAAATACAGCAGCCACTTTATGTATCAACATTTTTTTTAAATACTAAAGCATACTTCTACTGGGGGAGCATGAAATTTCTTCACAAACCTTGCATCAATTGGCCTAATTGATCGTTTCCTTCACCACTACACCGACTCAGTTGATTAAGTCAACAATGTTTGATAGCAGCAGCTTTTCTCTGGTCAAATCACACAATAAATCTGACAGATGAAACCAGTTAACAGATCAAATATTCACATACATGCCCCTGTGATTTCCCCGATGAAGGTTAGTTTAAAAGTAGTCAACAGTTTAATGTTTAAGTTTGTGAATGACTCATAATTATATCCTAATTCAGTTACTTGGTGTTTGTCATTGAGTCAATGTTGCTGATGTTCTTTTGTAACCAAACAAGTCATTCATAAGAAGACAACTGATGGCACCTGTATTTATAGCAACTAGTTTCTAACTAAGTAATCATTTGATTGTTAATCATACATATAATGATGTCCAGCAGTCATGATTCTATTAAACAGATACTTCAATTAATGTACAAAATTCGCCAATCAAATATTTATTTATCAATCATTAGACACCTGTTTGAGAGCTGACAGCCGGCATGTTTCTTACCCTCACCACCTTCAATTTGGATCGGTTCTGTTCTGATCTCAACAAGTCTGGGCAAATTACTGAGTAGGCACCAATCAGAGGCTGCATTGTTATGATGTCATCGTTTAGACTTTTTACAAAGTATTTTATAGTATTTTAAAATAAATCAAATACAAAACAAGTACTTTAATACAAAATATTAAACCATTATCATTAACCCTATCATATACAAATGTTAATCTCTTGTATGGATGTCCCCTCTGACTGCAAATGCCAATGCTAATACTGCACAGCAAATCTGTTCCAAGTGCTACAGTTTAAACATCCATGAAAACACATTTGGAAACAGGTGCTCCAATCTACTGTATTAAATCTTCTCCACTGGCAGGGGAAGACCGAGCCCAGGATGCAGAGTGGTTTAATTAGTCTCCATGAGTCATTTTGAAACTTCATGAAAGATTGTGTCTGCTGTTGGTTATGGAAACTTTATTCTTTGATCAAACAAACATATTAAAATAGTGGGACCCGATGACAATGTCTCATGGGTACAAACGTTGTTTGTCCTATCAGCTCTGCAAAGTATTTTATAGGGTTTAGGGTTTTTTTCAGATCGTATCAAGATTTTAGTTCCGCTGAGATTTGGTTAACTGTTAAACATGGGTATGAATGAAATAGCAGACATTCTAGTTCAGATCATAGGGTCCTATGCTACATATGTACATATGTCCTACTATGTCCCACTGTACATATGAACCTATTGAACATATTTAAAATAAACATATGTAAACATATGTAAAGTACAACAAAAAGAAAAAAAGAACTATGGAAAATACTGTATAAAACTTTTTATCCAACTCTTTGTATAGTATTGTCACAGAATTCTGTCATTTAATTACCTTCACCTTTATTTCAAGTCTGAAGTGTTAGAGAAGGGAAAAGAGTGAAGTATCGCTCTGACACACTGAAATTGTGAAAGCACACTGAGATAAACATTAGAAAAGATAAGAAGAGAAAAGAAGAGACGGTTAGAAAAATATAATAGTATAAATAATAAAACCCCCTCCCAACAAATAAAATAAACACAATACTTTGTGTTCTTACTCTAATAGATCTTAAAACATTTAATTTATTTGGTATAATACAAAATATACACACACAATAGATTAGGCTCACATAACATGAGGTGCAAAACTTGCTATGTAAATAAAGTATTTAGAGACAAAACAAATCATATACAAAATTTGGATCAAATAGAACATGGAATTAGTGATTTTTAACAAGTGTTCAGTTATTTAAATATTTCCTTCCATATTTTTTTCTTTTTTAGCACTTTGGATATTCATTACCAGTTATATAATTTTTGGTGTAAATAAATCCATGTGGCATAAAATAAACATTGAGAACATTGCCATGTTAACATTAACATTATCATCATTTCAATTAATATAGTACGTGCATAGCTTCAAAACAGCCTTAAAAATCAGTAGGCAAGCAAATACTATTAAATATAAACTCAAATATACATTCATTCATCTATATATGTGTAAACTTTAATACATAACATGGTATCGATTTACATATTTTCTATTATAGAATACATTTCGGCATGGCTTTGTTGCATTATACGTTAAAGAATTAGCTATTTTCCAAGCCTTCCGAGCTTACAAATAATTCCCAACTGAACACTTGTATTCATTTTAAAATGAGGCTAGAAATATGTTCTAATAAATGCAAACCATACCAACAGATTCAATTACATACTGTAACAATATGATTCAGATGTCACACAATGGCAATAAGCCTTAAAACCAAATAAGCTGTGCCAATAAATTAGAGCTACTGCTCATATAAACTAAATCTGCAGCTTATTTAAATGAAACTTCAAATATATTCTGTTGTGAAAAGTAGGAATGTCTTTTCCCATTTCCATTTAATAATGTGTTCTGTTTTGTTGTTACTGTTGGCCTAATGGCATCCAGCAGTCCAGTGTAAATGTACATATAAGCAACAGACAACACATTCAGCCTGATACTAACTTAACACCATGTAAATTAGCTGTGAGGCAAATGTTCAGTGTTAATAAGAAATAAGTTGAGCAGGGTATGGAAAACTTGGCATAGAATAATAATTCCTTTAGGCTTGTCAGTCATATTCTGGAGTATCATTTTCTTGGGCTCCCAGCAAGTAGTGTAGGCCAACCCGGAGATCATCCAGGTAGAGATATGGCTCAATTGTGTTACTGAAAGTGAAGGTGACCTTCTCTTTTTCGTATAGGCTAATCACTGTCTGGTGTCTCACACACTTCTTGCCTTCATGGGCTATCAGTTCAAAGGAGAATTTAGTTTGGCCCTGTGACAGAGTCAGGTTGCCTTTGGTGCCATTGCCTTCCACATGAACACAGATGTAGAAAACATAGGGGCCTGCCAGAGGCACAATGACCTCACTGCCATGCTCAAGCTTCAGACTATTGTTCCAGGTCACAGTGAAGTTCAGGTAAGGGCTGGAGTTTGAAGCTGCTAAGAAATATATAATGTGCGTGTTAGTAAACAAAGTTAGTTAGTTAGTTAGTAAAGTGCTTTTTTATCCAGTCTTTATTTTGCATAAAAACGTAAGCATGTTCATTAATGAGCAAGTTACAAAGAAGATACAAAAGATACAAATGGTACCAATGTAACTTACATATTCATAAACTCTATGTAATATTTAACACCAGTCCCACACCAGTTCTATTTTTTAATAAAAAAAATAAAATTTGTAAAATATGTATAATAAAAATAATATTAATATTAATAATAATAATAATAATAATCCAAGCACATGTTAGTTGCTTGAGAAAATGTATATGTAATTAGTATTATCACTTAAAAATCTCACTCATACATTCTCTGAAGAAAACACTGTCATACCTTCCGTGTCATTGGAGTAATACCCTGAAAGGTGGACCTTTGGTAAAGCTGCATTAATCCACATAGTGTGTTTTATGAGTAAAAAAGTTACATCACATGCCTATTTGCAGAAAGACAGCAGCCAATACATGCCCCAGCTACAAGAAAATGTCCTAAGTGACAATAAAACAGGAACAGTTTTGTGTTTTTATTCCCCCTGAGAGTCGGTTTAATGCTTAATTAGCACTGGATAACATCAGTATATTTTGGCCAAATATAATTCCATTATACAGCTCATCTGTCCATGTGGTGAGAGCACTGTGGTGTTTTGCTGCCCACTCCATTTCAAAGTATTTACTTAAAACAGCTTAAAAACATTAATATAGGTTGAGGTGGGAGGATGGACGTCAAGAGCTGCAGTGTCCATTACGCACAGTCTGGATGGAAACAAACACAGATGCTCACCTTTCAACATGCTCAGGTATATCCCTTTGTCCACAAGCGGTGGTGTTTTTGGCTGAGTCAGAAAGAGAAATTATAATTAGTAAGCATGCCAGGTTTTACAAGGTGGGGAATTTAAACACAGACACTTGACACAGTTGGAAAGTGGCATAACTATTCGACATGGGACTCGAGATGACACCGAGATGAAAACCATATAAAGCTAGCAATTAAACCACAAAACTCTTTTCTCATCTTCTTAGGTATTGTTAAAGAAACTGCCATTTTAAAATAGACCATTTTAATGATATGCTAGATTTTAAGTAAAGCATCAATACAGGCAGTGCCAGCATTTTATTTTTGACATGTTTTTCATGGTCATGTACAGTATGTAAAACCTATTCCACCAAGCAGATTGCCCGATCTGGAGTATCACCATTTACATTTGCGATTTACAGCAGACACTTTAAAGTGTTCAATCGTCCTAAATTAATGGTTAAAAAAATGTGCTTATTTTCTGACCACTAGAAATGAAGGGTCAGAAAAAGTGCACTCATAAGACTCTCCTTTAACACCCTTTGCACATTTACTTCTGCTCCAGTGAACTGTTGAACCTGGAAACAGGGAAGTTTACTTATAAAATCTTCTTGTACACAAATTAAAGAAACAATATTAGGTGTAAAACTGAACACAGATCTGACTTCACGAGACTACTCGTTCTCATTCAACTGAAACAACACTGAATTTATTCCTGGATCCATAAGGGTTCATTCAGCTAGTCACAATATTTTAATATTCTCAGAAATCAAATTGAAACACTATTTTATATTAAGTTCATTTTTTTTATGTTTTGGGTATAATTCTTGCTCATTCCCTGACCTAAGATTTGTTCTTAAACTTTTTTCCAGGAATTGTTTCCATAAAGTCTTATACAGTCTGTAAAATGCATTCATATAAACATAGTAGCCATTATAGTGGCCTAATAAACATAAAAATCCTTCAGAAATTCCGTTTTTTGCGTTTTGCACACGTACTCGGATCCATAAGTAAAGAACGCTGGAACCATAAAACATGTATCTATATATGTATGTATGTATGTATGAGCGCGTGCGTGTAAATGAATGTCGGTGCTGCGCGTGCGCACGTATGACTTACCCGGGCGTCGCGGTGGACTATGTAGATGGTGTACATGCAGAGCGCGGCGCACGCGCATGTCAGGACGCTGTGAGTGAACAGCAGCCCCGGCAGCTTCCTCTGTCCGCGCGCCTCCAAGCCTACAGCCGCGTGTCCGTGCAACCTGTCCGCCTCAGGATCTTTGGTGTCCATAATGAGAATTGGAACATCTCGCTGTGCGGCATCATCCATTTAAAGAGAGTGGGCAGTCAGGTGGGAGTGGATCAAAAAACCACAAAGATCCCCTACGAAAAAAGCCGACATTTCTCATGTCTCGCGATCCCCATAGAGCCCAGATACACAACTACGCATTTTATAAAGCCTGCGTAAATTCGAAACAGTGTTTTTTTTTCTTCTTCTTCTCATAGCTACAAAAAAGAATCTCCCTTTATAATCACCATCATTATCTTAGCTGTCAAAGATTGTTTATAACGTAAAAACCTTTAAAGTCTTTTTCATTCTAAAAAAAATACTTCATGAATACAGTACTTATTCTATTCCAGCCATGGGTTTAACTGTATTGGGGGGAAAAAATTGGTATTTCCGGTAGGCTATAATATAAATTATATGTTATGAATGTTTTAAAAAAATGTAATTTTTCTTAATTTTTTTATTTTGATATATAATGTACATCACAGAGATAAAAATCATTGGTGGGTAAGTAGGTGCGTTCGGTAATTTACTTATGGCTAATGAGTAATGGCCACACTATCCCACACTTGTGACTTAAACTGACCCACATAGCATCATGGAATGACAGGAAATTAAATCATCCGAATCTCAATACCACAAAACTGTCACAATTCTCAACAGTGTGTAATACCATGTACACCGTTTTAATTCAAAGACTAAACACACTAAATGCACTGGTTTTAGCTGGGCCTTTTTTTGTCCCAGATCCAAATGCCATTATTTTTTTGTGGTGTTCAGTCAAATATTGTTCTTACACCATTCCATGGAATACAGTCGGGAAAATCCAGACAAGTAGTTTAAATGAATCATAAGTCTTATTCGAATCAACAAGTCTCAATCCCATAAACAGGTCTGAATCAATTCGACAAAAATCAAGCCACGTTTTCCGGTGAGAAAATCTGAGATAACGCATGTAAGGGGGAAATGCATCAATTAAAAGCTTTGCATACCTGGAAAACAATAAAAAATTCACTTATCGACTAAGCACTCCTGACATAAACATACTTCAGGTGTATTTATGAACGTATATAGGACGGTTTTCAGAAAAATTTCCAGAAAAATAGAGCAACTGTTGAATCCCACTTGGGAAAGGAAAAAAAAACAGGCTAATTATACATAAACAGTATGTAAAATATAAAATATTAGTTGGTGTAAAGTAAAAGAATAAGGATATTGTTTTAAAATAAGGTACGTCAGAATCAAATTGCATAATTAACACAATCCTAAAAATACCTTTACCCACAAAAAACAAAAATACCTTCAGGAGCATTAAATAATCAAAAGCTTGAAATAAAATTAAATTGATTTAAATTAATTAATTTAAATTAAATTAAATTGTGTTATATCTGATACTGGCACAACATTTATTGCCACAGCATTCACAACAAATATTGATAACTTGTGTATTCACTGCCTCTACACCACTACAAAGCAGTTGGTGAAATTATGAACAGGTACCTTGTAAGGTTTTTCTCCTTAAGGTGTGTTCCCTCTAGGCAGCTAGTGCCTGTTTAGAAGCAAAGATCCAAAGTCCCTTGACACGTCTTTTTTATTTATTTCTTTGCTGTTACAATAACCCTCAATCCCCATATAGACTGACATAAAACCCAGTCTGAGCAGTGCATGTGTAAAATATGCATAATATTCATTAAATATCTATAGTCAGTAGCCAATAGCTTTTTTATTTTAAGAAAAATACAGTTGTAGATACTGTAGTTAAACATATTTCTAAGATTCCTTATTGGTTTGCATAATAAAACCAGACATTATTTTATTTCTGGGGAAAAAAAATCCAATTTGTCTCTTATATAGTTTTAAACAGCTGCCTGGGAAGAAACACAGGAATTTGGGAAATATATATTAATCATATTTTTTAAATCATGGTAAACATTGGGATTTTTTTTTATATATATAACCTGTCATCACTAAAAATAGTGGTTTCAAACTTACAATAGGTACTTTCAAACTTGGTAAGCGCCCCCTTTCTTTTTAGGTGTTGCATTCAGAATTTGGGTTCGTCTTTTACACATTTTGCTAATAAATAAACAGCAATTAAACCCATAAGCCAGTTATTCAAAAGCTGAAAGAAATAATTATGTATTAACTACACTACTCTCATGATTTTGCTGCAGCCAGGGCTATAAAGGGAAAATGTAGAAGAGGCCAATGTGCTGGGATTTTCTATAGAATATAAAGAACATTTTTAAAATACTTAATACTTTATCATGGAATAACATGAGCAGGTTTTCCATCTGCAGTCACTGCTGGGACAATTCCAATCAAAATCCAACCATTTCATGCACTCTGATTTTGACCTCAGTCATCCTTATACAGTGAGATGCTTTTCACATCAGGATGATGCGTTGAATGAGCGTTTAATAGAATTAAATTAATACACAATCCACTTTATTAGGGAGACCTGTATGCCTACATATTCCAGCAGTTATGTAATATTTTGACAGCAACAAAATGCAAAAAAAAACATGCCGATACAGGGCAAGAACTTCAGATAAAGGTCACATCAAACATCAAACAAAGAAAACTTGTGATCTTTATAACTTTGATCGTGTTATATATTGTATTCATGTTGGTACCACATAGGCTGGGTGAAGTATTTCCAAAACAGTCGATCTTCTGATAATTTCACACAATTGTCTTTAAAGTTTGCACAAAAAGGGGCAGAAAACGAGACGCACTGACTCAAAAACAGTTTTGTGAGTGGAAATCTGTCAAATGTTGTTAATGTAAACATGGGACACTTGGTGTGCATCAATCTCTCTACTTAATGCAGAACCCCCTGAAGTAAACAAATGTCATTTTTGTTTGAACATTTTGCAAGAGACTGTAAATCCCCATTCCACCTCTCTGTATGATATATCATCACTGTCCCTGATAAGGCTATTCACTGTGATACTAAAAACACATTTTTAAAGGTTAAAATTTTTTTAAGGTGCCCAATGCTTCATAAAAAAACTACAGAGGGAGGAAAAACAGTGACCGTGGAATGTCCACATCACCAGAAAGTGAGTGCCACACATTCAGTGCTGGCTTTGAGGTAAATTAATACCCAGCCAGCTGTAAGACTTCCTGTGGATCAGATCAGCTGCAAATTGGATCAGATTTTTTCCTCAGATTTGAACAGTTCCATCAAAGAAGTAAATTCATGCAAGGCACCAGAACTTCTCAGAGATTGTACCACCGACTGTAGATGTTGTTGAGGCCTTTGACAATGTCTTCAATTTGTTTCCATGTCTATCTGCTCTTCCAACATGTATCTATAGGACCACCACCATTACAGTTTTAAGACACTTCAAGAATGATGGGCCCTCATCAGTTTTCATACTGTTCTACCGAACTCGCACACTAAGAGGGAATAATACTTACATTACATAATGGCTGAATGTAATTTTTCTACTAATCAGTCAGGTTGTTCATACATCCAAGCAGAGGACCATAGCATTTTTATAGTCAAACATTGCTATTGGGCAAATAAAGCATCTAGGAGCAGCAATAAACTCATAGGACATGGAGTGCATAGAACATAAAAAAAATCACAAGTGAATTTCAAACTGCCTCTGGAAACAACCTCACCACAAGAATGTATGCCTTCAACCTTTGAAGTGGATTTCCATGACCAAACAGCTGCATGCAAATTTAAGTCCACGGTGTGTATATATCTTGTATACCCTCATATATATATTTATATATATTTTATATTTGTTTACATATTTTACATAGTTTATACTCTTTATTTATCTGCCTTCTTTTCTTGGTATTATATTTCTCCCCATTCTATTTCCTAAATAAAGCATTTGTATAACGCATTTCATGACCAAACAGCTGCATGCAAATTTAAGTCCACGGTGTGTATATATCTTGTATATATTTTATATTTTTTTTTACATATTTTACATAGTTTATACTCTTTATTTATCTGCCTTCTTTTCTTGGTATTATATTTCTCCCCATTCTATTCCCTAAATAAAGCATTTGTATAAAGCATTTCACTGCATGTCGTACTCTGTATGTATGTGTATGTGACAAATAAAATTTGATTTGATTTGATTTGCAATGCCAAATATTGGCCTAAGAATGCCAGCAGTGAACTATGGAATGATGAATGACTTTTCAAATTACTTTACTGGCATTTCAATGGACAAATCGGGGTTTGGTAGATGCAGAGAGAAAGCTACGAGAGTGAATAGTGCCAACACCTTGAGGGAGGAGGATAATTGTCTGGGGCTGTTTATTTCATGGTGTTGACTAGGTCCATTAGTTCCAGTGAAACGTTCTGTTAATGCTACTCTACGCAAATACATTAAAGACAACCATATATTTCCAGCCCTTACTTTAACCCCATGGATCACCGTTGTGATGATTCGCAACATTGACTTGTATGTCAGGCCTTCCCATCCAACATTTATGCCTGACTTTACACATTTCCAGAATATTGTTTAATTGCTCAGCAACTAAAACCTTTATTTCCACCAAATTCATCATGAATTTAAGTAAATGGGCATCTGAATGAGGAACTTTCTCACAGGGAGGCATCAATGGGTGAGAATCAGTGACTCCACTTCTCCACAATGACTCTGAAGACAATTTTATCCTGTTTAGGTTTGCTAAAAAAGAGTGTGGTGCAATGTGGTGCATTGTTTCTTATCATGTAAGAAACGATGCATTAGATCATATATAAGAAAAAATGCATTGTTTCTTATCATGTAAGAAAAAAAGTTGGAACAGGGGTAACAAAAAAGCTTAAAAATTAAATGTTACTTAAAATAAACAGCTGGATGAACATTTTGCAACTAATTTGGTTAACTTGTAAAAGGTTAGTAACATGATATAAGATATAATATTCGGAATAATGTTCAACATGTAATTGTAAATACTTTTAATATCTAATTTACAGTACATAATATCCTCAAAGATTCTAAGAATCTGGAAAAATCTCTTTGTGTAGGAGAAGATCAATATTGGGCACTCATGATCTCCTGGCCATCAGGTAGATCTGCATTAAAAACAGAACTGATTTTTCTAGTGGAAATCACTGCATGGACTCAATCACTTCTGGGAAATCATTGCCTAACTTTCCATAAATGTAAGTTAAAGGTTAGGGACAAAGCCATATATCTTTTGGAAAACACATCCTTCCATACTAAAGAGGACCAACAAATGCTTTCATCCTAAACTATGTCTTTTTCTGGGAAGGCCTTGCATATTTCAGCAAGAAAAGACTAAACCGCATGACTTTATAGCCTGGGTGCTGAATCTCAACTTTTTGTTTAATTGTTTCAATGTTCTGATGTTTACATGCCTACTGTAAGTGCTTTTGGTGGCAGACAGGTGTCAGCATGGGAACTCTGACCACTTAGCATCTATCTACTTTGATGGTGTGCTCTGACACCTTGCTTTCAAAGCCAGAACTAATTTTATTTTTCATTTTTATTAAAGTGGCTTTTGGATCTAAAGTCTAACGCCTTAACCACTAAGCTACCACCCCGTCGGACCAAATGCAAATGCTACCAATGACTGTATCGCTGGTTCACTTGTCATTTCTAAGACGACCTTTGGTAGGTACTAATCACTGCATAAAAAAAAAACACCCCACTGGACCTGCCTTTTTTGGAGATGCACTGACTCAATCACAGAGCCATTATAAAATCAGTGACTAAGGTGCAAGAAGTAGAGTATATTGTGTTCTATACAGTGTAATGTCAATGTAAATATTATTACCCACTTAAGAGATACTTACATAGAGATACAGTTTTATCCACCAATTTAGTATTTCCAGGTGACATATTGTGTCCAGTGCAGATAATGCAGATAGATGTACAGTAATAATATAAACAGATATAAAAAAGATGGATTAAAATGCAAAGTTGTACCATCAGATGAGAGAAAAAACATGCAAAAATGTCCCTCTCTGCAGTGCATGAGAAATCTACCAGTCCTCTCTCTCTGTAGTATTTAATAGGGTGGATGGAAGGCGATGTTCATAATCACGGGGACCTTTGCCACCATCCCTACTTAGCTGACATGACTGCAGAAATCTGTGGTACAGCCACTTTCCATCCTGGAGTAAGTCCTTAAATGCTATTACTGAGTCAATCAATCAATATATCTCTCTCTCTATCTCTCTCAGCCTGATCAAAGCCTGACGCTCTCTTTGTTGTGCTTAACATATATACGTATATAGTATTCTGCTGTGAAAGACTGGTAGCTTATAATAGGACTTTCTAATGTCGCCCAGTAGAAGAGTTCCCTTTTCAATCTGGTTCCTCTTAAGGTTTTATGTCTGGTTCCTCTTAAGGTTTCATCTTGTCTCATAAATTCCTTTCTTGCTACTTCTGCTTCTGGTTGGCTCTTTAGATGTTTTGTACAGGTTTTGGCCATGTAGGGTTGCACACTCTAAGTGCCGGTTCCAAACCCGGATAAATGGGGAGGGTTGCGTTAGAATGGGCATCCAGCGTAAAAACATGTGCCCAATTGAACATGCGGATCATGAATACGGATGATCCGTTGTGGCTACCCCTAATGGGAGAAGCCGAAAGAAAGTTTAGGCTATGTAAAAGTGTGGACTCAAGACATGACTTTCAAGCGCAGTAAAACTGTGCTGCTAGATTTGAAAACATTTGTGCCTTTCACACATTCAATGAACATTTACAGCATTTAGCAGACACTCTTATGCAAACTGACCAGTTGATGGTTAAGGGCCTTGTTCAAGGACCAGTGGTAGATTGGTGGTGCTGGGATTTAAACTCACAGCTATCTGATCCAAGGGCAAATGCCTTAATCACTTAGCTACCACCCCACCTACCTGAGCACAGGTAGATCACAAAGCATCCACAAACCAGAGGAATACATCAAAATAAAACCCGCACAAAGATACAATAAATAAAACCAAACAGACTGAAAGAAACCAATTCTTCTGAACACGCACACACATCAGAAGCTGCTGATTAATGTTGGAAAGCCAGTTAGAACACAATGTCACAAATGCCAAAACACTGATCAGGTACTATGATCAAGATTAAAAAAAAGAAAAGAAAATCTAAACTTAGAGACACAAATTGTTCATGAGGTAGCTGGATAACTTTAATTTGCGAGCTAAACGCAAACACGCTACTTCCTGGTAAATTTTTGTAAGCTATTAAAGATATCTCATCCCCACATCAGTCTTGAATCTCTAAATTTAAGGCTATGATCACTATTTGAACCTGGGCTCGGAGGCTCTCTCTGTATTACTGCAGGCCCGCTTAATGTAGAGAATTCTCTGCACAAGGAAGCACAGTGCCCTGCCAGGGGCATTCCCAGCCCACGCTCGTAGAGTTTGTGCACGTCCAAAATTTTATAACATTAACCATAGCACATTGCACAATATATGTAAGCGTTAGCTAGGGCAAATCATAATCACAGAAGAATGCATTTCCTGAAATAGCAGCCATTTAAAATGTGTTACACTTCAGTTTTTACTTTACGGCCCTATGGCAAATAACGTGTGTATGACTTGGGTGGTAGAATGTGTGTACTGCATTTACTGTAAGTAGAAGACTGCACTCGCGGTTACATTTGCACCTTTGCATCACTTGCATACAGTATGTAATAGGCTTAAAAGGGACTTATGTTGACCTATACTCAGTGTTCACTTTCACACTCAATGCTAGTTATAAAGCAGTCATTTACAGTGTCTTGGTTTCTTTTGTGCCCAAGGTTGTGATGTAATAAGTGGATTTTTGTTGAAAGTCAAGGGGAAAACATGATTATCGGGGCATTAGACAAAAAGCCTTATATAATTTTCCTGACCTTCCATGAGTCACATGGACAACCCTGTAATAGTAATTCAGAACCAGCCCGTACAGTGTCAGCAGCATCAGATAAAAATTGGAGGGAATTTTGTACACCTAGGTTATGTGCTAGCTCAGTTGAAGATAAAGCATTCTGAGCTACCTTTATTTTAGTCAAAAAAAAAAAACAAAAAAACAAAAAAAAAAAAGCTTACAATGGCAGGCAAGAGTCTCCAACCAGTCATAGTAGAAAAGGAGAGAAGATTTCCTTTGATTTGAGGGAAAGATTGTGATTGCATTATTTAAATGAATGAATGAATTAATAACTCATTGTATTGGGTAAAATCAAGTCATGCTCACCTCAATGTACAACAAAAGATTTAATGCTCGTATACAAATCAGAAGAAACCAGACCAATAGCTACAGACAGTGAATTAGTTTGTAGATGTAAGGAGCCATTTCTGATGAATATGGAGCAACATACTGTAAGATTCCTACAGAACAAGCTAGAATTTCTCATCAAGTGGTATTCACGTTTAAGTGCAATTTTTATTTATATGCAACTATAATAAATTGCTTGTGCATAAGATTCACTGTCATTCACTTTAGCTAATGGTGTCATTACTTAAATTAAATTGTGCATTTTGGGATGCACCAATGAATTCTCTGTACTAATTTGCAGCCATGAGATTAATCTGTGTGGCACAAACTGACAACACAACATATGTTAAAAAGTAGCTTGCAGTAGCATTTTTCCACTATTCAGTCCTGCACTCTTACTCCTGAAAATTTCCTACAATAATACTACAGCTTTAGAATTTTTTTGGAAAAAATAAATAAAAAATAGCTTACTGTTTTGAGCACTAGAGAATCTGCATAACCAACCAGGATTGTTGGTGAGATATTTAATTGCAATTGAAGGCAATTAACATGCCACTATCGATGTCAGACTTCCTGACTGCAATGGGCAAAAAAAAAGGGACCATTCATTTATCAAAACTAATGTGGTTTTTGTAAAGTTGGTTGAGTCCATAGTGATATCGATAAATCTTCTGATAAAAATTTTGTATGCAGGAAAGAACTGTATAATCAAAGCTGTTCAGGTCAAGCGGTTTCTTTAGACCTTTATCAGACATATAGTTACATTAGGGGACAGACCCAGCATGCATGGGACTTTTCAAACCTTATCACTGTATCACACTAGGTCAAATAACACAAAGTTTCAAAGAATCCCATCAAAATTATAGGCTTCATTCTTCTAATGCTGAAATATTTGCAGATTACTTCATGGAAAGTGTTAATCGAAACTAGTGCTCAAACGGTTTTACAGTTTCGACTTGCTCTTTATACTTTATCAGTCGCAAAACAATTTGGCTTTATTGCTGCTAACATTCACACAGAAAATGGTAGCTTGTTCAATGTTCTAATTCTGGAAAAAACAGTCTTATTCCAGTCAAGGGAAGCCATGAACAGCAACATTATGAGTCATATGTAGAAACCCAGCAAAACGGAAAAATCAGAACAAGAAACTCAATGGGCAAGCAAAGAGTAGTACACTCAAGAGCATTTTATAAAGTGATATCAATAATTGACACGCTTAAATAAACAAGAAGTTGGTTTGGTCCAAAGTGGAATATAAAATGGGAAAAGGTTTGGGGACATAGAAACTCCTGAGAGCTGTAAGCAGCAATCCCAACTCTGAAAGAACAGACTATAGACATGTTTGTCTTCCTAAACCACCCA
Source organism: Silurus asotus (assembly GCA_024362625.1). Lineage (NCBI taxonomy): Eukaryota > Metazoa > Chordata > Actinopteri > Siluriformes > Siluridae > Silurus > Silurus asotus. Next base: position 1,913,437 of record MU551602.1, on the reverse strand, counting down.
CCCACGTAAGATTTGGCAGTAAGAGCTGCAGAAGAGTTACATTTAAGCATTGATCTGGTTATACTAGAAATACAAAACAGTACAAGCCACATGAGTTTTTAAGTTTCTTGATTTTTTAGATTTACTTTAACATGACATGTTTTCAACATACACCACACAGTTTTACACTTTCAGTGTTAGTGCTGAAACAACTTTACTCTGGAAAACCCCAGTCTTATAATATAATATTATCTTAACCAGGGTCTCAAAATACATTTGTATGTTTTTAGCAATGTCATGTATATTAATGAATGAATAAATACAAAATAAATAAATAAATAATATAATAAAATAAATAAATAAATAAATAAATATAGCATTCTCTTTTTCTCTCATAAGTTTTTTTTTTTTGTGGTGGTGGTGGTGGTGGTGTTGGTGGTGGTGGGAGGACGGTGTTGTTGGTTGCACTTCAAATCAGATATATTCAAGTAAAAAATCTTGAAAATGTGTAGTTTGTTATGAACAAAAATGTTGTGAAAATAATCAATGGGAAACACTAAAAATCATTAACCCATTGATTGAGGGCTAAATTCAAAAGCATGCTAGAAATCAAAGTAAAAAAAAAAAAAGACATTTGATCCTAGTTACCGACAAATTTAGTAGTGCGTATGGCCTCCGTATGTATGTCTGGACATGCTTTTGCTAAGATGGTGGATGGTGGTTTCTACCAATCACACTATATGGTTGTGAGCTGTGAGCACAGGACCCCTCTTCCAATGATGCATTGTTTGCACAATACAGGTCATTGTGCAGATACAGGTGCTGCTGCTGGTTTGTTGCATTTCAAGCAAGAACTCCTTGCGTAATAGCTCGCCTTCCGGTATCTCCTTCATGCTCTTGAATCTGTGCCCTGAGACACAACAAAACAAATTGCAACAGCATATATCCTGTCATACGGGTGGCCCTGGACTACATGTGCAACCATGGACTGGGATTCAGGTGCTGCCTTATGCTACGTAAAAAAAAAAAAATAATATATATATATATATATATATATCTTTCTGGAGATGATGTTAGGAAGGAACCTTAAGGGGGCCTAAATTCCAAAAGGAACCCATCCTCATCTGGGTGGATTGCATGTAGTATTGCTTTAAAAAAATTTTTTTTTAAAGATTTGATCAGTGTTAATTTTTTTTTTTTTTTAAGGTTGTTCTGGTTGATTAATTCACTACATGCACTATATGCCTGCATGTACCACAATGATTATCTTAATGAAATCAAAATTTTAAAGCTGAGACTCTGATCCACTTCTTGCATCATGATTATTCTCCTCTACAGAAAATAGCTATGTAGTTATATAGACCGGTTCATTCATAAGCAGCTTCATTGTTAAACAGATGCGACTGGGGGAAAGTGAAGATGTACATTCAGCAAAAGAAATGTTTTGGAATTTGGAAAGGGTGGTTACGGTTATGATTATAGTAAAAATGTTTATTTGTCAAGTTCAGTTAAGTAGATAGAATTGTCCAAACTAAGTTTGTTCAATCTTGTTGCAGAAGGTAAACGAAGCCCTAACTTGTTTTCTTATCTTTTATCTATCTAAAACTAAAAAAAAAGAAAGAAAGAAAGAAATCTCCCTTTCATGTTCCCATGTCATTAATCGAGTATCAGTTTTAATCAGGAAATGTTTATTTTCCTTGCTATACAATGAAGACAATTGGGGTTAAATCCAAAAGATGAATGTTAGATAAAAAAATCTGAATGACTTTTCCTAATAATAAAATAATACAATGAGGTCACTCATCTAAAAATAAAAATAAATAAATACAGCTCCCTAAGTGAATTTGAACAGCATAATACAGTAGATCATAATTACCTATTATTTTTATATTAGACTTACATCTACATACACTACTCTGCATGTTGATATTGATTTTGTATTGAATAAATATTGAATCATTATATTAATTAACTGCAAACTAAGGATTTTTAGGTTGCAAAGATTTTATGCTAAACACTAAAACACTAATGTATAAGCAACCTTTTTTTTTAATTATTCAAAAAATGTGTTAATCATTTAGTTCACAAATAAAACACTGATAGCTCTGATTTAACCAAAAGTGTGCCATTTTTATAACCCTGTCAGCGGACATGAATCAGCTCAGATTTATACAGCCATGATAATGTTAGTGCGTAGGATCCTGCCTAACAAGAAATTGTACTATCGGGGGAATCACTTGCCTACATATGACATAATACAGGTGTATTTCATCCATTACGGATGAAGATAGCAAATGTTTATTTATGGGAATGGAGGACGTGTATGTGTTTGATGTTGGTGGCGTAGATCTGCTACACTGCTGCTGATTATGTTGGAAGACAGCTGTGATAAACATGTTCAAACATAGAGATGTTAAGAACCATGCCGCGTAACATGAAAGTGGCGTCAGGCTAGTTTAGCCCGGATATGAGTGGTGTAGATGGAGACATTTATCAGGTAGGCTGTACAACAGATGTCAAGAGATCAGCTCACAGTAAATTCAAGATTTTTATTTCATTTCAAGCAGGCCCTCATTCTTTCCAGCTGCAAATTGCATAAAACAGGAATCATCAGACTCGTACATTTTACCAAAATCCTCCTTGAGGCTCCACATTCTAGCTCAATCTACAACCATTCATATTAGCCATTAATGACAAATGCTGAAGCACTGTCTCAAAACTGGTTCTTTTCCAATACATTATTTCCACTGGAGTGCACCTCCCTCACAAATTTGGTCACTTGCCACTTCCCACACATCATCGCCATCACACTACCTACAGCTACTAACCGAAGGTAATCGCTGACACATGCTTCCTCTGAAAAATCTGAAGGCAGTTAATTGCATCTTTTCGACATGGTCTCTTTTGCATACATTAACATTTTGTACTTTTTTTGTAGAAATGACAGCTAAAGGTGATTCCATAATAATGATGGGCTGAGGCCTGTGAAACCCACTAACTAAGCAAACTGCAATTTGTTTATAGAAATTCAGCCAACTGTGTAATTATATATTTCTTTGGTATCTAATATCGCGAGAAAGTAGCCAGCCTCCGATACAGGTGCCACGCTCTTTGGAGGAGGCTGTAGCTTCTTGCTCTCTGTCTGCTGACTGTCAGTCATATTTTCTTGCATCAAAATACACCGATCAGGCATAACATAATGACATTATAACATTATGAGCAGTGAAGTAAATAACACTGATTATTTCTTCATCATGGCACCTGTTGGTGGGTGGGTTATTTTTGGCAGCATGTGAACATTTTGTCCTCAAAGTTGACGTGATAGAAGCAGGAAATGGGCGAGCGTAAGGTTTCGAGTGAGATTGACTAGGGCCAAATTGTGACGTCTAGACGACTGGGTCAGAGCGTCTTCAAAACTGCAGCTCTCGATCTTCAGGGGGCAGTATCTATCAAAAGTGGTCCAAAAAAGGGAGGGACAGTGGTGGACCTGTGACAGGGTCATGGGCAGCTGAAGCTCACTGATGCATGTGGGGATCAAATTCACTACTGCAGCTCAAACTGCCTGATCTGTGTAGACCAATATTGTAAGACAAATCATGGATTGTAATAATGATAATAATAATAAGCTTTAGTTTATATTTAATTATTTTACGCTTTTTAATAATAGCAAAATGGTCAGACACATGGAATACATTTCATGACATTCACTTTTAAATCAGGATATGGAAAAAAGCATACCAAACAAGACAGGCAAAAAAATATGCGCACACACACACACACACACACACACACACACACACACACACCATCCTGCTTCTCTGCTAATGGAAAGGCCACTGGAGTAAAATGAATTTACAGTAATATTATCATAACCAGCTGATTGCTTGTGATTTGTGCCACTGCAGCACATCATACAGAAAGTAGACATTATACGATTATTCTTGTTTATACTCGATACTTAACTGGATGGTCATTCAAACAATGCAGGATTGGAATTAAGGGTCTGAATGTGCATTAAGAAATCAGTCTTCACCTCATTAGATCACCACCACCATCACCTGAACTGCTGGCACAAGGCAGGTTTGGATTCTATTTGGTGACATCACATTTCTGTGCATGTCACATGAGAAATCTAAGCTCATTAGACCAAGGAATCCTTTCCCATTTTTCCAATCTGCAACTTTCTAATTTCAATGAGCATGTGCTCAATGTAGGCTCAGAGTCCTGCTCTTGGCTGACAGCAGGAGAATCAGATGTGGGGTTTTTTGTGTGTTCTGCAATGCATGTCTGCTCACCAAGGTTGCAAAGATTGGTTGATCATCCTGATCATAATCCTGTCACCTTGAACCAGTCTGGCCATTCTTTCGGACCCCTTTCATCTGTTCCTCACTAGATATATAAAGTGTAAACCATGTGGAAACAACCACCATGCCACTGCTAAACAGGAGTTCCAATTGTTTCTAACCAGTGTGAGCAAGATTTTGTGCTGCTATATCGTGATTGGTTGATTGTGTGAATGAGCAGCTGGACCGGAGTTGTTTATACCATGTGATTTGTTTGATGGATCCTCACACTGTTCTCTGGGATATCTGAAGAATTATTATTTTTTAGATGTTTTGGATTAATTGCTGTGCAAAGCACTTCTTAGCATTCCATATTTACACCAGAAGCCAGAGAAGCAGTTTACTCTTGAATTTCCTCTAACATTTTACATATTTTCAGAAGGCACCCTTATCCAGAGTGACTGACTGAGCGGTTGAGGGTTAACGGTCTTGCTCAAGGGCTCAGCAGTGGCAGCTTGGTCTTTGGGGGATTTAAACTCATGAAAAAGTATTGGAAAAAACCTCCAGTGGGCTGAACAGTGTGACCATAGAAGTCGCAATGAACATATACAAATAAAACTTGCAGTAGGAACCAGCTTGGTTTCCACAGCAGTACCTAGATCATGGAACGATTATTATCTACCCACCGGGGTAAATGTGTAAATGATTTATTTTGGACTATAGATATATTGGATAGATTTTCCACCACAGGCATACGCGAAGTGACCTTAGTGACTGGATGGCTGTGGTTAAAAAAAATTACGTAATATACATAAACTTTCATCTAGATATGACCACCTTGACGACGACCAAAAAAAAAAGGAAAAAAAAAGAAAAAAAAAACACCAACGTGCAATACAGGAAATACTGTGCTTCTTGTAACTAAAAGTACAAGGGTATCCAGATTTTATATTATATTATATATAAATAATATATATAATTTTTTAATCATTATTTGCTCATAACTCTGCATCGATTTTACTCTCCACCGACGCTAAAGAGGTGTGAACTGTGCTGCGGTACTCCAGGACTTGGAGTATGCGAGGCATTTAAGCAGACTTTAAATACCAGATGATTCTGCTGCATTCTACATGCCACACTTATTCATCCAAAAAACGCACAAGAAATTCTTTGTGCACTTTAAAAAGCTGGTGAAAGGGTGCAAGGTTTGTTTAGGTTTACTCATTTTGAATTCACACACATGAACACCTCCTCCAAACAAAACTTATTCAACACACATACAGTATAGGTCATAGCACCTCAAAGGATGACACACTAAAACACAAATACCAGCAGTGGGTTCGAGAGGCCACAGGGCAGTCCCTCTTACAGTTATGCCTATTTACAGCACAAGCTGCAGAAACGGTAATGACCCAATTCAACGCATAATGTGATGTCTCAACCAGCAGCTGATCTCGCTCTCAGCACAATGCGCCTCTGGAGTGAGAGGGAAAACATTGGCCAGATATGAGAGTTCCGATTTGAGCAAGCACAGTTGAGGCTTCAGTCATTTGTGCAGCCGATTCTATTCAGAGATGACTGAGGGGCAAAAAAAGAGATGATTCGCTGTCTGAAGACAGTTTGGAAATTCCATAGCCTGCTTTGAAAACAGACCAAAAGTGCTTGATATAATGTGATATTCAGGGCAGCAATGGTAGTTTGAATAAATCCTATAATCAGATAAGAAATATTTATAGAGACCAAACAAATAACCTTCACAAGTTTCAGTCTCAGTCATGACTATAATAAAAACATGACATAAGTTTCCAGTAATTTGAGTGAAAGTGCCTTAACGAGGTCAGCAACCATAACTGAAAACATGTAGTACCACAAGTAAGTTGCTCATCATTGCACCTAGGCAGGACACATGAATAGCACAATCATGCACTCCTTTAATAAATACATACGAAATCTAGACCTGCGTCTACCATCTTGTAAGACCTTCACCAAATATTAAACGGTTATGGAACTGATAACCCTGAGGTAGACAAATCTCTTGTAAATGAGGAAAAAACAGTGCATTTTCATATTTTATTTTTAATGTTCAAAAGATCTTCACACAGCAAGGACCCTCAATCTTACCAAGAAACGTCCGATCGAGCCAAAGCCTTTTCAGTCCGAACAAACAGTAGTGTCATCAGATTCCCTTGTTTAATTAGATGCAACTGGACTTTTAAATGATTTGCTATGTCTACTATTTTTCTGCGATGCAAACCTGTAGCCACCCCCCCCAATACCTTTCTATGCTATCATTCTCCCAGTCTTCTTTCTGAGCTTCAGTAGCAGCTTCTTCTACCCACTACCCGTTTAAATCCAGAGATCATACTGCACATTTTAAAAGCAGGTAAGCCTGCATCGTACACTTTCAACGTTATATATTTTTTTAATCATTAAAACCATTCATGTTTCAATATCGTCATTAAATAGTTGCTTATGTACAATCTGTTTTTTTTTTGTGTTTTTTTTTTTTTTTTGGTAGGCTATCTGCCGACAGTCTGTTAATGCTTTGATTTATAATGTCAGTGGCAAAATTTTACTGGTGCTCCCCTTGATATACAGTATGGGGCAGCCCGGGCCTGAGAACGCCCCCACAGCTGCTCTGGAATGTCCCTGAGCCCGTACAGGACCAGGCGATGTCACCATTTCAGGCCGCTTGTTAAAATGGGAACCAGCGAGAGAGAGAAAATCATAGAAAAAAATATATATTAGGCCAAGTAAGAACATTGCAAGAAAATAGGTGAACACATTGGTACTGTGTGGATCCATGTTGTGAAGAATTTGGACAGGAAAAAATTTAGAAAGGTGTGTGTGTGTGTGTGTGTAAATTTGAGAAAAATAACATTTTTGGTTTGTGGAAAAACAAGGGTCTGCACCAATGTTACTGCGTTATGAGACGACTTCCTGCTTCGGTTGAGGTAACTTCCCACAGTTTTAAGGTCTTCTTGCAATGCAGGAAGTGAGCCTCTGAAGGCATGAGTCTGCACTGACAGGCAGCATTCAATTCATTTGAAAATGCTACCCCCTACCCCCCTCTCTCATATGCTCTGTCTCGCGTTTAGGGGTGAGGCAGGTTCATGCGGTCTTCGATAAGCGTGCTCTCTGCTCCCTGCATCTCTATGCACTGGCGTATATTGGCTAGGATGCCGCTGAGACGCCGGTCGAGTGCAGCGAGGTGAGCCTCAGTCAGAACTGGGTGGGCAGGGTCGTGGGCCGTGGCCTGACGCATCGCTGAACTCAGAGCCCCGCCCTTCAGCAGGTTTAATCTGTTCCAAGTGGACACGCGTACCCTGAGAGAAGGACAGAGAAATTGAGAGCGTGAGCAAGAAACAGAAACGCGGTGAGTAGGAGCAAGAGAAAGTGAGAGCAAGAAACCAGATTGAAAGTAATTGCGAGAGGAAAGCAGATGCAGCACTTGCAATTTGCACCAGTACAAGTTGACATTCATTCATTTATAGGAAATAAAAATGTGTGCATGCCGGAATTGGAAGAAAAATAAATCCTGCTGAGCAATCCAGTATTTTTTGCAATCAGTTCTACTCACTCTTTGTTTTCCTGCTCTTTTTTCTAGCACACATACACACAGATCGTATAGAGAAATGCAAGAGAGAGCGCACACGCACACACACACACACACACACACACACACACACACACACACACACACACACACACACAGAAACCAGAAGAGTGGGCAGAAACAAATAGGTCCAGTCATAAAATGATTGTTGAACCTTTTTCAAAAGGATGCCAGAAACATAGGCAACTCTGATGTCCTGTTTGCTGCGACTCACTCGTATGCTTCTTGGAAGCCTAATAATCTGAGTCATTATCAAAAGCCCAGCGACCTCATTAAACCACCGCTTTAACGGCACCTCGACTGACCACAAAGTTCTACATTTACAGTAAAAAAAAAAAAAAAACGGGGGGGAAAACGTTCAGACCAATCAATTGGTTTATTTCCTTCTGAAAAATTCTCTAGAAATTGCAGGGTCCACGTTGCGATCGAGAGCAAACGCATGCAAACGAACAGGAACGACGGGTATTTTGTGTATTCTGTGCACAAAACTAAACCAGAGTGATAGTGTTGATTCAGCACATTACAACAGAATTAAAAGCCTGTCCCATCCAATGCACTCTTGATTTTATAGGAAGGTTAAAATGCTTTGGGTTTAATGAAATATGTGGGGAACAAATTCTCAACAGTCCATGCCCAAGGCAGACACCTTCATTTATAAAGAATAATTAAGTATTTACAGCTTTCTAATACTAATAAGTAAAAAAAGGTATATACACTCACATGCAGCACTGATAGAGAGGAGCCAGAATGCTTCTTTCATCTAAAGCTGGGTTCCCGAAACTGCAAACCAAGCACACACATTTATTTCCAGCAAGACATCTACTGTATTTACATATTATCATTTGAATTCTGTCCTTTTCTTATCACCTTTTCGCATTGTCCAGTAGAATGAGCATGCTGGCTCCACCGTCGTCTTGGAAACTCTCGTAGTGATGCCGATCTGCATTGCCGATCAGGTAATCGAAAATCGACGTGTCGATCACGTCTAAGAGGCGCGGACCCGCATCGTACGGAGGCATCTTCTTTACTGCTTCACAGTAACTCTCATCATACTCCCACCTAAATCAAATCCGAAAAACAAAATATATGAGATAAAAAACCAGATCACACACACACACACACACACACACACATTATATATATATATANTATATATTATATATATATATGGGAGAAAGATAGAGAGAGAGTTGCGGGTTTCTAAAACCATATATATAGTGTTGGAAAAGCTGGGAGTGGGGTTGAGCACCAGTTTGTGTTGTCTTTAAGTAAACACCACCACGGAAAAAGAGACAAAAGCAGCAAAAGAGGAAGTGGCTGAGTAGCACATGGCGGTGAGTATGAAGTCATCAAAAAGTGAAAAGTAAGGAGAAGAAATTTAAAGGTCTTTCTTTAGCTTCCTGCTGAGGGCCTTCTGACTTCCCAGAACCCCTCTGTGAATTGTCTATTTATAACTTCCTGTGTCTCTGACCCCGGTATCCAAGCAAGCTGGTATATGCGATAAACAAATTTCACTGTGCTCTAATGTATATGTGACAATGAAGGCTATTCTATTCTATTCGAAGATTTAAGTCTGATCCTATTTCGTGTCTGGTATTTCCTTAGTGTTGACTTCTGCTTTTTTTTTTTTTTTTTTCATTTTCATTATTATAAATGATCTTTGTTCGATTTTTTCTGTTTACAGTTCGTCCCTTGATACAACCATAAAATTGATCCTACATGTACAGTAAGACAGGCATCATTTCAAATCGATATTTGTGTAGCGCTTTTAACAATGGACATTGTATCAAAGCAGTTCTGCACAGATAAAGCTGTTATAAAGTTGTATATAAGAAAGTATAAGTTTGTTCCTTATAATTGTGTGTTTATTCTTAATGATGGTGACTGTGGCAAAGAAAAAACTTCCTGAGATGCCATGAGGAAGAATCCTTAAGAGGAACCAGACTCAAAAGGAAACCTCATCCTCAACACTAAAGGCTTATTCATTACATTTCCAGAATTGACACGTTTATTATCTATAATAGTCACATATGTTCTTGTGTGTGTGTGTGTGTATGTGTGTGTGTACCTGGCGAGTTTGCCCTCTCTGTATGTGCGTCCCCAGGGATGTCTGTGTTTCTGCAATGGCCAGACATCAGGAAGCCAGAGCGTCACTGACCCCTCCATGATGTCGCCCTCAGCACATGCAGGTTCACTCTCCCGGCAGTAGTAACACTTCCCAAAGAAGCAGGTATTATTCCCTACATGCATACACAAGGAAAAGTGATCATTAATCACTGCAATTATTAAATAATAACATTCCTTTGGTCCAAATGTTACCATCAAACAATGTAACGTTTAAGATTATTAATGGTTATTAAAGACACGCAAATTACAATCAACTAACAATAATTATTGTTTGAAAGTTTGCATCCAAAAGCACAGGTTTATAAGTAAACGTGATTTTTTTTTATTTTTATTCAGTAGTTCAGGGTGATTGTTCCAAATACATCCCAAGTGTAAATCATTCTGCCTGAAGGATTGTGTGTGATTTTCACACACAACTATTCTCTTAATAAAACAAATAAAGAGGGGAGAAAAAACCTAGTGTTTAAATGCTACTGCTTCTATACATAAACCATTTGATAGTGCAAGCTTGGTAATTGGATTGCTTAGGTGTGGTGTGTGTGTGTGTGTGTGTGTGTGTGTGTGTGTGTGTGTGCGCGCGCTCTGACCAGGAGGAAACATTTTCATTTACCATTAACATTTAACATTAAGAGGGAGAATGGGAATAACATTTACTATTAGATTACTTCATTGAGATGAAGGTATAAAAGAATACATTGCATTAAATGAATAAATTGCATTCAAATGAGAAAGAGTACGTTTGCAATTCATGTATTGTGTGGTTTCTTTGCCGTATGAATCGTCATAGATTGCTTGGAAGATTCACAAGTAAGAATTTCTATGTATGGGTTTAACAGACTGTATGAATCTTGAATTGGTCATGAAACCACAACTGGATGATTTTAATGAGTGTCTTTGGAGCAAAGTTTACTGACTATATCTCTCAGCAATAGTGTCTTTGAATTTTTAGTATTGCAAAGATTGATCACCCTTGACCTCATCCAAAATAACTTTTAAAGAAAAAAAAAAGAAAAAAAAAACCCTTTAAAAATACAAAAAAAAAAAAAAAAAAAAAAAAAAACCTCTTTCTAAGAACTTGCCATCAAATTTAAAATAATATATATTTACAAGGTGTTTAGTAGTTTGCTTATTTGCTGTGGTCACTAAACTTTCAGAGGGCAAATGTCGACCATGTTAAAATATACAATGTGCATAAATAAATCATGTATTTATTGACACTGCAAACCAGGCAATCTATTTTTATTTTGATAATGTTATATTATATTAAAGTTGTGTTTTTTCATCTTGTTCTGTCAACAGAACAAAACGTGCAGTAATGCGGAACTTTCGAAAACATTTCATAGGATTGGGTCATTTTTGAAAATGATTTAATAATTAAAAAAAAAATTAAATAAATTCATTAATAATATATTTGTTAAGCTATATGCCACTTTGCATACCACAATATTAAAGTAAAGCAATGAAACCAACAAAAAATTATTAAACAGTAGACAAAATTAATATCAAAACCGACTTTTGTTTAAAATATATAACAATTACAACATGTTACAACATGTCACAACATGCCCCAATCTGGCACTTATGAAAAAAAAATCCCATGTTCTGAGGAAACAATGCAACCTATGTAAGGCAGTTTCCTGTTATTGCGTATGATACTTTTTCATATTAACTGCAACGTCTGCCTTATTATTATCAAGTAATTATTAATAACTGCCTAATTAATCCTCACTGTGTTACTGAAACTATAGAAAACTCCTTAAATCGATATGATGTGCAGAAGAATGAAACACTGAGCTGCATTCATTTTCAGAATACAGTTTGCGTAGATCAGTGTGTTTGTGTGTGTGTGTGTGTGTGTGTGTGTGTGTGTGTGTGGGGGGGGGGGTGTGTGGGAGGGGGGGAGGGGGGGGTGATCAGCTTGTGATCTGCTGTGGAGAAGCCGAAAGAAGACGACGACGACAACTTAAGAACGATCAGAATAAATTATTTTTTTTTGTTTGTTTTACTCGAGCACAAATGGAACTGGGGTAATATTTAGGCAGGGGATTTGTACTTTTACTGCACTGATATATGAACCTGTTCATGCTTAATACAGGCAGGGTGTAAACACTTGGCGATAACTGATTTGTTTACAAATCAACTACGTTTTCCTGAGAACGTTTCAAGACAAAGCTTCGAACTGGAAATTCCAATTCCACTGTCTTTGTCTCAGAAGCTGCTCATTATTGCGTTTCCTTTTCTGTAATGTCTGGTGCAATGCCTGGTGTGGCCTGACTCTGACAAAGTACGTAGACGCCACTAACAAGAGTTATGTGTGTGCAATGCCTAGACATGCTCGGCAACTGTAAATTTCTTTATTTCACACGTTTTTATTGGCCATGTCATAGCTTTATTTCATGTGCCAACATTAAACACAGTTATGCAATTTGGAAAAATGGGTTTGTTATGTCCTGCTCTCTTGCTTTGACTACAGACAATGCGAACTAAAATTAGTTAGAAAACAGCTTTATATTTTATATTTATATTTTTAATTTTTTTTTTTTAACATCCCATTTCCCATTATTTTCCATTCAATTTGATAATAACCTCCACTCTTCTGGGAAGATGTTCTACTAGATTTTGGAGTGGGCTTGTGGAGATTTGTGCTCATTCACTCACAAGGGTGTTCGTAAAGTTTAGTGATGTAGATGAGGTGAGGAAGCCTGGGGTGCAGTCAGCATTCCAATTCATCCCAAAGGTGTTTTATAGAGTTGAGGTCAGATTATTATAGCAGGCCACTCAAGATCTTCCACTCCAATCCATGTAGACCATATCTCAGTGGAACTGGCTTTGCGCTTTTACGGCTGAAAAAGTCAGATGGTCCAATACTTCTGTCCATCTAATATATCTATCCATCTAGCTTTGCCTGTTCACTCAGCTTTAGGGACCACAGTTCAATCCTTAGTTTTGCATGTTCTCTATGAGATTTATCCAGTTATCTTCCACATACCAAAATATAATTATTGGGAAGATTATGCTAAGTTTCCTGTAGCTGTGGGTCTGTCTGTACATGGACTGGTGCATTGGCACTGTTCTCAGGACAGACTCTGCTTCAGCTGCCAAAGTAACCAGGTCAAAACATTTGTTAAATGTAAATAAATGAATGCATTCATGATTTTAACCCCTTGCCACAATGAAGTACTAAACTGAGGGAAAGTTAAAAATACTAATATAATAATATTAATCCTGTAATACTGAATAATCCCATAATACTGAATAATGAGTAAAGTGTGTTGAGAAGGTGGAGGAAGTATTTTGAGAAGCTGATGAATGAGGAAAATAAAAGAGAGAGAGAGAGAGAGAGAGAGAGAGAGAGAAGGTTGGATGATGTGGATGTGGCTAAATGCCACGAATGTGGAGATGGTGAAACAGGAAGTGGATAGGACTAGTAAAGAGGAAGTGAGAGCAGTGATTAAGAGAATGAAAAGTGGAAAGTCGGTAGGACCAGATGACATACCGGTAGAAACATTGAGATATTTAGGAGAGATGGCAGTGGAGTTTTTAACAAGATTTTGGAAGGTGAGAGGATGCCTCAGAAATGAGAAGGAGTGTGCTGATACCAGTTTTAACAATAAGGGAGATGTGCAGACCTGCAATAACTACAGGGGAATAAAGTTGATCAGTCACACCATGAAATTATGGGAAAGAGTAGTAGAAGCCAGGCTGAGAGAAGAGGGGACCATCTGTGAGCAACAGTATGGTTTCATGCCAAGGAAGAGCACCACAGACACAATATTTGCTTTGAGAATGTTGATGAAAAAGTAAAGAGAAGGTCAGAAAGAGTTGCATTGTGCATTAGTGGATTTAAAGAAAGTGCATGACAGGGTACCGAGAGAGCAGTTGTGGTATTGTATGAGGAAGTCAGGCGTGTCAGAGAAGTATGTAAGGGTGGGATGCATGAGGACAGTGTGACAGCAGTGAAGTGTGCAGAAAGAACGGCAGACTGGTTTAAGGTAGAGGTTGGATTGCATCAAGGATCGGCTCTGAGCCCTTTCCTGTTTGCAGTGGTGATGGACAGGTTGATGTCTGCGGATGATATTGTGATTTGTGGCGATAGTTAAAAGCAGGTTGAGAAGAGCCTCGAGAGCTGGAGGTACGCGCTGGAGAGAAGGGGAGTGAAAGTCAGTAGGAGTAAGACAGAGTACATGTGTGTGAGTGAGAGGGAGGGCAGTGGAGTGGTGCGGTTGCAGGGAGAAGAGTTGGATAAGGTGAAGTAGTTCAGGTCAACAGTGCAAAGTTATGAAGAGTGTGTTAGAGAAGCGAAGAAATTAGTGCAGGCAGGGTGGAGTGGGTGGAGAAGAGTGACAAGAGTGATTTGTGATAGAAGAGTATCTGCAAGAGTTAAAGGGAAAGTTTATAGAAATGTGGCGAGACCTGAGATGTTGTATGGTTTAGAAACAGTGGCATTGAGTAAAAGACAGGCTGGTGAGCTAGAGGTAGCAGAGCTGAAGATGCTGAGATTTTCATTGGGAGTGACAGACAAGATTAGAAATGATTTTATTAAAGGGACAACACAAGTAGGATGTTTTGGAGACAAGGTGAGAGAGGCCCGAGTGAGATGGTTTGAACATGTGCAGAGAAGGGACATGGGGTATATCAGTAGGAGAATGCTGAGGATGGAGCCACCAGGAAGGAGAAAAAGAGGAAAGCCAAGGAGGAGGTGTATGGATTCGGTGAAGGAAGACATGCAGGTAGCTCGTTTGAAAAAGGCAAATGTAGAGAAAAGGAGCATGATCTGCTGTGGCGACCCCTAATGGGAGAAGCCCAAAAAAAAAAGAAGACACTGCATAATACTAAACTTCATGCATGTTTCCTACATTTAACACAGTTGCACAATTCAGAAAAAGGAATTTCTTTGCTCTTTGTCTGGTCTAAAAATAGAGCACATCATGCAATTATGAGTCACGTCTTTCTCCTTTTCTCCCTAATTATCCCAGCCATGCAGTTTGCTAAAAGTTTTATAAACCTAATATTCCTTTGTTAGCTGTACAATTCACAAAACTGTCAACTGTCACAGAAAGGCAGCGATTCCTTCACAGTAACGAGGAAATTAATATCGTTCTCAAACGAATTTTTTTCCTGATCACTCTGACATACTATTTAATACACCTCTATATCCAGGGCTGGTTTTATTTGAAACAAAATAAAATTAAACCTTTTTTAATTCTATAAAGAAAAGTTTTTTTAAATCTTGAGGTCTATTCAGTAAAACATCATGAATCCATATGTAGTGCTTCAAAAACTCAATTTAAGTCAGCTGAAATTTACTGCAGTGATTAAAAATTCATGAACTTGAATTATTGAGATATCTGGCATCTATATGTATCTTTATTCCGTTTTTTTCTTTACTGCAAACAGGTTCAGTCAGAAAACAGTCATTCTTGGATTATGGGTGTAGCACCAAAAAAAAGGGGATAAAATCGTTTAACAGAGTTTGTAAACATTTTTCCATGATTTGGAGGTAAATTTTCATGGCCTAAATGTTTTATAAAACGTCTATGTATACAAGAAGAAAAATCCATGCTCAAATATACTTAAGCAGGAGTGTGTTACAACCGGTTGCTGTTATTAAATCTTCTTGACAGGCAGGGCAATCGTGGAACAGCGGAACAATCAAGAGGGTCGTGTTTAACTTCCGGTGGATTGATACCATCTCTAAACGCATTGTGCAGTATGTGCAACCCAAACTAACTGATGTTAATTGGAGACCCGTGTCATTCTTCAATTGCTTCCGAAACATTTTGAATACTTTCTGATTCACGTTTAGACAAGATACTCGATTCTGATCTCTGAAAGCAAGTTAGTCATTTCCTCAGCAATGTCTTGAGCTGATAAATGGCCTATAAACTCCCTTGCACCATCCCATATCCTGACTTGCATGTTCCAACTGTTTAGACTGTCAATGGTGATTCATGCTTTCATTAAGTAACAGAACATAGACTTTTTGTTTTGATACGGCTGCTAAAGACGGTTTCTTTAAATAAGGAGCCAGTCCGAAAAGTAGAGAAACATCAGCACTTGCGTTCATGCGATGCTATCTTGCTGTCTTCGAACATAGCATGAAACATGCTGGCTTGTGTCTTCACAAGACTTGTAACCTTAAGCCACCTTTACCGACCATTGCACCTCATCTAGCGCTTCGTTTCTGGATACGGCACTCAAAATGCTCTGCAAAGAATTGCAGCAGGGAGACGCCAGTCACATGGGTGAAAAAGCTGGTGATCAGGTTGGGAGCAATTGGGCACGCAGACTGGTGCTTTGTACCTTTAGCATGGCTATGTAGCGTTGCCTCTCTCGTGTTCGGAATGTTATCAGATTTACGACACGGTGTATATTTTGGCGTCCCCGGGCTTTAACTCTCTCAATTCAACACTGCGCGAGTTTACTATACAAGTAAAGGCTGCAACTGTGAGTTGCCGTTACCCCATGCAGAGAACGTCATGTGAGATGAAAGAAATTCCCATTTTCCATGCCTGGAATTTTGCGATTTTAAAATTCCATGGTTTTTCATGACTGTTCCCATGAATTAAGGGTTAGGGGAAAGATTTGTGCATTGTACTCCAAGTCTCTCTGACTAGCAGCAGAGAGCTTTCAAAGCACTACATGCTCCTGAAATAAGGTTCTTAGAAAAGGCAAAGAATTGCAATAGACAGGGTGAAAAGTGCAGAATTGAAGATGAGGATGCCTGGGACTGACAGGCTACTTGGTGATGAATGCACCCTGAGGCCCTGTGGTTTGCCTGGGGTATAACTGCAGGCAGCTGATTGCACAGCTGCTGCTTAGATCCAGTGTGTAGAAGCCCACAAGAACCCCCTTGAAAAAACCCAGCGGAACAACCATGACCTCAACCTGCACCTCTGGGTTGCATCATACGCATACATCGGAACAAATAAATAAATAAATACATACATACATACACATACAGATATATATATAAAAAAAAAAAGAGAGGGGTTTATGGGTAAAGCATGGTTCACACAAGCTTCACAGGGAAAACACATACACTATGTATAAAGTGTGTGAAGGTGGGTTTCAAAGTTTTCACAAAAGGTTGTAATAGAGTAAGAAGTGTATTTATTAGGGCTGTGCTTTAATCTAAATGCAAAGCAAGACAGTTCTGCGGGACACAACAAATGAAACGTCCTTAACACTAATACGACTCGTCCAAGAAGTAAAGATCCATGGAGGAACCAGAGCTGAGTGTGAAAAAAAATGTCAAACAAATTTCAGTAAGTAAAATAAATAAATATATCGGTAGTAACTTTATCAAATACAGTACTTTGTCACGGCAACCTCTGTTAGAAGAAAAAAAAAACCTTTCGGCTGTTCCCCTCCCGGGCTCTGATTTGGAACAGGCAACACTGCCCTCTGGTTGTGCGAAGTATAACTGCCTTCTGACGTCGAAGAATAAGAAAGTGGAAGGTGCTCACACGTTCAACCGGGCAAAGTATCTTTTCCAAGTCGTTTACGGCCATCTCTAGCATTCCGATAAAAGGTTTGATTCCAAAACACTATTGTTCCCATTGTGTTTCATTTCTACAGTGTGTCTGAGACTTCAGCTACATATATTCAATATATCCATTTATAATTTAGAACATATGCTCTATGTGTACCCTCGTGTTCTGCACATTTTCTCTGCCTCAGTATAGATTTCTTTTTTTTCCCTCGTGTTCTGCCCATTTTCTCTGCCTCAGTATAGATTTCTTTTTTTTTTTTTTATGTGATTCAACTTGACATGTTTGCTCCCTGAGGATCCTGACTAGTACAGATACCCTGCAGAAATATTTGTTAGATTACACACCATATCCCACACACCATATTAGTAATTCTAATGCCTCATTATAATTCTAATGCCGGCTACATTTTGATAAAAAATACATAATGTAATATACACTTTCTCAAATGACCAACAGAGAGGAGATAGACGTACCGTGCATGAGAAACGTGCTCAGCAGCTGCTCCGTTGCAACGGGCTTAATCTCTGTGCGGAGGTTCACAAATCTCCCCACCACTAGAGGTGCTCTCCGAAAGCCCAGGATCCTGTAGAGGAGAAAGAGACTGTCTATAGGTCCATCTGGGAGAAACTGGTGCAAAATCTAGCGATTGAATCATGTAAGCAAGATAAAATTTATTGATTCGGTCCTGTATAAATGTTACTATGCATCTTAAATTAGTGCCGTGGACTGGGTACTTCCTTAGAATATGTGGAGGTTTTACCTATCCAGGTGAAAAGCAGCGACCTCTGCATTATGCCTGTCGTAGCCTGCATAGGGCTCTCCTTCTACCACATAATCTCTGTTGTACCTGTGAAAGAGAGACATCTGCATTAAAGTACAGCTATAATTAAAGCACTGCAACGTTACTGTGCAACACTGCAATCCCACCTTGTATTTATAGTTTAATTATCAACTGATGCCTCATTGTTTGTGACCTGCCACTGTACCGTCACTCCAGGAACAATCCAATCATGCTTCTATTTATAGGTCAACAAATAGTTTTTCCGGGTTGCACCTGTTGCTAGTGCGACTGAGAAAGTCTGCGGTCATAATAGGGTACGAGCGTGGTGTCTGTTTGTGGGCATGCTTTATGATGCCAAGAAGAGACGACTCACTGGACACCAAGTGCAACAGCTCTGCTTTCTCTATTATAATTTGACATTTCTTAACGTTAAATATTTAAATAGAACAAGCACTAGAAATGGACTATGTCATACTTGAAATGTTATTGTTATTTGAATTGTCTTTTTATTCATTTTGTGTAACTGCTTTATATACAGTGGAACCCGGTTATTTCGACGGCGTAGGGGGTTTCCAAAAGGCGTTGAGATAACCGATAATCGAGATAAACGAAAACCAAAATGGCGGCAGTATATTAACGTGCTTGAAATTTCTTTATGTGCATGATGTGCGTTAATAAATAAGAATGTACATGCACGTGTTTTTGGAGGGTTTTTTACACAACAGCGTTTGTTTGATGAAGGCATGCTATAAAAATGTACATACATGTTTGTTTACACCAAAAGGCATATGTACACCAACTAACAGCAGAGATTTACCAGTATACAATACAAACCACCGTCCATTCTCCATACAAACCTTTATTATATTCTCCAACTTTATAAACACACAGATCGCTCACAAAATCACTAAAAACGAGCTGGGTGTAGTTTGTTTTTACTAAAAGCTAACCAGTGTCAAAATTAAATTCTCGAGTCATTTTACTCTGACACACAGCTCTGAAAAATATCCTACACCTGTAGCAAGGCTTGATTTTTCTGCCACTTCCACGAGTTCTTCTGCAGCTGCACAATGCCGTCTCACTACCGTATTTTCGCGTATATAAGATGCACCCTGGGTGAGGGGTATGTAAAACTTTCTATAAAGACGCGTCTTATATACGCGAAATACGGTAGTGAGATGGTGACGTGGCAAAAGCCGGCGATTGGTCATACGGATTGAGATAACCGACGCTAAGTGGCAAATTCTCCCCCCCTTGTGCTCGAGATATCAGGGTTCGTCGACATAAAAGAATCAACATAACCGATAAAAAAATGCTAATACAAAGCGAGAATTTGCCGGTTTCACTTCAAAAACGTCGACTTAATAGGGTTGGCGAGTTAACCGAGGTCGAGATACTTGGGTTCCACTGTATTACTTTTTGTTTCAAATGCATGTCTTGTATTTGTCAATATTTAATTAATATAATAAATATTCATATTTGTTTAATGTGGCACATTTAATTTTAATTTTTTATCCAGTATCCATTATAAAAATCTATTAAATGATTACTTGGTTATAGGATGCAACCTATCTATCGGTAGAATCCGCTATCTATCGACCTCTAGGTCTAGTAAGTATAATTTAGTTAAAACAAATTGGCACAACTTTGGACTGTCAGCATGGGATAGAATTCCAAAGGGAATGTGGAAGATTGTGGAATTGATTCCACCATGAACTGAGACTGTTTTAAGAACAGGAGCACTGATTCAATAAAGTGTTTCTTATAAAGTGCCCACTTCTAAACACATACACTTATAGTGAATACTTCACTGCCTTTCAGTAATGCTTCAAAACAAGAGGTTTTTGCAATGTTCGAAAATAACATGCTCACTCTTTGGTTAGCATTACACCTCTCTCTCATCTTCCATCATCTCACCTCTTGGGCTTGAACACCACCTTCTGTCCTCCATCGAGCACCAGAAGTGCTTTAAGCTGAGTGCCTTTATAGCCGACGTCGGCTCTCTGGATTCTGGCGCTGGTCAAGGCACTGAGCACAGCGGCCAGCTCAGGGGTCTCATCTGGGTAAACCTCACGTGGCCCCACCCACTGTGCCGCCACCTCCCACGGTGACTGCAACGTGTGTGTAAGACGGGCATTCTTGGCCAGAGCTAGGCTGGCCTCCATCTTGCGGAAGGCACGCAGGTCACGGCGGCTGGCAGCTGAGCCTTCGCCTCCATCCAGCAGGAAGAGCTTGGCCAGGCCCAGCAACAGCAGCACACCGCACAGCACCACCACACGCTGCTTCAGCTTCATGATGAAGGAGGAGAAGGTAACACGATGGGTCACGCCCTGGGCATGGCAGAGCCTCAACTACTGTGCACCACCAGAGAAAACACTCGCAGAGGAGAACCAGGGGCTAAGTGGGAAGAGAACAGGACAGAGATAAGCGATTCTACTGTTTTCATTCTGATAATGACAATTAATTCATACAACACAAAAAAAAAACAAAAAAAAAACAGGAATCACTTCAGACAGATTTTTGCTGCATACTTTACTTGGTAAGAAGAAAATTAATATCTGTTTTAAAACGTTTGTTTTTTTCAGATTGTGAATTGAACGCCAAGAAAAGGTCCTACATTCAGTAGTATGCAAATTATGACTATTTTCATGCGCTAAAACACAAAACATAAAAATGGATTTTACTGAGAAGGAAAAAAAACACAGGTCCGAAGTCAATAACAGATGAATCACAGTTGCAATCAAATTTGAGGTCAACTATACTAGGCCGGATCGTACTTGCTGATAACCAATTAAAGAAAAGGAATATGAATATATTAATTAATAAATATAATGATATAACTAATAAATTATTCATAATAAATATATTGCACCCTCTGTGCAGCATGGTCTCTCTGTGTAGCCTGTGGTGTCAGTGATTCACCTCTAGAGGCCGCTCCCTTGATTACAGTGGACCGGAAAGCTGGAAAAACTATCGGCAAGTGATTTTTGTATCGGTAATCTAATTTAGACTGCTGAATTTAAACCAGATGAAATGAACACCAAAGGAAGAAATGTGGTTTGTGAATCATAATGCTGTCTGCCTTTGTAAGGCTGAATTTAAAGTGATTTCAGTAGCTTTCTGGAGAACATTCATCACACTATAGCCACTCATTAAAGAAGAACTGAAAAACAAGCATTGAATATTTACACCTTGCAGCAGCATACAGCTTATATCTGAATCCTGAAACTCATATCATATCCGGATATAAATATTTGCATAAGGGCAATGTGTCCGTGTTTAAACATAATGTATCTTAAATTTACAAGATGGTGCGGGGAGTGTGACCATAAATTAGGGAAGCACCGAATATTCGGCCACCGAAAATGGCCCAAAAGTGCATTTTCGGCCCGAAAGACTTTGATCACCGAAAAAACACGGCCGAAACAGTATGTTGTGATGACGCAAACAGAAACAGCGTCTGCACGTGCTTGTCTAGAACAACATATCTGCGGTGTGGACGTATTTCAGTATATCTGAGAAAGACCCACGGATAGCGATTTGCAAAACATGTAATGACGTAATGAACTTTTTTTGAAAAGGCAGGACGTTTCCCAGTGATGTTGTTGTATTGTTGCATCTTTAAGCAGTTGCACTTGTTCTAAATGAACTTGTTCTTATTGATTTTAGTAAGGTTAGTACACAGTCATAGCCATAAATGCAATGGTAATAATAATTGGCATAATTTCTTTAGGGGTTTCGGTTTTCGGCCTTGCTTTCCTCCTTTTTCCGGTATTCGGTTTCGGCCAAGAATTTTTATTTCAGTGCATACCTACCATAAAGTCAATATAATGACACAACACACTGTTTTGTGCAAACTGCACTTACTGTTCTGTTCCAATAAAAAGATTAACTTCAATCACAACCACACAAACAAGTAAATGAAAAGGTTTTTTTTCCCAGCATTTTCTATTTGATTGTGTGTCTGGGAACAGTAAATCAGGGGGGCACACTTTTTCAGCATGTGAGCTACTTATAAAATGACCAAGTCAAAATGATGTACCTACTATAAAAATGCATAAATAAATATTAATTTTTTTTAATGTCACGCGATTTACACACAGTACCTTTGCGACTGACCGGTAGATGGTGATTGATGTATTGAGCACCCCTGTTCTAAATCAGTGGTCCCCAACCCCCGGCCTGCAGACCGGCACCGGTCCGTGGGTCAATTGGTACCGGGCCGCACAGAAAGAATACATAACTTACATTATTTCCATTTTTTTTTTTTTATTATCTGATTCTGAAGTTTTATTTTGGAAAATTACCAGATTCTCTCCGCAACATCTGTCTATGACTTGCTCTTGATGTATGTCTTAATGCCTCGGTCACATGTCTTACCTCCATCCTCTACCACATAATAAATTACAGCTAAATTAAAACCCCCAAGCAAGCAAAATGACCAAAACACTGTGGATTCACATTTATTGTTATATTTAGAAAATACCAGTTTTTATGCCGGTCGAATCATTTTATTTTGTTATATTTATCCACCACACCTGAAAGGCTGGTCCGTGAAAATATTGTCGTTAAACCGGTCCGTGGCGTGGTTGGGGACCGCTGCTCTATATGATCCGACACAGAAACTGTATGGTAAAGTAAAATGTTTGGAATGTATGTAAAATTCAGTGTAAATATCTATAGACTACATGTACGGAAATGTATTGTTTTAAGTGTAGCTCAACTGTTGATTTAGGCGGGAGTGAATTGTTCAAAAATATCCCAGCAATGCTACTACACCTGATTCTACTAACAACAAACATGACCACATCACAATTACCTCAGTGTCACTGATGTGACCGTGAGAATCATCCACCACCCAAAGAACACTTTTCCATGATTACAGGTTTAACGAGAAGTATAGAACACAAGCCCTGAACTCAAAAATATGAAAATCAATCACAAGTCAAATGAGCATTCTCATTAATGTCTGTGTTTCTAATCCAAATGGTTGAGGCTTCCAGGTCTGATAATATAATAATATAATCCAGGTAAAAACATCACTGGATTCCATGGCATTACAACATGTCTAGAAACAATAATATCTGAAGCATTTAACTAATTTAATGGAATTGAAATGTAATCTCTGTTTCCTGATTGAGGAGTTTGCTTAAATAAAATAAATGGAAGTTTAAGCTGGACAATATGACTAGATCAATATCATGATAAATGACGTGTCGATATGCTTGTACATACACATTTTTTTTAGGATGTCTGTAGATGTGGAGCATTAACCATAACCCTACAACAGCACCTGACTTTACTAACACCCTTGTCGCTAACGTAGAAACGCTTTCGATAATCAGAATGTGTCATTTTGTCTTCCCCAGCGAAAGTGACATTTTGATAACAAGATGTGATTACAGTGGTCTAGACATCAGACAATGGCACTAAAACCACAGGCTTTCAGAAGTCCATGTGACGATAGTGACCAATTACATTTTGATTACATTTTAAAAACATTTATTTTGTAATGCCAAGGATATAAAACACTGTAATAATAAATACATTGGACTTTGGGCCACAAATGTATTTCATGGCAATGTTATTAATACAGAAATGTTGTGTAGTGGTGGATTACGCCCTTGGCTAAATAACAAATTCCTGTCATCACCACTCCTGCTGCCTTCGGACTTTCCCAGTGGATTAACATCACGCTTATCAATCTAATTAGACAGATTAAAAAAAAAAAGCAATTGCACTTTTCCTCTGTATATTTACGCAACCATACAGTCGTGCCACCGTCAGCCCAAGACATGGTGTATGGGTGGTAACTTTGCATTTTAGTAGAAAACAGGAATGCCACCACACACAAATACACACATATATGCATGGCTTTGAATCTGCTGTGAGTTTTGAATGATGTGAAAATGCTAAAAAGGTAGAGAGGGCCGTTTTGGTATCATTGCTTTACATGTCAGATAAGCTTTTACAGTGAAGATCCTCTGATGACAGACCAGTGATTAATCGGTTTACGAAACAAATCAGCAATATCCAGGCTAAAAAGAAACAGTCTTTAATAGATACAATTACATCCATATTATAGACAAAAGATTGTGGACAACGTTGTCAGCGTTCAAATTTATCCCGAACATGTTCAGGTCAGAGAGCTACAGCACAATTGTATGCTTAGAGATTTGTGGTAACGATTGGGAAAAGAACCTCACATGGCTAAAAAAGTCTGATAAATTAACTGATAAATGTCATGTAAACTCTTATCTAATCAGATTCAACACACCATGTGCACATGCTCAGTGGTCTCTGCTTTTCTATGTTTGGTTTGTACACTCCAATATACATAACCTACATGTAAAGAAATATGAACCCAGACTAGAAACAAAAAACAATATTTTCAAAATCTGTAAATTGGGTTAAATAAATTCTAATGGATGAACATGGGCACATGCAACCAAACCTAATGTCAAATTGATGGAACGAGGATTTTTTATGCACCAATTTAATTTGTAAAGCTTTCAACTTTTAACAACGGACATGGTCCCAAAGCAGCTGTACAGAATTAAATACATTAAAAATATACATTTTAGCATCATAGATTAGTCCCTCATGAGCAAACCAGTGGTGGCAGTATCTTCTTCTTCTTTCGGCTTCTCCCATCAGGGGTCGCCACAGCGGTTTACCCGTCTCCATACCCCCCTGTCCTCTACATCTGTCTCTTTCAATCCAACTACCTGCATGTCTTCCCTCACTACATCCATAAACCTCCTCCTTGGCCTTCCTCTTTTCCTTCTTTCTGGTGGCTCCATCCTCAGCACGTCCAAACCATCTTAATCTCGCCTCCCTCACCTTGTCTACAAAACATCCTACATGAGCTGTACCTCTAATAAACTCATTTCTAATCCTGTCCATCCTCATCACTCCCAACGAAAACCTTAACAACTTATATATATTATGATATAATATATATGATATGATATATGATGTGAGGCAGGAACTAAAAATGAACCGAATCACAACTGGGTGACCCCAGAAGTCCATTAGTTCTTTCATTGTTGAGGTTGTCACTTGAATGCGAAACTCTTCATCCTGCGAGTTAAGCGCAATCACACATGGTCCTTCAGTTTTTAAACAAGTGTTAGAGTACACAGAGGGGGAGATTTGTGAAAAAAATAATTGACAGACAGAAATCTGGATGCCAATGGAACCAAATTGTCCGTCGATGTGCACGTTACTTGACCTCCGATCTCAACTCAGTGATTATATTTGAGGAAAGTAGTTCGAACCGAGGTTTAAATCCTCAACGTACCCACTTTTATCTGCGAGCCAGAGTGGAAGACTTGAGTCACACACTCAATACATTAACAGGAGTCTGTGAGCTGGTTATAATACAGTGGACTTTTTTTTTTGTTGTTGTTGATCACAAAAACAATGAGTTGCTTCACCTCAATCCAGGACACTTGATTTAAAAAAAAACCTTGTCCTTTCCTTTTAAGCACCTTTTTGTTCAGAAATAAAGAAGGAGTGTTGGACATGAAGCTAACAGGAACAGGCTGAGCTGCAAAGCTTCCACGCAGGCAGGACTCACATTCCTCCTCCATACAATCCCTCATTCATAGCACCTACAAGCTACAAGCTACAGCATCCAGTGACAAAAAAACTAAACTGTTTGCACTCATTTATTTCATTAGTAAAACAATTAAACTAATGTTAAGTGCTGTAGAAGACGGATATCGGGGTTTAAGTAAGAAAACAAACAGGTCTATTGTACCAATACGTGGTACATTGTACTGAATGAATGAATGAACTTAGTACACACACAAAACCAACAGCATCCTAACTCGCTTTTCTCTCTCTCTCTCTCTCTCTCTCTCTCTCTCTCTCTCTCTATCACACACACACACACACACACACACACACACACACACCAATATGCTGACTCTTTTGAGAACAATAATAAATAAAAACACGTTCGAAAAACAAATCCTCATGTGTATGTAACGTCTGGCTGTTTAGGTTTTATTGTTGATGTTATATTATTATTTCTGACCTAATTATAATGGAAATGTGAAAAATTGTGCTTTGGCACACTTTTTTTCAGTCTTTAAAGAGATATGAAACAGCTAGGAGCTAGCTGAGGAGCATTGTAGAGCAGCTAAAGCAAAAAAAAGGTACATATAAGCACAACCCGGAAATACAGCCGCCATGTTTTTTCCCTCCTCATGCTCGTAGGGTTTATCAGATCAAACTGGTTGACATGTAACAGTCACATGTAAACATCACCGTTTCGGATTAGGGAAATCTGATAGTCCGGGTCTACATCACGGTTTTGGATTAAGAAGCCAGGATTAGGCAATAAGATAACTAGCGAATGTGTTTCCAATGCAGTGCAGGTAGTTAGATGTGATGTGATGTGATGTGATGTGATGCATCCATTCGGATAGACAACAGTAGTGGATGAAGCTCATATGCACATATGAAAGACGCGACTCACCTCCTTCATGCACAGATCAAGGTGTTCGAGTTTGATGCAGAAGACTGATCCACTGTGCAAACGCGTCTCATCATGTCCGTCTTGCGTGTGTGTGTGTGTGTGTGTGTGTGTGCTTGTACACACACCGTTCAAGCGTCACCTTTCGGCTTAAAGTGAACACGTACTAGAAATAATACGAGTATAATTGTGGAATA
This sequence comes from Silurus asotus, assembly GCA_024362625.1. NCBI lineage: Eukaryota > Metazoa > Chordata > Actinopteri > Siluriformes > Siluridae > Silurus > Silurus asotus. The sequence continues at coordinate 1,886,473 of MU551602.1, read as the reverse complement.
TATCAATCTAAAGCCCCTAGGTTTGATTTGGTTATTTCTTAAAAAATAAAAACAGGACATTCATTTATCATCCGCTTGATAATAAAATAAATAAAAAAACATTGATGTATTTGTGTACGTGTTCAGCTGTTGCAGTTTGAAGTTGACACTAGATGGCGCTAGAGCACAACTACAGCATCGACACACTTCTAAACAATAAGTGCTGGTATGCTTCAGCTCCTATTCTCAGATTTAAGAACAAATAGGAGTCTGGATTAAAATGCCTTAGTATGTTAAAGGATAGATTCATTGCAATGCATGGATCCCTGCTGGAAAAACAAACACAAAACAATCACAAAACTATAAGACCTTTCTAATGGGTTCCACTACAAATACAATTGCGTAGTGTTTTTGTGTACATTTCAAGCCAAAACCAAATAAATATTTTGTAAACTCTTTATCTTAAAAGTAGCTTAGAGGCTAAGGTATTGGACTTTGAGTTCAGGTCATGAGTTCAAATCCCAACCACACCATTCCTCTGTGCGTCTGTGACTGTGTTTTACTGTGTTTTATGTTGTTTTATGTAGCACCTGGGTTCAGGAGAAACGTTGTTTCATTTCACTATGTACTGCATCTGCTATATATGGTTGAAATGACAATAAAAGCTTCTTGACTTCTTGACTTGACTTCTTGACTTCCTGTGCCCCTTAGCAAGGCCCTTAAGCCCACAGCTACTTAGTTGTATACATTAAATAAATGTAAGTCACCCTGGATAAGGATGTCTGCCAAATGTTATGTTAATGGTATACACTTAACATGCCACTATGGTGTTAATTTATTTGCATTAATACATGTTTGTCATGTATTTCAAAGAAGGATTTTTAAAGCAAGTGATTGATGTGATAAAATCAGCATATTTGACGCATCAGTAAGCAGCTTGCTCTTAACTTCTGAAGAGGCGCTTTGTCAAGGGTAATACATGTGTCAGGAAAATAGATTGTCAGGGTTTAAGGTGGTTTTCGTGTTAAAGGATCATGAACAGGTCAAGGCCTTGACCAGGAATAATTCAAATGTTACTTAAAAAAATAGTAATAGGTGGGTTTTGCCACCATTATTTTTATTAATTAGGTATATTGTAGATATTGGTGGTGTATGAGGTAATAGTTGGAAGATACAAAAAGATGGTTGTTATACAGGTTGCGTAAGAGGGCACATAAAGATATGTATTGACTTGGGGTTTTTTTGTGCTTCCACAAAACTGCACAACTTTGTTTTTGCATAATAAAATCCTTGTTCTCTTCACAACCCTTGATCTTGAACTTAATTTGTTTCTTTTGCTTGGCATTTCAATGTTGTTACTGGATTTGTTACATTTGAAATTAATTGGCCATGACAATACCAGTAAAAACAACACATTTCCAGTAAAGAGCTAATTACAGTTTCCATTTAAATTACCATTATAAATATTACAAAAAAGTCTGTGAAGGTTTTTTTTTCCTCAACAGAGATGCCATGAAGGATGCAGTAGTGGATATTTTTCTCACTAGTACAAATAGTGTGGATAAATATGCAGTCTGCTTAAAGCCTAACTGAAAGAGATTTGGATGTGATGGCCAGGTGTGTATGAACATTCAACCGTACTACTGCGGATACTCCTGCACACATTGTATCCACGTTCTTGTTATTTTGTGATATTTATATGATTGAATGTGATTTTATTCAACTTTAAAAACCCAACTGTTGTAGAACCAAGTACAATAATAAAAAAGATGTCGGTTTCCGAATTTTGTTTAATGTTTAAACTGGGGGGATGTACAATTGAAGGGAATATAAGGTCATTCCAAACATCGCAAAGAAGTTGGAACAGGGCCACGTTTACCACTGTGTAGCAACTGCTCCTTTTTTAACAATAGTCTGTATAGAGCAGGAAATCAGTAGCTTGAGTTTAAGATGCAAAGGTTGTCCCATTTGTGTCTGATACGGTGTTATAGCTATTTCGTAGACGTGTGTCTTTTTATTTTTTTGTGTTTGTTTCATGATGCGACAAATGTTTTCAGTTGGTGAAAGGCCTGGGTTGCAGGCAGGGCAAATCCAAATAATTTTATATTATAGATTATAATCTATAATTCTTACGTTCTGTAAAGCTGCTTTGAGACAATGCCCATTGTGAAAAGCGCTATAGAAATACACTATTTTAAATATTAGGCTCACATGTTGGTGTTTCTGGATCATGTTCACATATGGCTACGTCTTTGCATGATAGGAGCTTTACCCTGGATTTGTGGATGACATGCAAATTGTGTTCAGACAATGATTTCTGCAGGTGTTTCCAAACCTATGCAGTGATTTCCATTACAGAATCATACTTTTTTTAATGCAGTGGCCCAAAGATCATGAGCATCGAGTGTTGAATTTCGCAATACTATGCACATAAATGATTAAAGTCACACGTCAATTGTTTGCAATTCCCAATACTCACAAAAAATTTAATCTGAGGATTGGATTGGTTCTTTTTGCACATTGGGGAACCATCCTCACCTCTGAGACATTCTGCCTCTTTAAGATACACTTTTTACCCAGTCATGTTACGGACCTGTTGCTAATTTTGCTAATTAGTTGCAAAATATTCCTACAGCTGTTTCTTTTTAGTAACATTTTTCCACAACATCCCAGAATTCTTTTGGAATTGGGGTCGACAATAATTTATACAGCAATAAGTATAAACAGATGTTATTTAATTGAAATGCACTAAAAGGAGAGACAAAGATTTAGTGCAAGTCACAGGTGATTTATGAGTAGATAGAATTAAACAGTAGAATTAAATATCAAAAATAACAAAACGATGTTGCGCTTTATTCTAGTAGTCACTGTGATTCTACTATTGTGTAACCTACCACTGTGTTTACCATCAATATTTCCAGCCATTCAGCCATATTTACTTTGCAAACACGTAATAAATCATCTGAGTTAAAGTGACTCTCTGGAGTCTTCTGAAAAGATTTCACTAAAGGCATCACACCATCATACATTCATTGCCTTACACACAGTCAAACACATAAATTAAAAAACAACAAAAAAACAGACCAGGGTTTAGAAAAAGGAACACACGTGTTTATTTGTTTTGTCCTTTCAGGAACCCATGAGCACATCTTTCTACAGTCAGAGGTCATAGCGCTGCAGTGGGTCATAAAACAGAGAGTAGGGCTGGATATAAGTAAAGGAGGCTGCAGAATGGATGCAGGTGGGATGGCACCGAAGGACATCTCTGGGGGTTCCCACATTTGACCGATTCACACTGACACACAAACCATTTCATCACACAGCATATTCTATCCAAATGGAGGTCAATAAAACATATTTAGCTACAGAAAAAAAAAATGCAAAATCTCACAGATGTTTGTGTATTTGTAAAAGACAAACTGTATATAATATTAATAACAGTGTTAGTTTAAGTTATAATGCATGTGCAAAATAAAAATAAAAAACAACAACATACAGTTCACACAGAAAAAAATAAAAAGATGATCCCACTCTGGTCCAGAATTTAGAAAGTTGGTTCTATCAAAATTCTTTTGTACAGTAACATTTATGAACCAAATGCATTTGAACAGATTCCTGAATCTAATCCTATATAACCAGTCTTAGTACCACGTCATGTTTCTGAACGGACAGGCCTAAGTAAGAGAAGACAAGTCTGAGTTATAGTTGGGGAGTTTCTTTTCACTCCAGTCACCTTTTTCTGCGTACACGGACTATGAATTGCTGCCGTATCTGTTGTTTTTCAGATCTGTCCAAGCTTTTCCATTTCAACAATTTTTGAATAAACAAAACCCAACACATTCAGTTCAAGCCTGATGGAAAAACCATTTAAAAAAAAATCAATGCAAGAGATAGAGGGAAAGTACAATAACGAAATGTGTGCCTGCTTGGCCATCTGGCATAGTTTGGTGAAAAGGTCAGCACTTTGGGCAGCGCCAATTCCCAACACTTTGGTAAATTAATGAGGGGCTTTATGTGCACAAAGCACACTGCATTTCCCTTTTTACCAGCTTTCAGTCTTTATGAAGGTGTGAGAGAGTAAAACTCCGACACATCTTCACTCTACACTCCTATCTTCTGGCTTTAAAAGTGATGTTTAGTGACATGTTACAAGCTGAGTGCAGCCATGCCAAATCCACTCAGTGAGCTCCCCTGCCTAAACAATAATGGCTGCTCTATCACAGCAGACTGACTTTATCTTGCCTTGCAACCCACACTGTTATACAAACGATTGTTTTGAGCCAATATGGCTGCTTATAACGCAAAAATGTGTGACAACAGTGGTGCATAAACGCTTCTCACGGCATTGTGTGGCATATCTATATTCGATCTCAAACAACCCCCGATGTGCTTTTGCGTAAGAATCCCCACGTCGATACCGTAGAGATCAGCTTAACCATGTGGCACTTTATAATTCTCATGCAAACACTCCTCTAACAGGTCACTCATTCTATTCGACATATCAGTTCCGGCACTATTATGAATGATATTATATATAAAGCTTTTAATACTGTTCAATTCATTTCTTCATTCTTGTAATAGTGTTGGACGAGATATTCGAGAGAAAATCCAAAAACAAACCACTCTCCAGAAGCCCATAAACTAGAACACGAACCCGGATCTGAGGCACCATTAAAAGATTGCTGGTCAAACGCACAGGTGACTGGAGCAAAGAGAGAGAGACAACACACACACAATCTTAAAAAAAAACAACAACGAGTAAACACCTCTAAAGCAAAGTAAACAACACAAAAAGGAACGGATTGTTTCATGTGCCTGTCCTTAACAAATGATTCCGTCTCCCCTATTGAACTGTAAAATGCTATTCATTTGTTCAGAGCTTCTCGCTCCTCCTCGATTGTTCCCATTAAAGCTTTTTACACTCGCATAAAACTAGGGGGTTGGGGGTGGGGGGGGAGTAGTGGCTAAAGTACATAACGCGTTTAACATCATGGTAAGGCTAGACCGTGCAGGGGAAGGGTTTTGAAACACAACGTGTAGTCATGTGCGGAGGTACAGTAAACTCCCAGCTCGATTCATTTACAATAAGTAACAGCTAACGAAATAAAAAACTAACAAACAAACACGCACAAAGCACGTCAAAATAAACAATTGAAACGAAAAGACTGAAAAAAGTGTAACAGACAATTAAAACAATCCTAAGACCAGTGCAACGGAAACCTACTTTGCCTAACGTAATACTGCAAATAAAAAGAAACTAAACGATAAACAAAACATGTAAACAAAAAGCAAATGGCTCAAAGATAGCTTCTTTGTACGAACTGTGAATTCTTTTTTCATACGGTTATCGATGAAACACATTCAAACACATGCAGCCACCTCTAACAGTCTGAATCCTTAGAAACCTATCCGCTATAAACAAACTATAGATGTAAATACATGGAAGGAAACAATGTTAAACCACCACGGAGATTACAGGCAAAAAAAAAGGAAAAAAAAAAATATATATATATATCCAATTGACATTCACAGCATTCAAGTAAATATGAAAATGTGTGTCCTGGTAAGCAACATCCCACTTTTCAAATATGGATTTATGTGGGGATGAGAGAAGTGAAAGAAAAGAAAGAGAAAGAAAGAAAGAAAGAAAGAAAGAAAGAAAGAAAAGAAAGAAAGAAAGAAAGAAAGAAAGAAAAAAAAAAAGAATATACCTGTACACATGACCTCTGCTTTGAGGCTTCAGTTGTACCATAAACAGCACCTGCTGCTGTATAAACCCCACACACCCAACTGTCCCACAACCCACCCACCTCCGTGCACACTGTGCCATACGTTTCCCAACCCGACCATGGGTAATTCATTTTATCAATACATTCGCTTTCCTTCTTTCCATCTTTCATCCTGTCTTACAAAACCATCGCTGTCTAAGAGCTGGCTTAAGTGCCCCTAAGTGAGAAAGAAAAAAAATCATTATCCATGTTCTGAATGCTCGTATTATATGTGAACATATGTGTGTGTGTGTGTGTTAATGCATGCAGGTTTAATTGATAGAAATCTCACAGATAATAAAAAGGTGACGCAAATATTCAAGGGAACACGTTTTTTTCCCCCCGTGTGGTTTTTCATTGAGTATCAGAGCCCTTTTTCAAAAACGGTTGTAACAAATGAGACACTTCCGATCCCTGCAGTTAAACCTGCATTCTGAAAAGCTTGTGTCATGCTTGCTTGAGCCCAACTCAAGTGTACGAATAGAAGCAACGTTTGTGACGATGTGCATGCTTTTGGGCATAAATATGAGTGAAAGTAAGAGTGTGAGACTGAGTGAAAAGAGAGGGAGAATGTGAGAGAAAGGTTTTGACCTAAATGTGACAAGCCCCAATTAAAAAACAAAACAAACAAATGTTGTTTCCTTAGTAGAGAAGGTCCTGGTGGTATGTGCGAGGCATGAAGAGGAGAAGAGTTTATATATTTTACTCCACTGGTGGACGGTGCATGAGTCCCAGCTGTTCATCCACAACGTGAACAGAATTAACGAGACCAAAAAATGCAATTAAAAAACAAAACAAAGAAGGGGTGCAGATGGAGTTAAGAAACTGATATCCAGTTGGTGCAATGGATGCAGGAACAGAAGAAGAAAATAATTTCTCTTTGGTAGGAAAAGAGACTATAATGGAGAGAGGCCGAATACAAAGTCGAATAAAATCCAAAAAAAAAAAATAAAGAAGAGGAGACAGGGATCACAGCAGTGGAGAGCTGGATAGACACACATGCGCACACACAAACACACACTCCGAGATTTTGCTCCACTCTGTAAGGCAGTGGTGGTGGAGGGCTTTGCAGTGAGACTCAGGCTGGGTGATGGCAGTGGAAAAGCTACTGTAAAATAGTTACTCTCTCCACTCCTCTTCTGTTCTGTTCTCCTCTCGCTCCCTCACTCTGCAACCTCTTTTCTCAGGTCTTTTAGCACCCGCCTTTGAAATGGTTATTTTACCATCTGATTGGACCTTTCATTCAAAGGACATTAGATTTGCTGGAACCTGAAAAACAAAACAAAAAAACAATTCGAGTTTACATTTTGCGCAACCTGGTTTTACATTACATTGCAAAGACCAACTTAAAAAAATAGCTCTTATTCAAGTACTGAAATGACTTGGAGCTGAAATATGATCACATGGTAGCATGTTAGATATATACAATCAGGATAAGCCTCTGTCTACTGTGACCTTGGTTTAAATCCATAACAGAGGGTTCCTCCGACTCCACTTTTGTACCAATTATTCGCTTTTCGAACGGTAGGAATATCAAGGACAGATTTTGTATGCTACTATTTCGAGGTCAAAATCAATGCTGCCACATTTTAATGAATAGAGTGTGTGTGTGTTATCCAGACACTGTGAAATGGTGTGGGACGATACAAAAAAATTTCAATTTCCCCTATAATTTAATGCATTGAAATACTAGTAAAAAACTAGTACTGGGTCTTATATTGTTTCCCCCCCCCATTAGTTAGTGTTTAAATCCTCTCATGCAGCCTTCAAACTAAGCATTGTGTGTACCAGTCATCTGTATTTTCCTAGTGTGAATACACTATATGGGCAAAGATTTGTGGACACCTGACCATGAGATTGCTATGTGCTTTTTGAACATCCCATTTCCACATTTAGTCCCAGTTTGCGGTTATAATATCTGCTATTCTTTTGGAAAACTGTTCCACTAGATTTTTTGAGATGTGTGCTTATTCACCCACAACAGTGTTAGTAATATCAGGTAGTAATGTAGGTGAGGTGAGGTGAGGTGGCCTGGGGTGCAATCATCCTGCCAATTTATCCCAAAGGGGTTCAATAAGCTTGAGGTCAGAGCTCTATAGCAGGCACCTTAAGATCTTCCACTCTAACCCATGTAAACTATTTCGGCTTGGTGCACTGAGGCTTTGTCATGCTGGAATGGGTTTGGGTCTCCCAGTTCAAGTGAAGGGATAAATGAATGGCCCGGAAATGCCAGGTGTCCCAATACTTTTATACGTATAGCGCACTTTTTAATACAATGTAAGAGTTTTTAAATGTCGCTCATGACAGCAATCACAATGATGGTGGAAATTTTTTACAAGAGCTCAAAATGCATGAAATCGCTAAACATTTTTGAGATCCTCTTGGAAGCCTGATGGACAGGGATGTTTAGGCTCTGATGTGCCGTCTGGCGAACGTCAATTTGAATGCTCCAGAATTACATTAGATATGCGGGCGTACATGTAAACAATGCTGCTTTCGATGTCACTGCTGCTGCACACATGGGCAAGTATAAACCAGAACTCTCTGCTTTACATCATCCCACATAACACCACCCTGAGGAGCTTTATTTTCCTATAACACAACACTTTCTACCACACTGTTTACTCCGTGTAAAGATTATTCATTTGGTTTCAGTCACACACATGTATGTAATTGACATAATAAAGGACAAATGTTATTGTATAACTTAGGTGGAAACAAAAAAACCGACCTTTCCATAATCCTAAATAATTATCTTTGCTGTTCTTTTTAAAAAAAAATTTAAATTCTATTATTATTCATAAATATTGGTTGGATATTTTCTATAAATAGTGATTAGTGCTGACCTGATGCTTTTCCCTCCAAATAACTCTACAGACAAAATTTGGACTGAGGAACACACAAACGCTTACCTGTTGTCTGTTGCTCTGACATGCTGCACTGAGGTGTTTAAACCACAGCAACGCGTTCGTTCTGTTCCCTGCCTGAAACTTGTACGAGTTTCCTGCATACACGCAACAAAATCAGAGAGATGCCTACATATACACATACATACATAAAAATGTGTTTATTTGGAAACACCTAGATGATGAAAATCCTGTAAGATGAAAAACAGGCTAAAAGATGTTAGCAGACTGCCTCACAAGCACAGTCAAACATGGTGGTGGAAGCTTAATGTTTTGGTGCAGGGAACGTTGAAGACTTATTCCAGGTGAAAGGAATACTGAACCAACATGGCCACAATTCCAATGCCATGCAATTGCATCTGGACTGCAGCTGATTGGAATCAACGTCACCATACAACAAGACAATGACCTGAAGCATATGTCTAAACTGTAAAGTTTAAACACTCGGCTGGAGTGTTCTCTATCATGGAATGGCCTGCCCAGACACCGCACCCAAATCCTATTGAACTGCTCTGGCATAAACTGAATCAGTTCAAAAAGAAATCTTTGTGTTTCTTAAAACTTCTCACACACACTTGTGACTCTTAAAATGCAAAAAAAATTAAAATAAATACTCGTATCTATATACAAAATGTCTTATTGCGACTTAGTAGCAGCTTTTCCACAGCCCCGTAATGGGTCACGACCTGGTGCTTAAGAGCCACTGGTGTAATGTGTACAGCTAAACTATAATTCCATTACACTTGTTCATTGTCTGTACATTAATGTACATAAAACCTCTACAGTGTGGTGACAAAATGATCATCTTTATCCACTGTTGCAGAGACTGTGTTCCTTAGACTTACATCTGCTGCAAATGCAATGTATATTGTCTCATGATAAATCCCCCAGTGGGAGTCATACTGCGAAAAATAAACTACCTAAATACAAATTAACTAGTACCAAAAAAAAAAAAAAAAAAAAAAAATTGCTGTCCTTAAAAGCTTAAAAATGAGAAATAGGACACCAGTGCGGATTTAGCAGGCATGTGCAAATGAGAACCCTGAGGCTGCAACCTTTTTTATTTTCCCAGGTATAGTTTTACAACCAGCTATTTAAAGTACACATTCACCAAAGGTGAAACTAAGCTTGGAAACTTTTTGCATTTCAGATTTATCAATTGAAAATGTTCAGTAGAAAAAGGTTTGTGGCATCAAATTCACAAAAAGAAAAAAGGTGATAAAAGTCACTCATGGTGTGTATCTGCATGGACACGCTCACCGTGCTCAGAGTCTGTCAGCAGGAAGACATCAGGGTGCTCTGGGTCATCTGCCATCATCGTCATTAATCCCACTACAGGGACACATTTACTGGAGGTCGACTTAAACTGACAGAGAAAGAGAAAGAGGGATATAGAACTTTTGGAGGGAGAAAGAATTTGTCCCCGGATTTAGTTTGTTTATTTTTTTTTTATGTCATGCCAGCAGCTGTGGCTATTTCCATGACAAGATCAAGGTGGGCATGATGAGATTTGACAGAGTTTTGACTATGGCAGAGTTCAATGTTTATATAGAGCCTTTTAGATTAATGTTTAGTAAGTATTCGGGCATTTTCTTTGGTGATAACATTTTGGAAGGTTCCTTCATATTTGCTTTTTGAGTAGAAAAGCCATGTACTATGTATTTAGCGCATGATACTGTGCTGCATGTGTTTCTTATTAACTCGGTGAATGATAGCTGCCTTGGTACACATGATGTCATATACCACTTCATTCCAATGAGTGTAAGCAGTTGCCCTCACTAATTGCAACCCACTGATTACCCGGTTATTGGGAGCACCACATGTTTATATTCTTTTGTTCTGAAAGGCTTTCTTTTGCTCTCTATGGCTTATGTGAAATTAGAGGTTTTTTTTTCGGTGCAGCAGCTCAGAGAAAGTTTTTTTCCCCTCTAATGCACCATTGCATCCCTCAGAGCTCAAACCTGGGGCAGTATTAGAGTGAGGAACCACAGAGATTGATATGTAAAGGCATGGCAGGTACTCACATGCTTTCTTTCAGTGGCTTTAAGAGACTTGGCAGTGTAATAGTAGAGCTGAGTACCACACAGTGCTACCCAGTACTTAGTCCATGCAGCCACCTAAAGGAAAAGAAAAAAAAGTTCTCGTACATATCACAAGGGAAACATAAGTAAACACGTTTGCACACACCCACGTTGTTGAGGTCAAGGCTGGTCAAAACATAAAACTATATAAGGAGCCCTATAAAATCCTAATGGAGCACACACACATGAGATGGATGATATAAGAAAGAAAAACCATGCAAATGTTGAAGTTAATAGTGAAAATGAAATAGCTCATACACTGTGTGCTGTATCACAGAGGCCTTGGGAGTGATTCATCTCTTACTTCATGACTATGTGATGGCTGGAGAGCTCTTACTGCTTATATGGAGCTGACCACAAATGTAAAACGCTTCTAAAAATCGCCCTAATCAATCAAATAGACTGATGAAAGGAGATTTTATGATCATACAAAATAGGTAGAGTTAAGGGGTAGGGTTGTAACGGTTCCCTCTTCTCCAATAACCAAACTTTAAACTTGTGCATTTTACTGCTGGGGCTGATTTATACACCACACAGCCAAACACTAAAGACAGAGACAGTGGAGCTGAAGTCCTAATACAGCACTGCACCAGCAGATGGAAAGGAAACCTGCACGTAGCAACCTGTAGAAATGTTACCAGTGTTAAATATGTAATCAAAAACATCCAACAGGGTCTGACCAGCTAAATATCTGTACCTTTATCTAAAATCCTGGCATGCAATTTCACTTAGGCAAAATAAATATAGGAATAAATAACTGAAATGATAGGCACTCCAACACTTTTGACTTATTACATAATTGTATGCGACGTGTAATTCCAAGCGATTTGTTTGTCTTTGCATTTTGAGTATTAGTAATACTAAATTAAGGAGATCATGGAGCATAACCTAGATTTATGGTCAATGGTTGGGTCATACAAGAGCTTAGGCATGAATGGTTGCACTCATATTCCTATATAAGCACTGCAGTTTACATAGTCCCCTCATCAGGAAATCCGAAGTTCGAATCCCAGTAATGTCATGGTTGTTATTGGCCAAGAGTCCTCGATGATCATGTATGCAGAAGAGGGCAAACAACACGTTCCTCTGAAAATGTATGTTGCACTGCTGTATGATAGAGGTCGGCCGATTCATCGAATTTTGGCAATTAATCAGCACTGATAGCTGGAACTAGTGCCTATCGTCAAAAATCCATTCCGATAGTTTTTCCGGGCTGCGTTATACAGTAATACAGCGGCCTCCAGAGGCAAATCACAGATGCCATGTACTGTTTATTTGACAGGTTTTGTTTTCATTAATTTTGATGTAACTTTTATTTTATTTATTTTAACTGGTCCTTTTTGTTTCAGGTTAAATGCATGTCTTATTTTTCTTAATATTTCTAAATATGATGAATATGCTCATATTTATTTAATTTAGCACATTTTCATGATTCAGTACTTCAGTTTTTTATTTATGTAATAAAGATAAGTACTATTTTATAAGATAAGATAAGATAAGATAAACCTTTATTCGTCCCACAGTGGGGAAATTTCTTTGTTACAGCAGCATGAAAAAAAATAAAAATAAAATAAATGCAAACATATAAAAGAATAGACAAATAAGACATACTATAATATTACAAGTATATACACAACACAATATATAAATACAGATGAGGGGAAAATACGTATTGCAGGTTGTATTGCACACAGGTGGTATTGCACATATTGCAGGTAATATTGCACGTATTGCAGGTAATATTGCATTATATTGAGTTTTGTGATATGTTTGTTTCCATTATCCATTTTAATCGGTTGATTAATCTGTTATCGGCAAGTACGAACCAACCTAGCTATCGCTATCGGTAAAATCCACTATCTAATAAGAGAGGTTGGTTAATGGGAATCATAAAAATCCCATAATAAACCTAATTTTCTAAATTTCCTAGTCTTTTTGTAACCATCCCCTTAAATAAAAGAAACCTGTCAGTCATAATAAACCAGACAACGTTGTGTACACATGTACAGTATATTCATTTAGTACCATCCCTTGTGTGCCCTGTTGGGAGACCCCCGGTGTTCCCTAATCACAGTCTTGCTGATATGTCTTGTAGCCACACGAGTGTGAGACTGCATAAGTACCTTTTGCCACGTACGCAGATGTCACCAATGATACGGTAAAAACCGAATCAAACTAGGAAGTGAAATTGGATGTGATGGGCACAGAGAAGTGAAACGTAACACAGTGAAAAGTTCCAGTGTGGTTATAGGAAGCACTAAAACTAACTTAATATTGCGATAATCAATGAATGGAGGTGATGGAATAAATGACGAGACTGAAGTGCACGGAGGTCTCACCGTAGGCTTCTTGCCCTCCTTTAGGATGGTTTTTCTGCGTAACACTCCCTGGACGGTCACTGCTCCAGGGTACAGGTGCACTGCCAGCTCCTCGGACTCGGCTGAACTATTCAAACAGACAAACAAGCACAGTTTGTTACCTTACAATTTCCTCCTCTACTCAGGATAGGTGTGGTGTTGCTGAACTCAGTAGTATGGTTAAATTATTTACTCTACGCCAAAACGATGTGAACACTTGAGAATCACAGCCATATACGGGCCTTCCTCAAAAACGTGGCCTCAAGAAATGGTTGGAGTCATAGTACTCCAAATTAATGACCTGCACGAAGCCTTGACCTCAACCCCACTGAACACCTTTTGGATAAACTAAAATGCAGACCTCCTCCCCAACATCAGCATATGATCTCAGCAATGCTCTTGTAGCTGAAGGAACACTGCCGTAATAATCCTGCCCTGAAAAATGGAGTTATTTTATATATATATATATATACACACACACACATACATACACATACACACACACAAAACAGCAAAGGGGATAATTCAATAAGCACATATGAATGTAAAAGTCAGGTGTCCACATACTTCTGGTCATCCAGTGAAGATTGTATAGGATCAAAGTAATATATAATCCATTGAATGATTGGATTTGTACCATATTACATCACATCACTGACTGAGTTCATAAACACGGCTTCCATTCTTTCGAGCTCTCACACAAGCATGCATGCACACACACCAAAAAATAAGGGGGGGGGGAAGAAATAATGCAGACCCCTTAATACTTTAATCCAGGGAAATTAAACAAGAAAACACCACAAGAGAGATTTGAAAACCATTTGCAAATTCAGCTATTTTGCTCCTCATACATTTTTTTTTTTTTTTTTAAGAGGAATGATCTGTGTGGTCTCATAGAAGATGGGTGACAAATTAAAGGGAAAAATGGGTGTGTATTCTATGCTGTAAGAACATTTTCCTGGCATGGTTTGGGTTCACATCTCCACTTTGTGGGAAACTTCCCTGCAAACCATTACAAACCAATTCGGTTTACATTAATCCTACGATGAAACAGTTTTTTCCTGATTCAGTTCTCTATTCCAATAGGACAGTGCTACAACACTTACAGTACTGAACAGCTTAATGAATTTGACAAAAACAAAACTCCTATGCTATGCCTTGACAGTTGCAAAAAAATGCAATTTGTGTGAGAAATTTTGTACATCGACTGACAACATATTGTTTGGATAATAGAATGGTGTTCGTTTCTGTGTCAGGGGGCGTGCCGAAGGAGTTTCTTACTGCTTTTCAACAACAGTTTGCCACCTGTCTGTATATAGATTCAGAGAATAAAAGGTAACGTACAACATTAGAAATGACATACACAACGATTTAATAATATCAATGTTTAGTCAATTTACAAATAAAGCAGGGAAAAACCAAACAAACAAACAAACAAGAAGACCGATGTCTCCAGCAGCAAAAAGCAAGCCGAGGCTGCAAGACAGAACCATCAGGACCCGCAACACCCCTAGAGTTTAGAGAAGCCCATCACCAAGTGCAATTTTCTAACACCTTTATACACTGTGCAGCTGCTTGGCCCAAGTCAGGGTGGTGTGAGAGGCAAAGCAGGAAAGAGAAAGTCAGTCAGAGAGAATGGCCCAGTGGTGACTGGAGTTACCTGCTGGGCCTGTGGCCTCCTCTGCAGGAGATGCGGCCAACTCGGGTCACTGGGCCCAGAGAGTGGTAGAAACGTGTCCTGTTGGGTGTCGGTCATAATGGTGCAGGGATCAGTTTCAGCCAAAACACACACATGCATGTGTATATACATACTCTCTCATGAGCTACACAATTATTATTATTTTTTGATTAGCACACGTTGGGTTTTCCACTAACACACACAACATAGATACAGTGCCATTGTTACACACATATACACACACACAGAACTACGAGTGCAGCAGTCGCAAAAAACAGGCAGTTAGAAGAAACTATCAAATATAATAACGCACTTCTGTACATATATTTGTGTGAATATGTGCCCAGGTGAAAAAAATTGATCTAATCAGAAAATTGGAACATTCAGTGGTTCAATGAAAATAAATACATGGCTAGTAGTGTGGTGGTAGTTGCTGGTGGATCTTTGTGCACTTGCACATCAACAAAATAAGTGTATTTACCTTTCAAACGCAGGCCAAGACATTTCTTCACTGAGTTCCGATCCCTCACTGCTTCCTACAGCAACAACCAGAATGTAAGTGTAAGTACTGCTCATGCATGTAAATATCTCTAATTGTTTGTAGTGTGTGTATGTGTGTGTGTGTATATATATGTGAATGCTTTATACTGTTAGAAAACAAGTGCATGTGTAAGTTTGGAATGGGTTTTGTAAACAGGATGTTTGGAACTGAGATACCACTCGAGAAAACGACTAAGTGCCTTGAATTTCAACTCAGGAAACACTTCGACTTTTTTTTACAGATTGGATAATAGCCACATATTCATCTATCCATCCTTACAACTATCCATCTACACAGGGGTCCATCCATCTGCACATCCGCACATCCATCCATCCATCCATCACATACCAACCCACTCCACTTCAGGTGTGTGTAGGGATTTCATACCCAATGAGATGCCACTGGACAGAGTGGAGCTCTCTGCTTGTCCTCGTGTAGGTGTGTTGCTCTCCAGTACACTGTCGTCCAGCAGGTGTCTGGATCCAGCATTGGGGAATGTAGCGCTCTTAAACTCCACTGTGTTCATCTTATGAATAAAACTACATCATGGGGAATATGCAAATATATACACAAACACACACACACGCAAAGAGAATGAGTGCAAAGAAGTAAGGGCTGTGAGTGTATATGTTTGAGTGAAGTGACTCACTTGTAGCCCAGGCTGTGACATTTCCTGTGCCCATACGGTAGGAGGTTGCGAGGGGAAGGCGGAGTACCCGGGACTTTAGGTAGGCCACCATCAGCAGAGTTGCCACGGCGACCACACAAGGGCGAACCAGAGGCATCCGAACCTGCGCCACAGAAATGAATTAGGCTGCTACATGTTTCTCCACCCATAGAAGTAGAACGTGTTCGCACTATTGGCGGAATGCTCTTTTCCATACCTACGAGGTCTTCTCTAGAGGCAGTTGCACGAGGTGTGCTAGTGGCCGGCTCGATCTTTAAAGACAACCTGATCACAAGAGAAAAAAATAAATACAATTTAGAAACGATACACGCGTGCAAACAAGAACAGAAGTCACCGACGCTACACACACTCACTTGTAGTTGTCATCCTCCACAAACTTTTGCAACTCCTCAATGTAATGGACTGAGGTGAGATAGTTCTGGACATGAGGCAATTCAGGTATATCTGAGCCAGGAACAAAAGAAAAATTTTAAATCCATTGCATCAATGTGTAATAAATGATGCACTCCCATTAAAAAAAAAAAAAAGACACACACACACACCATATTCGCAGGATCTTTGTAGGTCTGAGATAATTCTCAGAATGTTGTTCATCAAGTTGGACCTCTGTTCATTCTCCAGAATACTGCCAGTGGAGGGATACGCTGAGTCTATGTAGGTAAGATCTGACAGATACATACCTGAAGAAAGAAAACACACACACACCAAAGTCAGTTAACAGTTAATACTAAATGTGCATGCATTCTTTCCTTCAGAACACTATGTGAGCAGTCCCTGCTGCTATGCTCTGCGTCTTCGAGAAATCGGACAAGAACACAAAGTTCTTCTTTCCGCACACAATAAAGGCTTTTCAGAATTTCAAGTGTTGCCCAGTCCACAGATAGAATAAGCAGTTTAAGAAGATTAAGGGTCCCGCTTTCGTATTACATAAGAGAAACTTTCCAGTAAGGATGGGAAGAGACCGATCACCTCTGGCTGCACAGACTCAACCCTGGATAAACTTTTAAGCATATTAAGATCAATATGACAGAAAATATTAATATTAGAATGAAGGGAAAGAAGATTTAGGATTATTTGTCCAATTTCTTTTGTTTTTACTCAGCCTTAAAGCCCTGCATGTCTCACAAATACATGTCATATAACACCATTTGCAGTGCTGCTCTTTTAAAGCGAATCTCCCTCCGTCTTTCCTGCCCAAATTCTGTCCTAATCATGAACACGATGTAGGAAAAAGTTAAAGGAGACTAAGAGGAGGTGCACAAACTAGTTTCCTGCAGCTTCTTGAAAACATGACCCTGTTCCATTTATATAAACCAGGCACCACAGAATTCTTTCACCTATTCAACATGATTTTTAGCCATAATGATTATTAGTTTACAGCAGTCCTATCATCACTTTCCCTTGAATGAATAGATGCCAGATTATAAAAAGTGAGCTTAAATATTTGCCTAATGGGTTTGTAGTATGGGGGAAAAATTAAGAAAATATAGTAGTAGTCTATCGATCTCATCTTAGTGGTATGTTTGGGGTTGTTATTATGTTGGAAAACTGCCCGGTTCCTGAATCCAGGGCATCATGTTCTGCTTCACAATGTCACAGTACATGTTGGAATCCATGTTTTCCTCAATAAACCACAGCTCCCCAGTACCAGCAGCACTCATGCAGCCCCAGACCATGGTGTTACCACCACCATGCTTGACTGCAGGCAAGACACAATTTTATTGGTTTTCTTCACCAGGGCATCACCACACATGCAGGACATCATCTAAACCAAACAAGTTTATCTTATTCTCATCCGAATGTGATTCATTTAATTACGTTTAGTGCCTATACGTTTGCTTGTCATAACTGCTTGTCCCTAATGAGTGAGCCAATGTTGACTGTGGCAAAGGAAATCTCCCCAAGACAGCATAAGGAAGAAACCTCGAGAGGAACCAGCACTTTGTGATGCAGAAAACTGAACGAGAACAGCTGTATGAAACAAAAGCAAACTTCAAACATATCAGTTAAAATTGTTACAAATGTACAGCTCAGATCCACAAATAAAACAGATCTGGCCTTTATAAATAAGACAGACCAATAATAAGCTGATCTCGATAAATAGAAAAGAAAAAAGAAAAAAAAAACATGACTAAAATAAAATAAATAAATTAATGCAACTTTTCACTAATTTTAGAACCCCAGTTGATAAAAACACCTCAATGCTTCTGATAAAATACTTTAACATTTTATTCTTACAATTTTTGCCTCTGATGCAAAAGATGTACAGGATAATGAAAATATGTCAAATCTCTGTGTTGATAAACACGGTGTGAACAGAAAAGAAAAAGTGCTGTTGATGTCCATCATTGTTCAGTGAAGAGGATGTAATTCAGTAGTAATTCATTTAAAACATAAACCTTGAGCACAAACCTCTAACCATACTGAGGCAAGCATGCATAGATTACATAATGTCTCTGAAAAACCGCAGAAAATCCCTTTAGCCCAAAGGCTGAAACCTCGCCTGCAACATATCAGAACGACCAACTGAAACACAGCCAGCACACAAAAACCTTAACTCTGATTCACACCATATGTCCAAAATCTCACTATTTGGCTTACGTTATAGAAAACATCAGTGTTTTTACTCAGACAAGTTTCATAAGGTCTCCATTTTCTGGTATTTCTCTGAAAAACAATTATTAAGAGAGAGCAAAAAAAAACTGAAGGCTAGATTCTTTTCTGTTTCGATTTCAGTTCCAAAAAAAAAAGAAAGAAAGCAAGAAAAACAAAATCCTGACCCTTGTAACCCTCTGTCCCTACCTCCCCTCCCCTCTTTGTTGCCAGATCTCCTTTACCTCCCCATTCTTTTTGAAAAACGAAGGCGGTGTCTGAGGGCGACTCAGTCTCCAGAACGCAGCTGGCAGTTCCAGAATCATGTCTTGGCTCCAGATCTGCTGAAGAGCCACAGACGCTCGCTGCCTGCAGTCTCTACGAAAGAGAACTCCAGAGCGGAGGAGGCCTCGAGCGTGGGATATGCGAGACAAGCGCGGCATTGAGGACTTCCACAGATTGCTGGACACTGCGAGTTGATAGTCAAACTGAAGACCTGATTTAACTCCATGAACATCTACAGGCGTGCAGAATAATCACGCTTCACTCAGCTTCAGGAGGACACGTGAGTGCGCTGCTTCAGTTCTAACTTCAGTTCAAAACTTTATCTGACTTTTTTCACCGTCTTGTTTATTTACCCCTTCTCTAGTTCTCAGCACCTGCTTTTCTTTCTGTCTTTCTATCTGGCTGTTCACAAGCTATAATGTTTAGTGCTGCTGATGTTTTCTGCAAACAAAGCTCTCAATCGCATCTCTCAGCGCTCCCACTCAGGATGTCAGAGCACCAGGTCGGGTCTCAGCAGGTCACAGCGCTAACACTACACCAGTTATCCTGCCTGAGGAAGAAAGGGAAAAAAAACAACAACAACAAAAAAAATACCAACACCGCACAACTAGGGCAAGATCAAAGCCAAAAGAAAAAAATAAAAAAAAATCCTCAAAGACGAGAAAAAAGAGAGGGGGAATTTTTTTTTTTTTTTTCTGAGAACTTCCCCACTCTGGTCTGGGGAGCCTTGAGGGGAACAAGCTGATGATAAATGCGTGAGATTGTTTGCTTTGTTAAGCATCAAACCAGATGAGGCTTTTAATGTCAGGGGTGCAAAAAGACTCATCATTACCATGCTGCGCTTGTTTTTTGGTTTGGGATGAGAGTTTTATTACTGCGTTATTGTCTTATTCTGGAGAACTAAAGTCTTGTCTTCAACTGGGAACCATTGTGGAGATTCAGTTCCTCATTGATCTGCATTTCTATAAGATGACGTGCTGAGATGTGGGCTATGTTTAGCAAGTCTCACTTGGTGGCTGTGTACAAAGAGTTTCTCGACTGTTGTAGATGGGATAAAGGGCTCCATTCATATAAGAAAAATAAACCCACCAAACACACAAGGTCATTCTACACTAACTGCTTCCTCATGTAGACACGCCGGACCCAGTGACCCCGTGATACGTGATCTCCTATGTGTATAGGAACATGCATGTGTGTACGCATTGTGTGTATGCTCAACATCAGGGGGCATTTAGTAGCCTGGTGTGTACAAGATGCTACAAGAAGCTTGTACATATAATATGCTCATATACTAAAGGATTTCGAACGAGCAATACTCGCGCAAGGCAATCAGTCTCGTCGCACTGCTCTGAGGAACCAGAGGTTAAAATGCACAGAAGTTAACCCCCCCTGTTTACATTTTTAACGACTCGCAATGCTTAAAATCCGAACCAAACAAAACGAGCAGAATGTGAAAGGTTAAGAACACACATGTGCCCTCTGAGAGCAGTAAAAACGCAGGGCTGCACATAAACAGACCAGGCAGACCTTCATTTATTTCAATGTTTCTTCCCCGAGTGTTTGCATGTAAGTACCTGCTGTAAGTGTGTAACATCAACTCAACTCAGTCCGGAGACTTCACCACCAGCTCACACCATTCATTTGGTAATGCGTCCTAAAAAAATAAACACTGGCGGTATATCAGGAGAAGTTTTTTCCCTTTTTTTTTTCCAGCCTACTTTCTGGTCCAGAATTAAATGTGTTTTTACCACAAAGCATTTTTACCCAAAAGGGTACAGCACAAATACACAAACCAAAAGCAACATGGCATACATGACTACACTACACACGAGCCACAACCACTGGCATGGCTAGCTTTCTTCTCGTCTGTATACGAGTATAGAAGAATATTTGGAAGGCTTGCTCACTCTCACACACACATACACACACACACAGGGTTTAATCTGTAACCCTAGAAGATCTAGAGGCTGGTAAATGTCAGGGTCTTCAACAGCTCACTGAGTGTGATTAGAAAAAGAAAGAAAAAAGCATGTTTAAAGCAGTCCTTTGGCAGGAAACCTGGCCAAAAATCACAGCTTTTTCACACTAAAGTAATTGCCCTGTAATGCCATGCACTGCTGAATGAACTCTTCTCAATTCGTGCTCCTCTTCAGCTCCAGAGCGCTGACTCCCAAGTGCAATTAAAGCTCCTGAGTGGCCCGTTTTCTCAGCCCATAAATTCATCGCATCACACTTTTGTCCTTGATGTTCTGCCAAACTCCATTTCCTCATCCACTTCATTTAAATTAAGTATATGATAATATGCAACAAAGGAGAATGCTGACCGGCTCGCTTTTTGAGCCTCGTTCTTTTGCTCAACCCAAAACCCTCCACCCCCACATTCTTCCTCTCTCCTGTCATTCTTCATTTTGTCAATACTTCCTCCGAGAGTGAATAAGCGACCTTCATGACGCTTCCTGTTCTTTTGGCCCTGTGTATAAAAGTTGCTGCCTGTTGTACTGAGCATGTGTGTGTGTATTTGTGTGTGTGTGTCTGCCTCATGTGTTCAGCATTAAGTCAATGAACAATATAAAACTCCTTTAATAAAAGTTAAAGCTTTCCCACAATGCCTTTCCTGACAACTTCACCCTCACTCTTGTTCAAACTGTCTATTCTCTAGGCTTCACTTTTAACGTTTTTTCCTCTCCTTCAGAGAGAAATCGTGTGTGTGTGTGCGTGTGTGTGTGTGTGTGTGTGTGTGTGCTCGCATTTGAACGTGTAGGTGTGTATCCATCCCATCCCGACGGACTACTTCTTGTGGAAAATCTGAAGGCCAGATGTTGGAAACCTCCAATATTGTTTTAAAGGCTGGGAAATACATTTACTATATAAATAAACAAACCTCGTCCAAATGGCTCTCGCTCTTGACCAGTCAGCAGTAACTCAGGTGTGTTTGTGATCACACAAAATCTGCAGGTAGCTTAACGCGCACGTGTGTGTGTGTGTGTGTGTGTGTGTGTGTGTGTGTGTGAGAGAGAGAGACTGTAAGGATGAGCACAGGTAAATCAGATTAACAACGCCGTTCACATTTGTAAAAGACACAGAGCAAGGCCAGCATGTACGAAATGTGAGAATTACTACAAGACTTTCAAGGATTGAGGGGGAAAAAAAATAAATACAAAAAAGTCGGATCTAATCGCAGCAGTAACCTCTAAGTATTAAGTACGGCAGTTGCGTTGCCAAAAATCCCTCAATGTACAATGTAGCATTTTGAAACATGGGCCTAATAAGTGCGCAAGAATGAGATTCGACACAAATCACAGCAGCATTACACAAGCGCTCTCTCTCTTTATGACGCTATAACTGCATATGATTTATCCAGGCAAATACGGTTTTGTACATAATGAGCTCAAGTCTCAATAAGTGAATGATGAGATTTAATGGCACTTGAGGCGACTCGAATTATTCTGTCCGATGCCTCGTATCCAGATGTCTGGAACATTTCAAGAGTCCGCGGCATCTTCACTTTACTGCACGTATTTAAACAAAGCAAAAAGCTGAGGGGTGTGTAGGACTGGAAATGCACACTTTTTTAAATATAGAAATGCAATGTCCAAAAAAAATCTAACAAATTGTGTATGTAATCGATTACGCAACAGAATGGCTAGATAATTACATCGAATGGATCTTTTTTAAACATTTCCCTCTGTCCTCTGAGGTTCCTTTTTTGTAGCTCGTGAGTTCAGATGAATGAACACATCTCAAAACACACAGCGGGCTGGATTCACTTACAGAATGGTACTGGGGTGAATTTAGGATTCACTCACTTAGTAATATTAAATGTGTTTGAGTTTGAATGAAACTGGGCCAGACAATACCTCAGCTAGTCGGACTCAGACCGGTTCCTTAGTTTGGTGTCTGTGTTCCAACCCATACACATAAAAATGCAACAAAGAGGAAAATGCACCAGGGTTCGAAATAAATGGAAATTCTGCATGTGTGTAAACATGGCACACAACCACAGGAGGGGCGGGAAAAAAAACAGTAATTTAATTGTCGATTGTTTCCAATGTTTTGAATGATGAAGGATAATGGCCTGCTCATTCAATCAACAGTTAAAAATCTTGACTTGAGCTTCATGACCAACTCAGTATATCTTTATAAACTCTGTCATTAACCAAATACAATACATGAAGCATGGATGCAAAAACAATTTTCTTACTAAGAATATTACTAAGAAGTATTCATACAACGTACAATTTTTCATATGAGTTTGGAATAGATTGCATAGTCAAACATAGACTTCAAGAATAATGTTATAGAATAACATTAAAAGTTCAACAGTATTTTTTCACCCTTTCTTTGTATCCTTCATTTTTCAGAAATCTCAGAAAATGGCTTTAGCTCTAATAATGTAATGAAACATATAAACCTTGATTCCAGAAACATGCAAATTTATGTCTAATTATTGTGTCACTCTGCATGTATAATATACTAATGTACTACAATATGTATGGATAACACTGTAAAACTAAAAAAAATGTTATAAGATGTTTATTAATTATGCAAATTAACGCATTTGTAATGCGAAGCCTCATTTGCATTTAGAACTATCTATTTGAAATGTGAAGATCCAGTACAATAAACAAGCAAACAAATACATGAGTGACCATGACTGTCGATAACAGTACATACCACTCTATTAGCAGTAGTGACCAATGTTTACAGTCCAAAAATACATTTAGAAGTTCGAGGATTATTTTTTGAAGTCCGAAATCGAAAATCATTGATGTATAGCAAGAAAAAAACGTGAACAGAGGCTTTCTGACTTCCTTCTCATAATGTCATTTTGCAGATAATATATAACTCTAAATTGGACGTGCTGTAAAAAACATGAATAAGCCGACCTGATTTAGATCCTAAATAATATAATATGATGCAGAAACTGTACTTAAGAACATTGTGTTAATGCTTTTACCATCTCTTTACCATCGCTCTCTGCACTTTTTTTTGCCCCTGTGGGATAGATTCGGAATACCAGAAAGATTTCTGCCTCCTTCTTCTGCATGTTAAATATCTTTTACATGTTAAAGGCTCATTTACCTTTATACATCACTTTCTTTTTCTTTTTTGTCCTTCACGATGATAGCTGGGCTGCTCTAAAAACAACTGAAAATGTACAGCTGCACAAAAATCTGTATAGCTTCTAAGAAATTCAGTGCTGAAAGTATAAACACCAGGTTACAGGTACACCATAAACACACACACACACACACTTCAGCAAGCAAGTCGTTTGATCAAGGTGTTACATGTACCCCAGGCTAAAGAACTTGGTGCACTCATATTTTCTTCATGATATTATGCCGGAAAGAATGATTGAGCAGTGATGAGATTTCTGCACATTGGTGAGAGACAAAAAAAAAAAAAAAAAAGGTGTTTATAAAGAGAAAAATCACATAACTTTTTCCAGCTTAGATCGCTGGGAAAAAGACTGCTTCATCATCCCAGATAGAAGATGATATTATATGTGCCTTGTTGTCAGAACTGTGTGATGATATCCAAGAAAGAAAGAAAGAAAGAAAGAAAAGAGAATTAAGCCTTTCAAGCCAGTCAAAAATTCCATTTGCTGTAACAAGGCAAATATGTGTCATTTGGGTATTTTCACAATGGATAACAAATGACAAAACCATGATTCAGTAGGATAGTTGTTGGAACCTTTAAAGTTACCACAGGGTTGTTTTACTATTTGCGTAGTGGTTTCCTCAATTATATTGTCTTAGAGACCTCGAATATGCGTCTTTAACCTATAATAAAAGCAAAAAAAAACAAACAAAAAAATTAACTCCTAGGAAAATGCCTTTTATAGCTTTCATAACCAATGTTTCTGCAATGGCGCCCAACAGAAACAAAGGACCAGATTCGGTTCAGCATCCTGAAAACCAGCCAGGTGACATCATCGACAAGTACTTTGCACATCAGAAACTTCATAGGACGCAGTGTGGATGGACACAACCTATGGCTTATGAACAGCTGCATCACGCCCAACTGCCGAAAGGTCTCAGGCAGCTGCTAACAGAGGAGATTAAAGTGTTGCCGAGAACGGTCGGACAAAAACACGGAAACGGGAATGGACAACCGTATGACTCAAAGGGATTAGGACTTTCCTGCGATCTCTGAATAGTACATCAGCATAGTCCAGCATTGCCCTATAAGTAGTTGTTACAAAATATCAACTACACCGAAGCTACCACATATGATGGCAAACATTACACCTAGCATATATTCTTGCCATTTCTGACCTTAGACCCATCCTGGTGATCCACCTTTTAGCCCTCAGCAAACATACACTAGGCAATCACAAAATTCACAGGCATGGAAAATACAAGACGAACTGAAGTGAGCCTCCAGCTCACTTTCTCTTGCCAACGAAAATGAATAGATGAGCCATTTATTATTACCAAGGAAGTGGAAATACACTTTATTAGTCTTTCTCCACAGTAACTGTGAAATAAAGCGGTATGTCCAGTTATTTCAGGCTCCAACGTCTGTTTGAGTCTCTCAGTGTGACAGAGAGGGAAAAATGTGTGCGGAATAAAAAGCAGCACAGCTGAGGCTAGCTGGGAAGTCTGAGCTCGGTTGGTCCCGCAAAACCTGTGCTCCAGCCAGGCGTGCTAGCACGCCGGCCAACAGCAACATCCACGTGCTGCCTTCAGGCTTCTCTCTCCTCCCTAATTTTCACCAGCTTCAGTAATTCAAGAAATTGCTCGACTTCCTTGATCCTTTCCAGTTTCTCTTCTATTCGCACCCTCTGCCTGCTTGTTTCTCCTTCTTCATCTGCTTCAAACAGGGTTTCAGTTGGTCCATTGTGTGTGCAACAGTAGGCAGGAAGCTGTCAGTCATTGCTAAATAACCTGAATATCTTTTCAGCTCTCAGCACAGTATGTATAAGAAAAGCAGAGGCGTAGATCGAGGCGCATACGAGGAGATTTAAAATAAAAAAAATGGGAAAAAAGATGGAAAGTCACCCCGCTGAAACGTCAGAATCAGGAAACACTGAATCGCTTTGGATTGACGAACACAATAAAGCTGTGCAGTCAGACACACAGACATGACCTTAGGCCTACAGAGACACACAAGGTGGCTTGAAAAGTGTGTATACACAGACCGAGGCACCTGAGCAAGTGTGTCATTCCCTGATGAGAAGCAGAACTGAGCATGAGGAAAGAGAAGACCATGAAAAGGGAGATAAACAGCAATACACCGATGACGAAAGCATGAAGATATGCGATCGCTTTGCCACAACATAAATAATGTTTCTGGTTGAAAGGAGCTCAAGATTGAAGATAAATTTTAAACCAGGGTGAAATCCAGGGGCATGAGAGGCTCTATTAATCTCTTGAAGGTTGAGTCAGAGCAGCCTGCTAGTAGGAGGCGTCTTATAAACACCAAGAGAGAACCGGTGTTGGACTAATTACACAAACTATGTACCTGAGTTAAAGTAGAGATACACTCTGTAATATTACTCCAAGAAATGTTAAACTGCTCCCTTTAAACTTTCACTTCAGTGAAAGTACAAAAGTATTTGCCCTTAAAATGTACTATGATTTATTATGGTTATAATGTTTTTTTCTATTAGAATTTTTGTCACAAGACTCGTAATCAAAAGAATTTAAGTGAAAAGACTTGCTTTCAGCACACTATTTATAGAATGATATTAATGAGTGAAACACTGATTGATATCTATTTAAATGATCATTAACCCAAAACCTTTTTAACTACTTCAAATGAGGTGTTGTGGCGAGTCTGGAGTATCTTCCATCATTTATTCAGTCATAAAATTTTCTGTTTGCTTTGTTGAATTGTATGTTGGTGATAAGTAGAAAACTTGCCAATTAAAACAAGTTTAAAACAGAGCATGTGCTCGACCCTGATTGTTGACTTGCTGTGTGTTTGACCAATTAAGTTTTTATCCCCTTATAAATAAAAAGGAACGACTAATTTCCCATAATGGTGTTGAGTAAAAAGGGAAGATATTTGAATTTGAAATGTAGTGAATTTTAAGAAAAGTCTCCCCAAATGAAAATATTTTAGCAAAACTACAGATACACAAAAAAAAGCTTCTGAAGTACAATAACATTCACTTTGTTACTGTCCACCACTGCTGAGATCACATCTTCATGACCTGAACAACATTCCTGAACTTAATCGATCAGCTCCGGGGATGACAGTTTGCATTAGTCAAGCAAATATTAAAAAGGGCAAATGTGAAATGTTCCAAAAAGAAGTTCAACAGTTGTTCAACAGCTAAACAGTAAATTGTTGCTTATTCATGACTATTTCGTGTTTTAGGTGATTTACTACAATCTTCTGGACTGTGCAGAGGAGGACTGAAGTGGGGGAAAAAGAATAGCATTAAAGGTGGTGGACGGGGAGGAGAAGAAGCAGCAGCCATGAGATCAGAAACGTGGAACCTTGGCATGGTGCTCTTCTTCTGTCTCGCTGCCCTGGGCAGCTGTCGCTCAGGAAATGAGCAGCTGTTGTCTAGGCGTCGCAGGGCACCAGTTGATGACACCAAAAGGTGCTCGTACACGTTCATGGTTCCCCAGCAGAAGATCACAGGGCCTATCTGCGCGTCAGCCACCGGGCCTGAGCCGGAAAAGGACAGAGTGACTCGTATGGACATCTCTGACCTGAAGGAAGTATTGTCCAAGCAGCGGCGCGAGATCGAGACACTTCAGCTAGTGACGGATGTGGACAGCAACTTAATAAACGAGATGAAGCTCCTGCGCAAGGAGTCGCGCAACATGAACTCGCGTGTCACCCAGCTCTATATGCAGTTACTTCATGAAATAATACGCAAACGTGACAACTCGCTGGAGTTGGTGCAGCTGGAGAATCGGGTGCTTAACGTGACGTCGGAGATGCTGCGCCTGGCCTCGCGCTATAAGGAGTTGGAGATGCGCTTTGCGAACTTGGCTGCCACTGTCAACAACCAGTCAGTGCTGATCTCTATGCTGGAGGAGCACTGCATGCGTGGCTATGGACGGCGTGAGATTCCTGCCGTGCCGCCGCTGGTGCAGGTAGTGCCTGAGAACATCCCGGTCAACAACAACCGCTTTACCAATGAGATCCATAGGGAACATAACAACCGAGCTTTCCCACGTGGCTCGCGCATGGACGTCCCGCCGACTGCTGACCCTCTGGGCATCCCACCAGCACCACAAGGAACCCTAAACTCTGACGGTAATAGAATTGCTTTGAGTTTTGATATGGTGGCTGGTTCTATCATAGCCAGTTGCAGACACTAATAGAAACGGGCTTTGGCTTCATGATTAGTCTCATATCAACAGGTGATAGAACATTGCCAGTGTCTAGTTCCTGTATAAAGAAAACAAGGTACGGTAAATGATATCACCCACTTCTTTAGCCTAATTACAAGGCAGGCGTGCAGAGACTGCATTTTTTTTGTGACATAGGTTAGTCCAGAAATACTCACAATGAAAAGAAGATGGAAGAATACAAGTGGTCCCAGACTTAGGATGGATACATGACCTAGCCTACCCAGTAATCTTTACATTAAAATTATATTTACATTTAAAATCTGTCGTATCGATCTCTTCATCATAAGATCGAAAAAAATCATGCGTACCATTGTAATTAGGGGACCATCTGTATATATAAATAAACAAATTAATGAATCTATAATTGGCAGAGAATGCGCGATTTGATACCACAGCGTCCCCACGTTGCTATAGACCAGACAGCAATTCAGGCAGGAATGTATGTAATAAATATGTAGAAGATGTTACTGTAATATTACATCAAACAGGAGGGACATGCACTCACCATCAGACAGACAGAAAGACATTAAAGCTCACATGCACATCACGTAAAGAAATGTTGCGCATATGAACGTAATCACACACACTCAGGCTTCGTGCGCTCCGACGGGCACAGCAAAAGGAGATAGTCGGGAATGAGAACCAGCTGTTAGGCAGCCATTATTTGTCTACCTCTGAGAGCTGACACGCTCGTCCTCTTCACCTTTACTAATGAAACCAGAACGACAGCGCTTCAACCCCTCCCTGCTGCAGCACACACATACTTACATTATTGCTATCCAGCCACATATTTTGGAATGAAACACAGACATCTCTGCATTTCAGAGTTATCAGACTCGTATCGCGCTCCTCCACCTAAGTCGGAATTTTCAGCAAGAGTCTGAAGTCTGAGTCTTTTGCTTTCACACAATGAATCATCGCTCAGAATGTGCAGCCTTGCTGGCTTCAATTCCTTACTGCTGACCACTAACAGCACCCCTGCTTTGCCTAAAAGAATATGGTCAGGACCACAGTTTATGCTTAACATGCGAGGGTCTAACCACTACGCCAACACTTCCAGCTAAATAAAGAAAAAAGAAAGGTAGTGCACATGAAAATGAGTCACTTCTAAGAAATTAAAAAAAGCCAGTCTAGAGTAACCCCGGTGTATTTTGGGGGTCCAGACGTCAAGCATCTGGCACAAAGCCTGGCTGTGTAAGATCAATGTCGATCATTTACGCTCGGTAACCCCTGCTGCTTCAGCATCAGCATGGTTGCTTAAGGAGTTTCCTTCCACACAGGAAACAACCACTCACACAGGCAACCAAACATGCTTCCAAGAGGGCCCCCATCATCTTTTACCTTTTTCCTGGCTCGCCCGTATACGACTGATTAGTTTAGCTTAAGAGTAAAGGCAGAGGGGAAGGGAAACCGAGAGACAGAGAGAATTACAGGGAGCGAGTGATGGAAGCTAAGCCTGCACATGATAACTCCATTATAATTTTTTTTTTAGAAGTCTGCTCAGACAGACAGTTCTTGCAGATTGCAAGTGAAGTGAACAGATCATATGAGTGCTACCCAGCTAAAAGGTGTTTTCTCTCTGCAGGAAATCATTTCACAATGATCTATCAAGTTGTCTTAGCTTTGACTTAGTGCTTTGGTCATAGGAATGAAGCTATTAACGTGGATGATTATATTTGATAACAGTTGATGATAGATCATTGATCTGATCTCCTATTTGGCATCTCTGCTGCTATTTTTCCCCATGGCCGCATTTGATTCCATTAGCTGCATCAGAATATCGGACTGAATGCCTCTTGAATCCGAATCCATTAATCTGTTTGAAATGTTTGAAAAACCAATAGTGCAGCAAAGGGTCACAACATTCTTTACATTTGAATTGTTAAACCCTTCCAAAATGACCAGACACTGCTATTAGAACATTAGCAGAAATTAATCATGTTATGCAACAATCTGTGTAAAAAGCAGCCAACGTTCCTGATATAGTAAGCGTATTGTTCTGGCAATCAACCCTCTCTAAATCTTTTGTTTGTAAAAATTTGCCAGAAAACAGAACTAAGGCGGATTGTATGAAAAATAAATTATAGTATCAAAGAATATTGTGTGTAAATGTTTGAATTCGTTTTCCATCAAAAAGTACAGCTTTGTCTCAGCAGCAATGATGTTGCTCAGAGACTTGCCAACTTTCACAGCCACTTTTACGGTCTCTAAACCGCGTGACGAAGGGGTTTCTCAGTGGGTAAAGCTCTTGGTAACTGTTTGGAAGGTTGGGGGTACAAGCCCCGGGATTGCCAAGCTGCCACTCTTAAGGCCCTTAAACCACTGTGCTCCAGGGGCTGTATCTTGGTTGACCCTGTGATCTGACCCCAGCTCCTAACATTGCTGAGATATGTGAGGGGAAAAAAAAAAAAAAAAAAAAAAAAAAGTGTTTCACTGTGAAGTAAAGTACATGTAGCATGAATAAAGCTTCCTTTCTCTTCATCTCATCTTTTCTCCCCCACTCTTCAGCTCTCTAATGTCTCTTTGCCCTTCTTTCACACTCTCTCCCTCTCTCAACGTCTCCTTTTCTTTCCCGGTCTTTCATTGTCTCCTACTCCACTCACCATCTTACTGTCTACCCTTTTACCCTCTCTGAACCACTCTCCCTACCAATCTGTTACTCATTGGCTCTCAATGGTCTCTTGCTTAGGCCCATTCCGTGACTGTTATCAGGTACGCCAGGCGGGCCACAGCACCAGCGGGATGTACCTTTTAAAGGTAGAGGGCAGTGACCGGTTGATTCAGGCATGGTGTGAGCAGGGGTTGGACAATGGAGGCTGGACTGTCTTTCAAAGGAGAAAAGATGGCTCAGTCAACTTCTTCAGGAACTGGGAGAACTATAAGGTAAGAAGCTACAGTATGACACACATTCTTATTGTGTCCTTCATCACTTTAGGTCAAAGCAGGTCAAAGCCTAGCTCCTGTGATGTTCTCCGGTGGATCTGAAACCAGGCCTTATGTCCTTCTGTACACATACTGTAGATACATTATTATATTTAATGCTGTGTGGAATGCAAACATTTTGTCTTCTTCCCAAAGAGACCTAAATTTGCTTGTTTTGAGGGACTGAACGAGTGAGACAAAAGAAGGAATGCAAAAACAGGGAAGAGAAAAATATCCCACCAAGACCTTTGGAGATATAAACAGGCGTAAGCACGCCTAACCAAACATCAACATCCATCATAACACAGCTCTGTCTGGAATGCAGTCAATTCGGTGGAAACATAAGTCAGTCGTTTAGCTTTGTGCAGGAGGGGAGGGGCTTTGGGGGATTTGGACAACTTGTTTGTTGTCCAAACAAGTTTACCAATTTTACCACAATACTTTTCCTCAACCCTGATGTTCTCACACACAAACACACACGGAGTCAGGCCAGGCAAATTCACATTCACCAAAGGAACACTAAAATTCTTTCAAGTGTGCCACGGATGGTGAACACAATTCAATCCAGCTGGATGGCTGAGTGGAAAAATGCCAACAGTTTTCAGCTGCTGGAATTCGTAGAAATTTCTCATTCACTTGTGCCTGGTCTGTCGGTTATGGATACTGAGCATGACGTTATTCAGATTCCAAACAAAAAAAAAAACAAACATCCCAGACAGTTTCATGAGTATTTTCATGACAGTTTTCATGAGTACTGAGGAACCTAAAAGATACAACAGGGTCTGTGTATACTGCGTACTCACAAACAAATTACTCATGAGAGAAAAACTCTCTCTCTCTCAACAGAAAGGCTTCGGGAATATAGATGGTGAGTACTGGCTGGGGTTGGAGAACATCTACAACCTGGCCAAGCAGGGTGACTACAGATTGATGGTGGAACTGGAAGACTGGTCAGGGAAGAAAGTGTACGCTGAATACAGCAGCTTCCGGCTAGAGCCCGAGCTGGAGGGGTATCGTCTGCGCCTGGGGACCTACCAGGGTAACGCCGGCGACTCGCTGGCCAGCCACAACGGCAAACCCTTCACCACGCTGGACCGGGACAAGGACTCTTTCACAGGTACAGCTGCTCCACAGAATGCACTGCAATAGTGTACAGTTGGTCATGCATATAATTTGTAACACATGTTTAGTTAGATCTCCTGGATAGGGTACTGCTAAATGATTCTCTTCTGTCTTTCAGCTTCTCATATGTTATTTTCCTCTCTCTCAACTCCAGCAGGCAACTGTGCTCACTTCCACAAAGGCGGCTGGTGGTACAACGCGTGCGGGCAGACTAATTTAAACGGCGTGTGGTATCCCGGGGGTGTTTACCGCAGCAAGTTCCAAGATGGGATCTTCTGGGCTGATTACGGAGGAGGCTTCTACTCGCTCAAGTCTGTGCGCATGATGATTCGCCTGATCGACTGATCGAGATTCATCCCTTTCACTATAACACGTGTCTATTCAGTAGTATTTATAATCATTTTCTTATCCTTAACAAGGACCGCACACTTATAAGAACTTGTAGTGCCCATAATTATGACGATTTCTACACAAAGCAGGTGTAAAGACTGAGACCATACTGTGTCTGAGACACAGAGAGGTTGGAAAAGGTCTCGCTGCAGAATGACATCGCCTCAAGATCCTCCTGATTCAATCCCATTCCGGGTTTGGTCTTTTTTTTTACAGACTGAGTTTTCACATTTTAGTCCCTTTGACAAAAATAGCTTAAAATAAAACAAAAAAAAACACTAAAAAACTAAAAAACAAAACATACTAAACTTTTTTGTATACACAACAAGGACTGGTAACAATCTGGGCTAAGAGCTCAGTCAGCTTTGATGTGTATTGGTCTGTAAATATCCTTTAGGTTTATTTGCGTCATTTTTTTTCTCTCTTTTTTTGTTAAGAGTTCAGTTAAGAACTCGGGATCAGAACTGGCCTTTTATCCACGTCTGTTATTTATCAGTAGTTATTTATAATAGTTACGGTGTTTGTTATTTATGCCTGTTTATGATGTACGTTGTGCTTCTTCCATCCGCACATTCATCTGTGTGTGTGTGCGCGTGTGTCGACTGTGCCTCAGTACAAATTGTGTATATACATAAAATCATAGCGGATTCAAATAAAGTTGTACAGCACTGACAGACAAACACTGCATTAACACACTCATTTAACAGGTTGTCTAATGGCATTTCACTGACTGACCGAGTGCTAAAATGCACGTGAGAGAAGTCCAGCTAGCTGAATCACCCCCGTGCTATTTTGGCTAGCAAACAGTGAATGAAACAAGAGAGTCTGTCTGATATACATGTATCTATCGAGTTTGTTAACAAACTAGCTCACCTCTGCATCATTTGTGATATTCTGAAGGAAAACTCTTTTTTTATAGCATGAAAGCTAAAACACAAAACACTAAAGTATTGGGACCCCTGGCTTTTCTCAGCACTGTGTGATCCTTCAGAATAAAAAGAAAAAAGTTACCACAAAGATGGAGGCACACATTTGTAGAGAATGTCTTCACTTGAACTAGGAGACCCAAAGCTCCCTGCCCTAGCATGCCTATGCTCCTGTGCACAAAACAAGCTCAGTGAAAATATACTTTATATATATTGGTGTGGAAGATCTCCTGCTATAGAGTTTGAACCTTAACCCTATTAAACACCTTTGAGATGAATTTGAACATTGATTGCACCTCAGGTTACTAATGACATTAAGCATCCTTGTGGTTGAATGAGCAAAAATCTCCACAAGCACAATTTACTGAAACATCTTCCCATAAGGTTTTTAAAACAGCAAATGGAGAATAAAATGTGGAAAAGGATGTTTAAAAAACATCACGCATGTCCACAAATCCTCGTCCATTTAGTGTATGTCCAGGGTTAAAGTAATATATTCGCTACATGCTGGCTAATT
The DNA here is from genome assembly GCA_024362625.1 of Silurus asotus. Lineage (NCBI taxonomy): Eukaryota > Metazoa > Chordata > Actinopteri > Siluriformes > Siluridae > Silurus > Silurus asotus. Next base: position 1,852,401 of record MU551602.1, on the reverse strand, counting down.
TGAACCAAGTTGTTATGTTTATATATGCAGTATGAATACATGGTCTGCACTTAGCTAGCTAGCTAAATGTTACCATGTAGCTAACTTTACATAACAGTGAGTGACACGCATGTATTACTGTGTTTGTTCACAAGTAGAAACATCCCTGTCATTTACCGTGTCACTCAGGAAAGATTTAATAGGGAGGCTGGGTAAAGTACTGTAGGTGTCTCCTGGCTTGAAATATTATTGCAGCCAACAAAAATACTGATTTGAATCTGAAACTCCAACTGAAATCCACGATAGTCTGTGGTAACGCACTTAACCAACTCAGGATAGGTTATATTGTGTTATACTGTGTATACTGTATCAGCCTAATCAACTGCTCAGTACTTCGGAGCCTGGCTAACTAATAAAGCTGTGATTTGTCCAGTCTCCATACATAACCGCTGCACATCCATGCATCAAAGCTGCCCTTATAAATACCTCAGATTATTCTTCATTATAAAGTAAACCAAGGAAAGTGAGAAATAAAGGTAGACAGAATTTTCACGTCAAACTATGCAGATGTACGAGTGGAGAGATCCACATAGAGAAGCTGAGACAACGAAAAACGTGTTTCTACCATCCGGGCAGAGATAACTGGAGCGCAGAAAGGCAAAAAAGTGAAGAAAGGTGCAGAGGGAGACGGCAATAGTGCAGAACATTCTTTCCATATAAAGTGCTTCGGTTGCATTTTTCACAAAAGCGTATTTTACTGAAATAACGACTCTCTGTTTACTGGTGCCTCTGCGGGACCATGCTTCAGAACATCCTCAATCTATTCTCACAGCAAGGACACAGACACACAAAAACTAGAGGGAGGGAGGGAGGAAAAACGATGAAACATGCAAGGACCCTGTTGAGACTGGCTCTTGTTCAAAGGTTAGATTATCTTGTGTTCTTCTGGCGAACCTTGGAGCAGAAGTCTCTCTGAACAAGCGATGGAATCGGCGCTGAAGGAGCCTCGGCACAGAGAAACGCCGGGGAGAACGAACAGAGACATAAAAGAGTGCAAGTTTCCATTACTCTCCACTTCCTGGCTAACAGAGCACATCTCTGCGTCTGGCATCAAACACAAAATCTTCACACACGTAGCGCAGATGTGCCCTCAATACATGCGCACACAAACACAGTCAAAACAAAACAGTTTTTCTGCTGGACAGTGTGGTACCGAATATCTCTAGTCATAATGTCCGAGAACATTTCTACTGAAAATGGTTTTATTTTAATCAGCTGTCTCTTCACATACCTTTAAGTCCCTCCCACTAAGTTTTTTTGTTGTTTTTTTTAGCTTTACTGATGGAAATGCAGGCATCATCCCGTTATCTGTAGAAAACTCTGCCTACCTTTCCAGGTTTAATCATTTGATGAGTAATGAACATCAAGGTATGATTGTGTTTGTTCACTCCAAAATCTTCAAATAACCTCCATTCTTCTCAGAAGAATGGAGGTTATTTGAACAGCAAATAGGGACTACATGTGGAATTGGATGCTTAAAATAACAGATAAAAAATTTTATGGTTTCCACAAGAAACTTTCATTCAGTTATTCGTGAGAATGTGATATGAGGGATTTGGATGCGAGGACGGGGACTCCCTCAGGCTTCAAACCCAGAGTGAAATACAAAGGTCAAAAAATACAACTATACAAAGGTCAAGCAACCAGAGTGCAATCACACCCAGTGCTTAACCAGACAGGTAGTGTGAAATGACATGCTGGTGTGCTGTACGACCACCCACTGAGTCTGGGTGGCACGCTGAGGAGCTTTCCAGACTGTATCTGGTTTTACTAGATCAGTGTGTGTGTGTGTGTGTGTGTGTGTGTGTGTGTGTGTGTGTGAGATGCAGTTGTCTAGAGGGAGAGCTGAGCTCCTGTCAGCATCTTGTCCACCCAAGTATTAAGTGATGAAGTGAATAGTTGCTGCCAAGCATGTGCACTTTCACACTTACACTCGCTCACCCTCATACCCTTATGAACACACACACACACACTCACACACTCGAACAATCTTCAGATGAGAAGATCCGTTAACAAAGGGCTAGTCAACTAAACTTCCAATTTTCACACTCTCACTTTTCCTCCAACCTTTCCGGTTCGGTCGTTCTGTTCAATCTTTTCTCCTTAATTCCTTTCCTACAAAGTCTTCTTTATTGCTCTGTAGTGCAAACAAATGATATCAAATTGGGAAAGGCATTTTTCTAACATCTCAATTGTCATGTAGCTTAGAAGGCTAAACGCATTCTAAACGCATTCATCACAATAACACAATCAAAAGATTTGACCACACGTTCAAATCTATACCCATCGCACATGTACAATAAAACCAACCAATATAAGGGGCCGTTTTTACCAACACTGTTCACTGGAGCTGTTCAGCAAAGCACAATTTGAGTTACTTATCACTTCCAGATGATAATGTGTCTGTTGGACACGACTGTGTTTACTTTTGACACTTTCATTTGCTACACTGGCAACAAAGCCACAGATTCTTCCCTGTAAAAACGCGAATGATCTCCGAAATTTTGAGAACTCGCAAGAATACCTCTCTGCCAAACACCATATACACCCAAGACGAACTATTCATCTGTTCTCTTCATAGTTTAAAGAAATGTGTTGAAATGATTGTCTATTCTTACAGAAAATAAAAGCAGAGAATTGACACACGAACATAAAATAAAAAGATTTTCATTCTAAATTCAAGGACCAGTCAGCCTTTGAGGGAATTTAATGGATGTTGAACACATCAAAGCATAAAGGATTACTGCTTTCACATTTATCTATCGAGACTCGCAGACTAAATGATTAAGTAGTGGACTTATTATATTCACCAGTTTTTCATCCTTTTGCTATCAGCTGTACATACACACACAATTGTATACTCGCACTTGAATGCACAAGAGCAGTAATAGAGATTTTAGAAATCATTCTACTAAATGTGTCCATTTGGGTTTTCTCATACAAATAAGAGCCCATAGACATTACACAAGAAACACACACACACACACACACACACACACACACACACACACACACACACACACACACCAGATTTTCTTTTACTTGGGAATTATCATCAATGTTGGCTGTTGATGATCAATCAGTAGCAGAGATACAGAGAGATCAAATAGCACAGCGCACTGGAAGACAGAGAGGCAGGCAGCATGAGTTATTATTTAGATAGAGTTAAATCTAAGTTTGTAAAAGAAGACCCTCAGAACAACAGTTCCCTCTGCATCTGGTCAGTGTTCTTCATTTCCACTAAAGAAATGTACTTATCAAGCAGTGCTTAGACTAAATTAGTGCTTGTCAACACGCATCATTAAACGCTCTGCGTGTGTGTGTGCGCAAGTGAGTGTGAAAACGTTTGCCAAAAAGAAACCAGTGAGTCGTTCTTTCCAACAATAGTAATTAAATAGGATAAGAATATACAACAAAAACTAAAGCAAAGATATGCATATACATGTACACACAAACACATGATGGATGGCATGTTTTCCTCTTGTCCCGAGTGACAGCCGATTATCACGTCTTTGCAGACTAACACACCCCCAACACACACTCCCACAGGGACATGCATGTGCACACAACCAAACACACACACACACACACACAACCACCCATACAAAATAAGGCAAAAGACTAATTAAAGTTTTATATGTAAAAAAGTGTGAGTCATAAATATGACCAAACAGCACTGGAAACAGCAGGTTTTGCGGATTTAAGATGTGGTTTGGGCAGGGGGGGATAAATAAATAAAAACAGCCCTATTCCAACAACTCTGACACAATCTGAATGAACCCACATCATGCATGGAAAAGCAGAGGCTGTGTTAAAGATGTGTACTGCTGATAACAATGAGCTTTAGGGTGAATCCCTGCAGTAAAGCAACACAAAACCAATCGCTCCCAACAGAAGCTGTACAGCACAAGGAGATGCTAAGGCGTATGACCTGCAAGTCTGCTAAAATTGGTGGCCCTGTTAACACTGGCCCATGAGTGAAAGTTTAAAATAAATGTACTGCATAATCCTGGTACTTTCATGGACAATTTGCCTTTGTAAGATCCAGAACCATCACAGAAGACTGACAAGCAAACGTTCTGCATATTGATTTGTTTCACAGAAAACATACCTAGGTATGGTATGCAAGAGGTCATACTCTGGCTGCTGATGTAGTCTCTCAGCCGCTTGTAATTGTCTTCTTTAGACATCAGATACTCCAGTTTCTCGAATGAAGCCTTGTCCTTGCGACTCAACAGCTGCAAAGAGATGAACAAATACATTCAGACTTATAGAAAATTCTGAGAGGTACATCAGTACAATGCAGGGAAAGTTACTCGGATTCAGGGTTGGGTTATGCTGCACCGTCCTGTTCGGGCTGAGCAAATTATTATACCAGGATATTTCACAGGAAAAATTCGGCATTTTATTAAGAAACTGGAACAAGCTCCTCTGCCCTAAACACCTTGCATATACTACAAAAAGGTGCCAAGCACCTGTGACTGTTAAAAAGCACTGACACACAAGTCTCTCATGAGTATCCAGCAACATGTTTTTAAACGAGCTCTTTATTAGTAAAAGCATTAAATCGCTTCTGCTGTACACAAGTCCCTGTGTGCGAGCGATTACAACAGAATCGATAGTAAAATCAGGTTAAAGCCAGCTTTGGTGTATACTTCTGAGAGGCACAAACTTCGAACACAATAAATTACAAATGTACATTTCACATCTGATAACCATCTAATGCAGAAACAATCCATTTTATTTATGCGTCTCGATGGAAAAAAAAATATATATAAATACTGAAAAGTCATAGAATTTTAGTTTAAATGAGTGGATGTAAGCAGGTATTTATAGGCAGGCTGTCAGTCTCAGACTAGTCATAACTGCAAATGAGCTGGAACGCAGGAGGACAGAGAAGCCATGATAAAATCGAGTTCTGACTCGCATTAGCCCCACTCTTGCACATACTGTACAGTAACAGCAATGTGGCAGCTTCTGAACAGAAAGTAGCACTCACTCAGGTTCATCAAATGAGAACAAAAGTCAGAGCTACTTTGCCACTGCTAACTCGTCTAATCTATAATGTAATACAAGACTCATATTGGTAGTGTGTGTGTGCATACTGCGGCACAACACAACTATAACTTTCTTGTGACACGGTGGACATTTGGTAAAGTGATGAGAATGCACTCTGGAGAAGAAATGACAGTTGGGTGAATTAGGATCAGGCGTGAGACACAGATGGTGTTTATCCTGCACACCCTGAACGCACAGCAGGGAAAAATGTCAGCTGCATAACCATGCCACCTCCTGCTCGGACAAATACAGAGTAGAAATAAGGTTCGCTTCCTATAGGCAAAGCGTGTGAATCGAAAGATTTTATTTAGAGAGAGGGAGAGAGAGAGAGAAATATAGATTAGAGATCTGCTGTTTTAAGGAAAAGTAATTATTTTCCATTTTTCTTTTTGTTTGTTTAAACCGTGCTGTAGGCAAGTTGGCTCGGCTCGCATAACGAAGCTTTTAGACTGCAGTCGTCTCCGGAAATATTGGCACCGTTCGGGAAAATGGGCACGATTGTCTAAAGCCAATGAGTCAAATTTTCCACTCAAGTACTTTGGAGAAAACCAGATTACCTTTTTATAAATAAAATAAAAAAAAAATAATGAAAATGTCTTATAATGACATCCGTCTCCAAGAAACAGAGTTGTTGCTTGTGGTCACGTATGAGATTAAACATGGGTAAAATCCCAGAGTCATCATCTATCACCATGGGTAAAAATAACACAAATATGAATAATCACTCTGAGTGGAGCTTGGACAAAAATAAGTGTGTTCAAATGTGGGAAGAGTATGTGGCTTTGATGAGTACCAGGATAGTATGCCAAAACTGTAACCTGTTATTAGGTCATTAGCTATAGACTGAAGTTCAAACGTCAAACATACAGCAAATCAACATAGAAAGGGAATATGAAATGTTTTAATTGTGTGTATGTATATATTATATATTTTGCACTGTGTATTGCAAATACAATAGTATTTTCCACCCATATCTGGTTCTCACATCCAACTTTAACCACATATTTGGAGGTACACAAATCATATACGACTTCTTTAGATGCAGTAGCATTCAATTCTTCCTTCAACTGAACTAGGAGACCCAAACCTGTTCCAGCATGTCAATGTCCCTGTGCTCCATGAAGATATGATTTACATTGGTTGAATCTTGACTGACTTTCAATAGAGCTCTATGATGAATTGGAAAACCGACCATCAGTTACCCTTGTGACTGAATGAGCACAAATCTCCATAAGCACACTCCAAAATTTAGTGAAGCCTCTTCCCAGAAAAGTGGAGATTATAAGAGCAAATGGGGACTAAATAAAAAATGGAATGTTTAAAAAGCACATATGAATCTTATGGTCATATAATGGTCCATATAGACAGGCACAATATCTAATGCAAATGACAATTTTTAGTCACACAGCCATTTGGTATTTATGCAGGTCTGATATTACTAATTAAATATGTGCAAATATTTAAAATGTTCATAAAACAGTTTTTTTTTCCACTAAATAATATAATACCAAATTCTAAATAACTTTTGCACAGGACAATATAACCCCAATCTTATCATCCCTACTCTGGCTTCCTGTTAAGTATCAAAATGACTACAAACTACTGCTACTTACTTACAAAACCCTAAATCGTTCGACTCCCATGTATCTTTCCAGTCTTCTATCACGCTACAATCCGTCACGCTCCTTGAGATCTCAAAACTCTGGACTTCTAGTAGTTCCTAGAATAGCAAATTCTACTAAAGGCGGTAGAGCATTCTCACATTTAGCTCTTAAACTTTGGAATTGTCTTCCCGACAGTGTTCGTGGCTCAGACACACTCTCCCAGATTAAGCACAGATTAAAAACTTATCTTTTAGCGAGTCCTACACATAACACACATCACATCATAACCTTGTGCTCCAGAACATCTGATCACATGCACATTATCAACTTGTGCTTGTTAATATCATGAACAGCAGCTACGCTAATTCCTCTCCACTGCTTCTCTCTCTTTACCATTCCGAGGCATCCTGAGGTTGCTTTAGCTCCAGTCACGTCCCACCTTATGAAGATTGGAGACCTTGAAAGAAGTAGATGCCGACATCCTGACCCATCTAGAAACGAGCACCATTTGGATCCTACTTCATGTACAGTTTGGACAATGGACCTCTCCGATCTATATCCATCTATGATGATCTTAAACTTTGAGCTATTTTATGAGTTGCTCAGTAGCTTCTGGTTCCACAACGTCAACTGACTGTATAAGACTGTAGAAAGAACATCACTCATAATCTCACATAAGCTCATGGTGGTTCTTACTCTTCGCTGTTTTGTATTGTTTTAATAATAATACTAATAATAAAACAACTGACGCCATGAATAATTCTAAAAGAAAATAAATCAGTCATGGGTTTTAAATATGTAAATGTCACATAGTTTGTAAATTGAAGATAAAAAGCATTTTGGAGTGTATGAGTTACTTGGAAATATGCTTCTAAATCAGACGGGATTACTGGTGGACAGGCTTATCAGAGTAACCTGAAAAATACACAGCACAGCTGCAGTGGAGATGGAGAGAGAGAGAGACTGAGAGAGAGAGATAGAGGAAGAGGTGAAAATGTGAAGAAAACACAAATCTTTGCTTGCCAAAGGATTGGAGTGAGGTAAGGCAGTAGGAATGCTGTTTCGGGTTTTAGAAGGGGTTGGGTGTCTGAGAGGAGATCTCAGAGAAAGGACTGTGAAGGTAAATGCCTAGATAAAGAGTAGAGATAGAAAGCAGTTTAGAGATCGAGAGACGGAGAGAGGTTATGCAGTGATATAGTGAGAAAGGAACAGGTGTCCATTTCACAGTAAACATCTGCAGACTGTTACAGTAGATTCTGGAAACCTGGACAACCATGGATCCCAGTTATACCACAAATAGGGCTTTTTTTTTTTTTTTTCTTTTTTTTTTTTAAAAAGACACTTGAATAAAGGTTACAAAAATGTATGACGCAAAAACAAAGGCAGGTACTTACAGCCCACGTTTTGCTGAGTCTGAAGATCGGGGCGCTCTGTAAACCCGACACCACTGCCATTACTGCGTGGAGGTTATTCATGTCACACAGTTTCTGTATAATCAAAAACATGAATTAAAAAGTGAATAACAAACAAACAAAAACAGATTCTAATTCCACATATACCTATAGATATCTTGCTAAAATATGCTCAAACATGCTTAAATATAGAATATAAAAATACTATTATTAAAAAAAATAAATGTATAGATCCAATCACGCTATTAAAGATGTCCCTCATGCCCAGTATACATTGTAAGATTTTGGGCTGTCCTGAAAGTAATATGACCAACTTGACACGACCTTGCTGATTTCTTTGGTCATGGCTCCCAAATTGTGTATTCTCGAAGGAACAGAAATGAGATTTGTCAAGGTTTTGCGACCAAACATTGACACTCGGAAATTTGGGATGACTATGCTATGTCTGCTAACCAGCCAATAAAAATGCAACATGAAACGAAGTATCGATCGACGTGACATGCCGAAAAAACTAAATAGAAATACTGGTATGCAGGATTCTAATAAGGAAGACTTGTGGAGTAGCAGAAGCAGAGGTCTTGCTTGTATGGTGTGTTCTCTAGCTGTAACAATAACAGAGTCAAAAAGGCTACTGCATGAAAGCTAATCGAGAAATAGAGCTCTGGGTGGGACGCAAGAAAGCTATTTTTGTCAGAGCACAGAGTTTAGTTTTAAATCCCAAAGCGCAATTCATCTTTCTCCATTTGCTTACTGATGACTTCTATTCTAAAAAGCACATGCAGATGATGTTTCAGTCTTCTATAACAGAGATGTCCAAACTTCTTTCTAAAAAGGGCCAAACGTCAAACTTGATTAACACCAAACTATATTATATTTAAATGTAAGTTGCCATTGCAGCTTTTGTTCATTTTTTTACTGTTTCCCACCCTCATATATGGCATGGTCTGTGGGCCCTAGTTTGGTATCTCTGATCTTTATTAACTTGCATTGTAGCCTATAGTTAAATTGGTGCAATCAAGTCTAAGTCTACATTTCACCTTTGTGGCATTTAGCAGACACCATTGACCAGAGCGACGTACAAAAGTGTTTTGAGTCTCCATCAATAAAAAAGGAATCTTGCGTACCAGTGTAGATTTAAAGATAAATCAACCTACGACTCGATACTCTATCCAGCCTACAACTCTGTTGCACATTGTCTTTTAAATCTGCTGAAATCACAGCACATGGAGAAGACATTAAATAATAACGGGTTCGGATATGTGCCAAACACGACTACATAACTTGATGCTTTAGAGACGAATGCTTTAAACTTTAGTGATTAGTTCATGGAAATGAAATAAACATCAGGTACGTATGTTTTTCTCTTCATTCGAAAAAATATCATTACTGTTTCATATGAAGTCGCTGCTGCAGTTAAGAATTTTGTCTCGCATGCGGTGAGGTAACTTCTCCCATAGAGTGAATATAAAAAGACAACAACCCCCCTTTTTAAAACCGCAAATAAAAATAAACATTTTATCTGCGGTGTGTAAAGTTTTTACATCCACTGTACATTATCATCTATGCATCAGTGAGAGCTACTTATATTTTGTTAAGCTCTCAGGCTGTGACAGAATAGACTAATTGTGGAAATTGTTCATTTGGACATTAAAGCATTGGACATTTAAGCTTCCTAAGAATAAACATGTGCACTAATCAGTAAACGCAATTAAATCATAACATTAATCTCCATTAAAAAAAATTATATTAAGAAAGGAAAAAATATGCACACCTTTCTGTACATCTGTACACTCGAGTAAATCTCTGGTGTCCTAAGTAATTTACACAATTGTGTGTGACTGGATGATCCACAACAGGAAGTGTGCTACAGAAGTCATGCTGATCTGTGTATGGAAAACTGAAGCTGCTAAATTATGGCCTTTTACGTGTTTTCCATTCGTTTATCATGCTCGGTTCTTTCCAACAAGGTCGCACTCTGCCAAACAACGAACCGTATTATAACCCAATTTTTCTTTCTCTTGAAGATTTCTTTTTTTAAAAAGTATGCCAACTTTTGGTAGAATGTACCCAACATGAGAGTGCGGTCATAATCAATGAGGAGACATGAAATGGTGGATGTATGGACACCTGGCTGTTGACACCATGGACTGATCTGGCTAAAGTGCGTCTTGAAGAGTTTCGATAAGAAGCTTCGTGTGATGGAAAAAATTACCTTTGCTGTCCTGATGTAGTGACTTAAAACTTCAGCTCTGATCTTCAACGTTTGGGCATGAAGAATCTCCCGCACCACCCAGAAGCTCACCTACATACACACACACACACACACAATAAAAAAATTATTTTAAAGATCTTAGCAAGAAGAGAAAAAAACCTACTGTACCACAAAACCCCTAGCATTTGGGTTTCATCCAAATACACAATATGGGCAAAAGTATTGAGACACCTGGTGTTTCTAGGTTCCTTCACTTTCACAACCAGGAGACCCAAATATTGTTCCACCATGACGAAGCCCATGTGCACAAAGCCATCTCCATGAGTATATGGTTTACATGGTTTGGAGTGGAAGTTCTTACGTTATCTTCTATAGAGCTCTAAACTCATGTAGCCACTGATTATAAATGTTACCAACTTCTTCACATACAGTAATGCCCAGAAATATTTGGACAGTTTTGTTATTTTATCTGTTTACCAAAATACCAAAACAGCTCCTTAATATGTAGCTGCCTCTTTTTTAAGGGACGAAAAGTAATCGGACATTTGCCTCAAAAGCTATTTTTAATGAGTTGCATGGGATGTTCCCTCCTTAATTAATAAATTGAGCAGATTAAAAGTCTGGAATTGATTCCAGGTGTGGCATTTCTGTTTGGAAGCTGCCAAAAGAACTTGTAATGGAAGTGCAACAGACCATCATTAAGAATAAAATCCATCTGAGAGATAGCAGAAATGTTAGAAGTGGCCAAATCAACAGTACATTCTGAGAAAAAAAGAGCTCACTGGTAAGCTCGGAAACAAAAAAAAAAAGGCTTGGACGTCTGCAGAAGACAACAGTGGTGGATGATCGCAGGATCCTTTGCATGGTGAAGAAAAACTTCACAACATTCAACAAAATTAACACTGCAGGAAGTAGGTGTATCAGTATCTATCATAAAAAGAAGACTTCATATGACCAAATACAGAGGGTTCACCACAAGGTGCAAACCATTAATCAGCCTAAAAAATAGATTAGACTTGCCAAAAAACATCAAAAAAGAAGCCAGCCCAGTACTAGAACTGCGTTCTTTGGACAGAACCTAAGTTCAACCTGCACCAGAATGACAGGAAAAAGTAAATTATGGAGAAGGCTTGGAACAGCTCATGATCCAAAGAACACCACCACATCCACTGTAAAACATGGAGTAGGCAGTGTGATGGCATGGGCATGCATGGCTTCCAATGGCACTGGGTCACTAGTGTTTGTTGATGATGTAGAAGCAGCCGGATAAATTCTAAAGTGTATTAGGGATATAATTTCTGCTCAGATTTAGCTAAATGCTGCAAATTTGATTGGACGGCGCTGCACAGCACAGATTGACAATGACCCAAAACAAACTGATAAAGCAACTCAGGAATATTTTAAGGTAAAAAAAAAGTGGAATATTCTGTAATGGAGAAGTCAATTCACCAGATATCAACCCAATTGAGCATGCGTTTTACTTGCTTAAAAAAACACAAGACAGAAAGACCCACAAACAAGCAACAAGTGAAGACAGCTGCAGTAAAGGCCTGGCAAAGCATCACAAAGGAGGAAACCCAGCAGTTCAGTGATGTCCATATGTTCAAGAGTTTAGGCAGTCATTGCCTCCAAAGGATTCTCAACAAAGTATTAAAAATTAACTTTTTTTTTTTTTTTTTTAGAGTAATGTTAATTTGTCCAATTACCTTCGAGCCCCTGAAATGAGGCAACTCTGTATTAAAATGGTTGCAATTCCAAAAGGTTTCATAGGATATTATTGTTCAACCCCTTTAATTAATCCTAAAAGTCTGCCCTTCAATTGCATCTCTGTTGTTTCATTTCAAATTCGATGTGGTGGCATGCAGAGCCCAAATCATGAAGATTGTGTCACTGTCCAAATATTTCTGGGCCTAACTGTACATCAAACAGGGATGTTTTTGTGCCATTTAGAGGACTTTAGGATTATTTCCAAGGCATGATCGAGTTTGTGCATTCAATTTTAGCACATTTATAATCTCATAATAAAACGAATGAATCGACCCTCTATAAGTGGTGACTCAGTGGTTAAGACTCTTGGGTTTAGGTCTCGACGTTGACATGTTGCCCTGGTCCAGAATCAAAGCTGACCCTACATTCTGACCTCGACTTTCTACGAAACAGAGAAACAATTTAACTGTAATGTCACTTGCACATGTCACAATGAAGACCTTTTCCCTTTCTCTCAGACTTTCATAAACGCTGGTTTTTATTCCCAGTCCCATTGTATTTCCATAAGCTAGTTTCTGTACTCCGACTGTGCAGTGGTGGATGGAACCCATTTCATATTTGTCACGAAAAACGCACAAAGACAGAGGAAGACAGGAGGAAGGGGGGGGTGTTTGATGAGAGATGGAGAGATAAACTGCAGGGGAAAAAGTCTCTGAATACAGCCAGCAGACTTGCAAATATCCTCAAGGGGTATAATGGACCAATTTCTAACATCTGTTACCAGATAATCCAATGATGGTTGAGGGTGATGCTCAGAGTACGAGTGCTTGTGTCTGCGTTTTAGCCGTTTCTGTGAGAGAGCGTGTATAGAGAGCCGAGGGACCCATGAGGGGGGAAAAAACGAGCAATATTAAAGGCGTAATAAACTCGCTTTATAGGCATATTTATGGACACGTGGACATTTCTTATTAAACAGTCTAAACACAGGAACACTCAAACCTATCAAGCCCTGAGCCAGGAACCAACAAACACTACGAACATACTTGCTAATACTGCTTTATAGAGGACGATTTACTCTGATACTTTTGTGGGCCAATGGGGCAGTTACTAAAAAGCGCTACTCTTCAAAAAAAAAAAAAAGCCTAGGGATGAGTCCATGAATATGTCTACAATGAAGAAATAATAGACAAACTACATATGGATTGCAATGTCCTTAATCATGATCCTGGCTATTCAATATAAGTGACTGTGGCATATCAGTCTGATTATACACCAGAAGCAGTGTGTGAGTGGGGGAGGAGGAGGGGCAGGTTCCCTGAACATGGTACACAAAAGAGAAAAAAAATGGTAATGATGTCATTTTCCAATCACATGCCGGCCAAAAAGATAAATTCGGCTCCTTCCAACTCCGTGTCTGTCTGGCTCAGAGTTACACAAGAGAACGCTCAGAGAAAGCAGACACTGTGTGTGTGTGTGTGTGTGTGTGTGTGTGTGTGTTTTACCTGATTGAATCTTCGTGTGAAAGCCACGGCATTAGGAGCTGAACTGTGCTTCTCTTTTTTGTTCCAGCCACAACTTGAGAGCTCCTATAATAAACAAACAAACAGAAAAACAACAACAATAAAACCAAATGCATGATCCAACCTTTAAGCAATCTGAACATCACCGGGGGCTGTTAGTGTGCTTCCTGAGTGTTTAGGAAAACATTTGCCTTCAAAATGATTCGAATTAAAAGCACGAGTGCTTTGGATGCAGGACCCGCTGCCAAACAAGCCTGAGAGGGGATTTATCTACGGTTAACCAAAGAGCTAAAGGAATGAACAGAAGGCACGTGCTTATGAGGCGGTCCAGTTATTAGTGTGCTATAAGTTTTCAAAGGTGATGTATGATAAAAAGGTACTGACAAAGATGTCATACATAAACCTCTACAGTCAATGCTAACTCTTTCACAACTACCCAATTAATGGTGCAGGCAAAGCCACAGCTTCACACAGTTTGAATACAGACATACTTGTTGCTATTTAGTGAAGCATGAGGGTGGTAGTTTTGTGGGGTTTCTAATACTAATGCCCTCTCACGGATTTCAGGTGTTTGGCCTTCTGGCTCTTGGCATGTTATTAGCATTTTGGCATGTTGTTAAAAATTCCTGCACATCATACATTTTGTGAATAAAAATAGCAACAAGTCAGACTTGCCAAATGGCCTTCTGAAACGTGCAAACGCGGCCATAGCGTTATCGTAGCTGTTTATCGTAGTTACAGTAAGTAAAGGTGCACGCATACAAATGTAGTGAAGTCACTCAACACGCACAGCTGCATACACAAAGACAACGACCATCAAATCACATTGCTACACACACACACACACAAAATAAATAAATAAATAATAAAAATAATGAATCATAAACGTGCCAGGGGGGACTGCAGCATAGCAACATGCACACAAACACAGATGTTAACCAACCGGGCCATACACGCCCCCTTGCACGTTTCTGACGGAGGTTGTGGGTTGCTGCGTGTCCCCCAGCGCTGTGAAGAGCGCCAAAGAAATCATTCTTGACACAGAGCTAAGATTTTCCTAATAGACGAATCAGGCCGTAGCTAAAGAAACTTCCAGGACAATCGCGTTCACACACACAGCTGCAGGGGGTGGGGGGGGTGGGGTCTACGCAGCCAGAGCTAATTACAAATCATCTATCAGGGTTAATGTGTGTCAGAACAATGAGAACTAAACACTCAGAACACATATGAAATGAGGGAACTGTACCAATACTTGCACCACAATGTCTGTGAGAAAATGTGGGAAAACTATGTGGGGACTAAATAACAACATGGGCCTTTTATTTTTTGTTTATTATTTTTGCTTGTTCAGGTTTTTTTCCAGCTCACAGCAGCAACTCAAATTCAACTTGTAATACATGAAGGTCAACTTAAACATTTGTCTAAACTTCCTTTTGGATTAAACTAGTATTAAAGTAATTACAGAGTATTTAAAAAAAATATATGTCTGGAATTGAGCAATTTGAAGGGGAAAGGTTTTTCCTCTTTGTCACCTAAAGCAGTGGTCCCCAACCGTAGGTCAATAGGTAAATTTTTTTCCGTTTTATTTATTATCTGGTTCTGAAAAATGTTTTATTTTGGAAAATTACCGGATTCTTTCCGCCACATCTGTCTATGACTCATGTCAAGATGCTTGCCTCGGTCACATGTTGTACCTACATCCGCTGCCTTCTTAAAAGGGCTGCTCCGGCTGCTAAAACATAGTACATTACCGCTAAATTAAAACCCCCAAGCGAGCAAAATAAACAAAAAAACAACACGTTGGATTTACGTTTATCATTATATTTGGAAAATATTTAGAAAATGCCAGTCATATTTTATTGTATTTATCCGCCACACCTTAAAGGCCGGTCCGTGGCATAAAAAAGGTTGGGGACCACTGATCTACAGTATATAAATAAAGAAATACGAGTTACAAGATGCATTGGAAGACCACATTAACCGAAATGTCCTGCAACATCATCTCACAGAAAACAACAATGAGGGGATTCTATTTATTTTTTTGTTTCCTCTCAGTTTTTCTAAATATAGTAATCCCCTGCTTTACCTCAGTTTGAATCTTGCGGCCCAGGTTTGTTGCAGAATTGCATTTGCCACATAACTCATTTGTTTCATTGATTTTTCCAGGCTCTCGCCGAATAGCGCAATAAAAAAGTTAGGTTAAAAATGAACGACATACGTCACCAGATTTAGCCAATGAAAGTGAAGAAAGTGGTGGCGTGTATTTTATTTTAAGTCGTAGGACACTTTAACCGATAAATAAGCAGAGAATCTATGCATAGGCTACTACAGAACTGTATACTGTACAGTACATGTACTCACTATAAATGTAATACTGTGTACTGTATTTCTACCAATTTACACAAAATTGATCTCACTATATTCTTGCAAAGGTTTTCTGTGCTAAACGTGTGTGGGAGGATGATTTATGGCTTAAACAACAACAATAATAATAATAATAATAAAGCAGCTTTTTTGGGGTGGCGTCCGTTTATCGCGGATTACCGCACTTGATTCTGATTGGCTGAAAGGTGCGAGTTTGAACCATTGATAAACAGTTTAATCACCGTATCATATTAATACGCTGCTTATAAACAACTGTTGCCAAGGTAAAAGAAATTCACAACTGCATACACGGTGAGGCAAATATTTCCCATTTACAGTTTCTGAGCTAAAAGGACGACTATGGTCTTTAACTTGTATAACTTTAATTTGCATAGCATATATTGATGAATCTGAGGTGGAAGAAAAAAAAATGCTTCATTATACATAGAGATGCAGCAAAGATGCAAAGATTCCCAGATACATAATACTTGATCATAATTTAATTAAGCAATAACAAAGTACTATTATATAAATTTAGAAGCATTTCTAATTCATTCAGTAACATCAATAACAGCTTTAAAATATCTGTGTTGGCAAATGACCCTGGTATAATCAAAACCATTGTAATGCACTCTGCTTTGCAGCCGACTGGTTACTCGCCTCCACGTCATGCATTGAGAATTGCACAACTGTCTGTGGATTATCCCTTACATATGCAAGGACGTTCATATTCACAATGATTTCATAATTCTTCTTTCAAAACACATGGAATCAAGATATTCAGATTACTGTGTGAAAACTTCGAAAACTGTAACACCCTCTGCTGTCACTCTGCACCAAACTGACTGTGTACATTCCTGACGCTGATCATCATGTAATGATGGTACCGTCTTTCACCACAGAACATTAAAGAGAAACATCTGGGTATAATTAGTAGAGAAGTGTCGAGTTCTCTCCTTTAGACTGAAAATGCTACAGGTTTTTTACAGTAACAGAAATCAGGTCTGACGTGCAGTTTGATAGCAGCTCCTTTTTTCAATCTGAGAAAAAAAAAAAGTCAAATGTAAAGAAAAAACAAATGCCTGTGGTTCTACACACATGAATATTTAGTCTCATCTAAAAAAAAACTAGCAGGAATCCCACAGCAAGAGAAATCAAGCTCTTCCTCAAACACATACACACTCATATCCAAGTCTTTATTCCTTCTTCTAATAAAGCTTTCCTCTAAATCTTTTATAGAGCTGCACTTCCTCAAACACTCTGATCTCACATAACTGATTGATTTTAGCTATAAGAAAGATTGAGAACGACAAAAGTATTGGACACCTGGCTTTTCCAGCCATTTGTGGTTCTTCCTCAGACTGTTACCACATGGTAAGATGCATACAATTGTATAGAATCTCTTTGGATGTTATATCATTACAGAAATTTCTTTCACTTGAACTAGGAGACCCAAACCTGTTCTAGCATGACAATGCCCCTGTGCACAAAGACCTCTGGGATGAATTTGAATGCTGACTGCACCACAAGCCTTAATCAATGAATCATTACCTGACTTTCCTAACGCCCTTGTGGCTGAACAAACACAAATCTTTACAGGCACACTGGAAAATCGAGTGTAACATCTTTTCAGAGGAGTGGAGGTTATTATAAGAGCAAATGAGAACTAAATGTGGAATGGGATGTTCAAAAAGCACATATCATGGCCAGGTGTCTACAAACTTTTGTCCCTATAATGTATAAAACAATGGAGTCATTGAATACTAAATAATATGCTTAAGTGTATTAACATTTACACTCCCCGTAATACAGCACAAATGTAACCACACCATAAAGTAATTCTCAGATAGTGTCTTTACCCAAATCTATTAGCACTCATTTGTGCAACAGGAGACACAGCATGTGATCAATATCTTCTCAGGTGATCTTTTTCTCTGACAAGATGTCCGTGTCGGTTTAAGTGTTGACATAATAAATAAATAAATAAAAAATCACCTCAAATAGATAGCACTAGAGTGTAGCTCATCCGGCTAATTAGCTAACGAAGCAAAGACAAATTTGCAGGTGTCAAACATCAAACACAAGCAATTTTCACACTTTCTGGATATACGGTTTGACTATTCTTGGACAGAAATAAAAACCTTGGATAGATGTAACACATGACAATGAGGTTCGTGTTTTTCCTTTTTGCTATTTATTCTTGAGGACTCACTTAACGTTAGTTACTTATCACGTAAAAGCTCAGGTGGTGTGTAAAGCAAATAAAACCAAGCTGCAGCTACCCTGATATAAAAAGCACTGCCGGAAAAGTGTCTAGCTTCTTTGCAGTGAGACAGATTATGATTTAAAGCCGAGTTTCAGACACTGGCTCTCCCTCGTTCGAAAGTACACAAAGCATACCCTGACAGATCCCTGTCCCAGCAGGGGGATTTTACAGCCATGCCTGGAAAACTGGAGACCAACCACTAAACTCAAAAAAAAGCAACCACTCATGAGAGAGACAGGCAGGTAGGGGGAAAAAAAGCCTAGAGAAGGACTGGACGTGGAAAGGAAGGGGGAGGGAAAAAAAATGAAAAAAATGAAAGAAAGCACTTGCCAGCTATATTTTTGTCTGATAGAAAGGTAAAGATAAAGGAACGGTTCAATTTTAACCAAGAACAGGAAGTCTGGTGTTTTGTTGCTGGTGGTGGTGATGGGGCTGTTGTAAATGTCATTGAACAACAACAAAAAGAGAGAGAACGTGCTGTTAAAAGACGTCTCGCCTGTCAATGACCTTCACCTCTACGCTTATGAATCTATGAACCAAATGTAATTTCCAGAAGTGCAGTACAGTGAATGAATGTTCCAGGGCTGTGCTTTAATTCTCCGGAGAGCCACTACAGACTTTGCAGTTATCCTGTTACTGCACATTTTCACAAAAGAGACAAAAGGCTAACCCTTAGAAAACATATCCCAGCTCTAAACACTCCCTCAGTCTTCATATTCTTGGCATAACTTTACACTGCAGCTACCGTACGGGTGTATATGGGCGTGTGGGTGTCTATGAAGCAGCATGAAACTGTAAAGGCAGCAAAAGCAGCAGATTGTCGTGTGTTCTGTCATCTGTGCGCCAGTCGGCGTGAGAACATGCGTTGGGTTTAAGCTGCAGCTGAAGCGTAGCCTAACATGACTGTATGTTGTAACCATGCAACAAAAACAGTGCAATCGCTCCCCTGTTACATGAACATGCAGCTGCAAAGCATTAGTGTGTGTGTGTGTGTATAGAAAGGAAAAGAGAGAGGGACTGAAAAAGAGAACCAGACAGTCAGTGAAAAGGAGAAAAAGATATTTTGGCTGCTCATTATTATGAGTTTGTGTAATAGTATTTGTATTCCATACGTATTTCCTCTTTTACACTGTGTACGTCGTGAACAAAGTTTTATTGGTGTCCGTTTCTCCTGTGTTTTTTGTGTGTGTAAATATACACCATAAAGACACAAGTATTGGGACGCCTGAACTTTACACAAACAAGGACTGTAATGATATTGGATTCTTAATACATAGACATTTTTTTTTTTTTTTGCTGCTATAAAAGCATCCCCAATTCTGCGAAAGCTTTCCACAACATGTTGTGGTGTTTCTGTGGTCATTTTTGCACTGTTTGTGTGGTGAGTCAGACAATGATGTTGGACGAGAAAACCTGGCTCGCATCTCCGTTCCAGTTCGTCATAAAGCTGTTAGCTGGGGTTGAGGTCAGGACTCGGGTTCTTTCACACTAAACTCATCCAACCATATTTTTTCTTTACCTTGATTTGTGCACTGAGGTAAAGTCGTGCTGAAACAGAAAAAAGGCCTTCCCCAAACTGTTCCCACAAATCTCTAGAGAATTTTTCATGGCTAGGTGCTTGAATTCAGAAACCTGTGGTGACGAGTACCAACTGTAATAACTGAATTGAAGGTGTGTCCCAATCCTTTTGCCTATACAGTGCAGAAAGACAATTGGAATATGTAAACCTCATAATAGCAGCAGGAATCTGGTGTACACTTTAACACACTAAAACCCTTTCCCAGCCCTTGTCTGTACGTCCGTCTCGTGCGATCCGTCTCAAAGTGGAAAACCGCTTATACCTGGCATTTTGAAAGCGTCTGCGGTGAACGCTTGCGATCCGATTGCATGCATTGTTTCTGTAAGAAACATTTATAATACCAGCCTGCATAAGGCTTTTGTTTTGCAAACCCTGTCTCATGCACCGGTACCGGCTGTTTCGATCTGCTGAGTAAGCTGAGATGAATCGACAAAAAAAAGGCTACTGGAAACACCTGCTCAAGCTTGAGTGATTTTACTCCCGAGACACGCTGGATCCCGTCTACACCTTGTCCTGATCTAGGATGCATGTTAATTCCAGGCGTGATAGAGGTCTCTGTGTCTGTTCATATGTACACTCAATGTCATTATTATAATAAACAAACTCAGACCACATTAGACGCAATCAAGGGATAAATTTAACCGGCAAAATACTAAAAAAAAAATAAATACTTACATTTTCACCTCATAACAAAAGAATGAAGAATAAAACAGTCGTCGCAGATTGAATGACATTCAAATGACATGTTTATATCACATTCCCCACCTGTACGCATCAGACCATATACTTAGCGTTTGCAGGTTTCAGAGGGTATAGACAGATATGGCATATTTAAACTATAGACAGTAATGTCATGTGTTTCCGTTACACTCTGTTTTCAACTTGGTGCAGAGCATCAGAAAACCCCCCTTTTTTTATTATCTTTTGCATGCCATTTTCTGTCAGGATTTGCAGTAGACAAACATAAAAGATTGTCTTCATTACCACATAAAGATAGACGTAGTTTAGATTTAATATCATTTGTAAGAAAATCTTCAGAAGAGTCTCAAATGTGTTGTTTCAACAAAGGTCCAAACACGCATGTAGCTCCCCCTACTGACTGGTTTGTGCAACAGCATATTTGTGCAAATTTCCCAAGTTCAAGCACAGATTGTAAAAAATAAATTTTCAATTGAGAAATAAACTCATTTATGTCATAAATTAGTATACCTTTCACCTGAGCCCTCACTTTATCATTGTCCCTCTTGTTCCTCTCTGTGTATAAAAAAATATATCATATGACTCCCTAATATAATTATTTTGCACAAAATCTAAATGAATAATAACTATGAATAAAAATCAGTCATCGAAATGACTCAGCTAGAGGTGTACAACTGAGGGATCTGAAAGTAATGTTTAAAAAGTCTGTTTATTATAATTTCGTATAAACAGTACAATTTTCTTACAAGACTGATGAACCAAAGACAGAAACAGAGGTCAAAAACTAATCCACAAAGAGCAGGAGGTGATGCACAAAGTCTGCGGTTAGTGCCAAAAAGAGTTTTAGCATCTCGCAGTTCTGATATGTTGAAAGGTCAGGCAGCTCAGAGACAAAGCCAAAACAACCAAAAACCTCATATGGTTGCTAGCAATGGGGGAAAATATTACATAATTATGTAAATTATGATGAGACCTATACAGGAAAATACTTAAGACATCACAGAAAGACATGATTGTACCAATAAGTACTCAGCACATCCAAAAATCCAGATACAATACAACACTGAAATACTGCCAGTCACGTAACACTATATGGTGAAAATATTGGGACACCTGAACTTTCCCAGACATGTGTTTCTTTCTCAAACTTTTACCACACAGTTGGAAGCACACAATTTTGCAGGATGTCTTTGGAAGCAGAAGCATTACATTTTCACTTCACTTCAACTAGGAAGCCCAAACCTGCACCAAAAATATGTTCTAAATAGTGGGGGTGGAAAATCTTAAGTGGCCTTATATAGAGCTCTTAACCTCAACCCTACTGAAAACCTTTGGGATGATTTGATATGCTGACTGCACTCCAGGTCTCCTCACCAATCATGAGAAGAGTGGAGATTATTATTACAGCAAATGTAGACTAAATGTCAAATGGGATGTTTAAAGAAAACTGAATTCTTATGGTCAGCTGTCCACAAACGTTTGTCCATACAGTGTATTTTCAATTCAGCATGTCCAACATCCTATGGTGGTCATGCTTTCACAGCTTCATTGTCCTTCATGCATCTTTCTAAACTAAAACCTCATTCCTAAGACACATTCCATGCTTTTTTTTTTTTAAGGTTTACCTACTGCTCATGAAGAAAAAACAAATACAACTGATTGGTGTGTGTTTGTCATTGTTTCCAAACTTATATATGACAGCCATTTGAAAAAAACGGTAAATGAGGAACGGCACATTAAGAAGGACTCACTGCCCCCTACAGGTGGGATGTAGGCTTGTAGTAAATTAAGAGATGTGTGGGTGTGTGTAAGTGCCACTTATATCTAAACTCACCTCAGGCTGGATGGCTTTGAACACTGGAGCATCCATGAGTGTGATCTGCCCCTATGAAGAAAAAAAATAAATAAATAAAATGTCACAGTGTTTTTAAATTAATTGCAATATTAAATGCTTCGACCCCCGGCCAAAGATCTCAATTGTAGCTCTTCAACTTTGTGACGAGTCGATTGTATTGAAGCAGGCGCTGCAAAACAATTCAATTAAATTCCAGGCTACGTCACCCTCTCTCTCTGTGCTCCTCCATTCTAATAGAACCGCTGCACAACATCCATCCTAGAAGAACTAATGTTATTATATTTACATTAGCATGTTTTATTTGCATACTAGTCAACAAAATCTTTTCTGCATAGTCAGCCATATTATATTTTTCACTGTTACTGTCACTATCCACCTTACCATACAATCAACTAACCAACCAAGCCTTTTCATCAAAACACATGAAATGTCGAGGGCTTCGGTTCAAATGTCTGGACACATTTCGGTTTCCTGCCATACGCCTCTAGGTTTGATCTCGTTCTACACTTTCACCTCACCATGGTTGTAAAGAGTGATCAGTTCCAATGGATAGGAAGTTTTTGGTAATGAGTTCTGAGAGGGTATGAATGGCTGTGAAGGGGTGGGATTGGTATGGAGAGGGTTAGATTGGATGTAAAAGGGTGTGATGGGTATGGAGAGGGTTAGATTGGATGCAAAAGAGTGGGATTGGTTGTAAAAGGGTGGAATTGGTATGGAGAGGGTTGGATTGGTTGTAAAAGGGTGGAATTGGTATGGAGAGGTTTGGATTGGATGCAAAGGGGTGGGATTGGTATGGAAAGGTTGGAATTAATGTAAAGGGATAGAATTGGTATGGAGAGGGTTGGATTGGATGTAAAAAGGTTGGATTGGTATAGAGAGGTTGGGATTGGATGTAAAAGGGTGGAATTGGTATGGAGAGGGTTAGATTGGATGTAAAAGGGTGGGATTGGTATGGAGAAGGTTGGATTGGTTGTAAAAGGGTGGAATTGGTATGGAGAGGGTTAGATTGGTTGTAAAAGGGTGGAATTGGTATGGAGAGGGTTGGATTGGTTGTAAAAGGGTGGAATTGGTATGGAGAGGGTTGGATTGGTTGTAAAAGGGTGGGATTGGTATGGAGAGGGTTGGATTGGTTGTAAAAGGGTGGAATTGGTATGGAGAGGGTGGGATTGGTTGTAAAAGGGTGGGATTGGTATGGAGAGGGTTGGATTGGTTGTAAAAGGGTGGAATTGGTATGGAGAGGGTTAGATTGGATGTAAAAGGGTGGGATTGGTTGTAAAAGGGTGGAATTGGTATGGAGAGGGTGGGATTGGTTGTAAAAGGGTGGGATTGGTATGGAGAGGGTTGGATTGGTTGTAAAAGGGTGGAATTGGTATGGAGAGGGTTGGATTGGTTGTAAAAGGGTGGAATTGGTATGGAGAGGGTTGGATTGGTTGTAAAAGGGTGGAATTGGTATGGAGAGGTTTGGATTGGATGCAAAGGGGTGGGATTGGTATGGAGAGGTTGGAATTAATGTAAAGGGATAGAATTGGTATGGAGAGGGTTGGATTGGATGTAAAAAGGTTGGATTGGTATGGAGAGGGTTGGATTGGATGTAAAAGGGTGAGATTGGTATAGAGAGGTTGGGATTGGATGTAAAAGGGTGTGATGGGTATGGAGAGGGTTAGATTGGATGTAAAAGGGTGGGATTGGTATGGAGAGAGTTAGATTGGATGTAAAAGGGTGGGATTGGTATGGAGAAGGTTGGATTGGTTGTAAAAGGGTGGAATTGGTATGAAGAGGGTTAGATTGGTTGTAAAAGGGTGGAATTGGTATGGAGAGGGTTGGATTGGTTGTAAAAGGGTGGAATTGGTATGGAGAGGTTTGGATTGGATGCAAAGGGGTGGGATTGGTATGGAGAGGTTGGAATTAATGTAAAGGGATAGAATTGGTATGGAGAGGGTTGGATTGGATGTAAAAAGATGGGATTGGTATAAAGAGGGTTGGATTGAATGTAAAAGGATGGGATTGGTATGAAGTGGGTTGGGATTGTGTATTGGTCTTATTGTTTAAGGACTAAGAGGATTTCTTCATGAGAGAGATGTTTAGTTCTGATTCCTTACAAGAACACATCTGGGATTAAAACACATATACAGCAAAATGATAATTTGTTTACAATGTGCCTTAACATATAACTCTCTCACATACACAAAATAAAAACGCAAACATGTCTTACTGCATATTCCTCTGGTGTGACCTTCAGCACATCGAAGACAACAGCATCGAAACTTTTCTTCAGCTCAGCCGAGCCCTTCTCACTCAGAGACTCTGAACTGCTGCTCTTCTGAGAAACAGAATGGGAGTCCAAAGAGAAAGTTTCACAGGAGTCAAGAAAACCCAGCCTGCTATTAGCTGCCTCTAAACTAAAAGGAACTTTTTATCCAAAAAGTGCATGTACACAATTTTCCTTTTACACCAGATAGAGACAATCAGCTGCATTTGCATTTTATATCCTATTATATTTTACAATGCTAAATAAGGTTATAACACACTAAACCTTTAGATTATATTCTAGTAAAAGAATGTCATTGCTGAAGAAATGAACACAGCATCACACACAAAAACAAAAGGTGTGTAACTGACCTCTGAGGTGATAGCAGTGGAGACAATGGGTTGGCCATTAGGGACCTCCATCATTCCCAAACCATATGGCACTAGCGCAGTAGCTTCATCATCATTTTCTGCTAGAGTTTGCCTGACTGGCAGTCTACACACACAAACGGAGTAAACATGTGATCCAAAATCTTTAGGCCTCGATCAGAAAAGTGGAACTCAGAACAATCCCATTTTAAATACTAAACAAAACACTGCAAGTCCAAACAACTTATCAATTTATCTGTAGACAGGTGAAGAGACAGATATATAAATAAATAAATAAATAAATAAATAAATAAATAAACAAACAGGTTGATTTTTTTGCTTTTAGATGGAACTTGGAAAAAGGTACAAGAAGCCTGAACTACCTAAAATGGCCACCATTTTGAAGCACATTAGCAGGATGTAGACACGACTGTGCTTTGAAGCCCACTGTAGCATTTGATAGATATGATGGAACAAAACAATCCATCCTCCTTTATCTATTAAAACCCTTTGCATTATGCCAAGATATTACTGTAAGGACATACAAAATATGAGGAGATGTTCCACTAAATCTTGGAGTGTGCTTGTGGAGATTTTGATCCTTCAGCCACATGAACATAAGGCACTGAAGACACTTTAGTGTGTTTATATTTTGTCCATATAATGTAACTTGTGTTTTTATGTAAGAAGTATTTTTTTAGGGATCTAGTGTTTGTGGAATTGTGAAGAACTGCTTGGTCAAGTAAAACCTTGCCTGTATTTCTAGTTCTATCACACATTTCTGGTGAGAATCGTTCTATCTATTAGAAGATAAACCGATTCATTCATGCTCCCATACTTTGTTGAAAAACTAATTTTGTCTTCTACTATGAATGCTGCATTTAAACAGATTGTGTCGCTTACCATGTATGCCAATTTACTCAGAAGCAAAAGACACACAATTTCCATATCAAGTTTGTTTCGACCTTCGACTGGTGGAAACACACACACACACAGACAGAGGGAGACAGAGAGACAAACAGTTACACACAGAGCAAAAGAGAAAGAGACAAACAGCGACAGAGAAAGAGAGAGACACACAGTGACACAGGAAGTGACACACAGAGAGAAACACCAAGAGACCTATACAGAGACAAAGAGACAGAGAGAAACACACACACACACACACACACACACACCACAGAGAGATGACAGTTTGCAAATTTGATTGAACACTATAAAGTTTTTACTTACATTCACCATATAGACACTATTTTATTTTAATATGAAACTGCATTAACATTGACTTTGTGTCTTTAGGGAAAACTGGCAGTCAGTGTTCACACAACAGTAGGTTAAATCCAGACTGTTTAATTACATACCTTTTACACATTATACAAGTACAAATAATAGCATCAATTGTGTGTGTGTGTGTGTGTGTGTGAAAGAATGCTGCAACTGTGTTTACTGTTTAATAAGTGGAAAATATTAAACAATGTCCTCAAACCTCCTGCAGATCATTTACGTCAATCTGAAGAATGACTGGAAAAAAGTGATTGATTCAAAAAATATATATATATACTTTTATAATTATACTTTTACTACTGTGGCAGCAGGAGCGTGGCCAAGCGCCGGTTTGTGAATGGAGGACATGGGCGGGGGAGAGAAGCGGTAAGAATCACACACCTGTTGGGAATTAGTCTAATCAGTGTTCTCTGTTGCAGTGTTTGGGGGGGATAAGCAGAAGAGGAGTGACAGAAGGGCGCCTGGAGAGAGACACAGAGAAACGTGTGTGTTCTCCTGAAAATACACCCTGGTGCGGATAAGGACAGTAGAATAATAAAAAATTAAAAAAAAACTGAAATAAGTGTGTTGCAGACTTTAGTGCATGTTGGTTTAAGTAACCGGTGGCTGCAATGCCTTAAAACATTCCCAAATCTACGCCTTTTTCAGAGTTTGTGTTTTTTTTCCTCTCCAACCTACACACTTACACACACACACACCAAAACTCACCAAGTCAATGTCAGATAAGCATACTGACTGCAGTTCTGTCTACGCCACTCAGTACAACGTCCACCCCGGGAATATTTACACTGCAGGTCCTCAGCACAAACCTGAAAGAAAAAAAAAAGAAAAACAGGCTAAGAATGTACATCAAATACACCATATTTATGGTTTATATATTTCCTCTAGATGTAATAACAATCCCTTCGATCAAACTGTGTACAGTAAAAGTTCTTATCTTCATGTTAAATATAACTTGAGTAAAAGGACTCCTTTTACATTCCTTGACTAAATGTTACCATTTTGTCAAGTGTCAATAGATAAAGTACTGACTTATTAAATATATATATGAATAATTGATGTAGATCAGTCTTCCATTTAAATGCATACTAGACATTTCAGTGAGTTTTTTTTTATTGTAACAGACATGAAATCCTTCTCTCTCTCACCACAACCGCGATGGTCTCATTTATTGCAAATTATGTCAATATCATATCATATAATGACATATCAAAAAGTAATGAAGTCGACTGTAAAGGTAAAATGTAAAAGCAGTCTGAAGAAGCCGCTCGGATGAGTAATGAAACGTTCCGATCCAAGCGGATAGAAGTCCAGCTTACGTGAGTCTAAATAACTTCCAGATAACAGCACCAGGATGGCTGAGAATCTTTACTGATTGAACGTAGTGGAAATAATGGAGTAAAAAGTAAGTTAAGACACTTTAAATTGTACTGAATTAAGAAAAAAATATTAATCCAGTACAAATCCTCCATTACTGTCAACACTACAATTTCGAAACGTCATATTTAATCATGACCACTAGGTGGAGTAGTGCGTTCGGTAAAAGCAGAAAGGGGTTTTAATAACAGCTGCAGATCTCGAATTAGAATGTGAGGTCACAGGGTTTACAAAACCAAGACTTTTAAATTAAGAATGCAGACAACCAACATGAACATGTGGAGTACATCAATACAACTAACAGGATTGTCTAAACAAAACCCTGGTTATCTAGCACACAAATCTGCTCCATAATTCAAACGAAGGTTTGGACAGGACAGAAGATGAGCACTGAGTATACACTAGCAGGGCCTGATGTGCATTATGCTCTGAACTTTGGTCTAAATGTAACACCTACTCTGTAAAGCTCACAAACCGTATGCCCCGTGGTTCCGCTCATTAACACAATGATGACAAAAACAACTTAAAATAAAACAGAACACGCCACTAACCTGCAAACGTGACGCAAATGGGTCTTTCATAATTACAAACCGCTGCTAGGTTTCAAGCGCCCGAAGCTGCGAGATGCTCATTCACACCAGCAGAGCACCACAATCGTTAACAAAAATATTTTTATCCAAAGGTGGCGAAACACATTTAAACCTCACACAAAGTCAGTAAGGCAGTGTTCATATGATTAGAGACCAAAACATTCTCAACAAAAGCACCAAATAGCTTTATTTCTTGACGAAGAACGATCCTTACATTTGTTTAAGCACATACTGACTAAGCTACAGGATACTGAATATATATTTTGTAGGTGGGAAGTGGTAGATTAGATATTAAACATTGGCTAGAATGGTTGTGAGTTCAAATCCCAGCTACCACTGCTGGGTACTTGAGCAAGACCCTTTACCCTCAACTGCCCCGGAAAATGGCGTCCGCCAAATGCCATAAATAAAAAAAGCCATGCAATAACCATCCAAACTTACATTAATGCCCAGGAAATGGAGGGATGAAGAGAGAATAAGTGAAAACATCTACAAATGTTTCGCACTGAAAAAAGCTGAGGCATTTTTCTGAGCTCTACACACACTAACATGAGCCTAATATAAGCTTCAGAGCCAGAATGTAGAATTTCCATGGAGTTGCCATGACAATAAGAGAGATTTTGACTACTGTGATCAGCTTGTCATCAGACATGCAGCAAAAAACAAATCACAGACTAAAACTTGGCCAAAGCAACATGGCCTGTACGCTGCCTCAGACCATGCGTTCTTCCATCCAAACTTACTTCTGAAGCTTCAGAGTCACTGGAAAGAATTCCGCAGTGCAGCAGTTCTTCAGTATGAGTACTGATATGAGAGATGAGTAAATGCACACTGCACGTGTTAGACTACATTTGATGTGGGTTCAAAGTCAAAGCGTGAAATCACACTTCTTTTGCACTCGGAGCGATCGAGCAATTAATATCGTAGCAATTGAACTCCAAAGTAGGTAAAAACCACAAACCATTATATTTTTCTGTCATTGGAAACAACCTAGCCAGCTAACTTTAATAATTGATTGATGGTAGAGTTGAGCTCCCAACTAGGAAATATTAAT
Source organism: Silurus asotus (assembly GCA_024362625.1). Lineage (NCBI taxonomy): Eukaryota > Metazoa > Chordata > Actinopteri > Siluriformes > Siluridae > Silurus > Silurus asotus. Next base: position 1,823,165 of record MU551602.1, on the reverse strand, counting down.
TTTTTTTCCCCTATGAACAGAGATTGGAAGTTCCAAGTTGCTTAAGTAACTCAGTTCATGTGAAAAGACTTGAATGTTACTCTCGGCACACCAGTCTATTAATAGAATGATATTAATGAGTAAAACACTGAATGATAACTATTCAAATTATCATGAGCCCAAAATAATCTTTTTAACCACTTCATAAAAATCGTGTTGTGGCGAGTTCGAGTCTGAAGATTCTTCCATCATTAATTCCTCTCTAAATGTTCTGCTTGGTTTTGAATTAATGCTGAACTGTATGCTGGTGATAAGTAGAAACCACCGAGCGCCATTCAAGCGGTTTGCTGCGTGTTTGACCAGTTACGTTTTTATTCACTCATAAATAAAAAGGAACAACTAATTTTGCAAAATGTAGCTGAGTAAGAAGTACGATATTTGACTTTGAAATGTGGTGAAGTAAAATTCTCCCCAAATAGAAATACTTTAGATATGTGAAAGAGCTACTAAAGTACAGTAATGAACTTTTGTTCGTTCGCACATACGTTTTGTTTGTACGTTACTTTGTTAATGTCCTTGTGATCGACCACAGGTGGTGGCGTTGGAGGTAGCAAAGTTGAAGATGTTGAGGTTTTCATGGGACAGGATTAGAAATGAGTTTATTAGAGGGACAGTGCATGTAGGACGTTTTGGAGACAAGGTGAGGGGGAAAGATTGAGATAATTTGGACATGTACTGAGGAGGGACATGGGGTATATCAGTAGGAGAATGCTGAGGAGGAACCACTAGGAAGGAGGAAAAGAGGAAGACCAAAAAGGAGGTTTATGGATGTGATGAGGGAAGACATGCAGTGAAATATTACATATTTAAAACATTTTGTGAAAGAGGCAGATGTAGGAGACAGGGGAGACATGGGGACGGATGGTCCGCTGTGGCGACCCCTAATAGGAGTAGCTGAGAGAAGAACTGGTTACTTGTTACTGTCCACCACTGCATATCTATACTGGTTGGTTTACTCAATTCAAAACTTTAAAGCCACAGTCACAATCTACAGCAGAGTGGTGCCACTGAACTCCTATACCCAATGTTTGTTTCACATCTATTGGTCTGTTTTTTTGCAGTCTAAATTAGAGAACTGGTTTAACTCTCGGTTAGATATGGTTTGGTTTAACTCAGGGTATGTAAGTGAAAATGTCGCTGGTAAACTACTTTTACAACTCTCAAAATCATTTGTCAAAAGCAATGGAAGATCTTGATTGGCCTGCTATAAAGCTCTGACCTGAACCCTACTGAACACCTTTGGGATGAATGTGAACCCTGACTGCCCCCCTAGGACTTCTCACCTACATTGGTACCTGATTACTAACACCCTTATAGGTAAATGAGCACAAATTTCCACAACACTTCAGAATTTAGTGGAACATCTTCCCAGAAGAGTAGAGGTTATTATAACAGCAAATGAGAACTAAATGTGGAATAAGTTTGTTCAAAAAGCACACAATCTTATGTGTCTTAAATTAACCATTCTGTCAATGGACTTTTACACATATAATGCATTATCAAACAAAGGTCTTTCTCTGGTCTTTCTTCGAGACAATGACAGACATTTTGTCCAAAAAAACGTTAGTGGATAGATTTGGAAACTTGTTTTTATACATTGAAGTATTTTAGTCATGTGACCGAATAAGAAACAAGCTGGATGGTGGATGGCGCTGCTAAAGATTAATGTCAGGTAGCATCGATTCGTGGAAACGGAAAGTAACCGAAACAGCTGATGGAAACGGCGCAAGCCAAAGCCACATAGGTTTTTATGATGCGCATCAGAGGGATGTGAGCGTTTTCAAATGTATCTGCAATTTTTGGGGAAAAATGTTTAAAAAATATATATATAAAGGCAATATAGATAAAGAAAATAAAAAGTTTTACATACATGCATCTATAGTAGCTGATGCCTTCAGTTTTTTTCTGGCAGTTTGAGATTTGAATTTGGTATTACTGCTTAAGTGTGAATTTTTTATTTTATTTTTTTACCATTAATCCTCTTAAAGCTCGCATCGATCGCCCCATGCACACAGAGCAACGTGTGTCCCATTTAGGAACTGCAGCCCAAAAGGAGAGTGTCTTGTCCAAATGCACCGGAGATCAGCTCACACGCAATCCCATGCCATGCACTCTACCTACACCTCAAGTGTTGGTTCAACAGGAAAAACAAAGAAACCAACAAATGGATTAACCCAACATTTTACAAGCGTGCGCAAATGAAAGTGACGTGTGAAATCTATTGTGAAGAGTATTTAAGAAAGTTGGTACTACAACCCTACATATAAACACACACACACACAAACACACCCTGCGCATTCATCGTCAATCGGTGGGTACATTTTTTTCCTTTAGGGTTTTTCCTTCCATTTACAGCGCATGTTTTGAAAATCATGGCGTTATTTGAAAATCCTTTCGAAACAAAGCTGGTACACATTCGGAAAGGAGCGTCGTTGCAGGAAGTGTTTGAGCGGCGTTATTAAACTCACTTCTGCGTACTGCATAAGCCTTCAACTGGATTTATTACAACGGCTTCACTGTGAACTAAAAGCAAAGACTACAGCACAGACATGACCCACATACTCTGGACATCGATGCACACTAACGGCAGAAAAGAGAAATAAAAGCTATACTTAAATGCCCACTTTTCCCTGGAAGCTACACCCTTGCTTTAAAGTTTGAGATTTGAAATTTGGAGGAGATGTGAACCTGTAATTTTAGATGATACATTTTAACAAGTGAGGTTGCCTAACCTTAGAACATTGAAGACAAAAAATGCGGCATGTGCATCATTCAAACACGTGAAGGACACGTGAAGGACACTCATCAGATTTACTAAAAAATGTCTCATTCAACAGGCACACAAGGTGTAAAAAGTATGTTACGACATGTTTTCTTTATACCTTTGGACTGGGTGTCTGCATATACTAGAATTTACACAAAAAAATATGTTTATATTAGAGTTCAACCAATTATTCGGCACCGATAGTTGATTACTGGAACCATCAGCAAAAACGCTTAATGATACACTGGTTTGTCCAGGTCGAGTCTGCGTCATCGCCATTACGATAGCGGTTTCTAGAGACAAATCACTGACGCCACGTGCTGTTTGTTTTTACACGCAAGACTGTGCTATTCTGGACAATTTTCAAAAACAATGGCAAATATATATAGATATTCGCAAATGAATTTCCATATGTGGATGCATAAACTGTGACAGTATCCAAACGCAATCGTTTGCATTTTCGCGAACAAATGGAAACGCAAAGTCTAATTGCAACTTTATTTCCCGTGTCTTACGAGTAATGGCCATGACTTATTTAAATAGCAATATTAACTGCCACGTCTACTTTTTCACTTTTTCTGCGTCTCGTACGTAGCCTGCACGATACCTTGAACGGAAAGCTGTCAAACAAGAGTCAGGGGTGGGACTATATCTTTAGCAGCCAACAGAGGAAATGCCAGTAGTAGACGATTTTGCAAAATGTTTTGAACAATGGAGACATTATGATGCACATACAGTAAGTTGTTTACAATTCATAATTAACCGATTTCCTCTTACTGAGAAGCCTTTTAGTTATAAAAAGGTAAAGGAGTTTTTGTGGCCTTGACGAACAGCAACTTCACTAATGCTGTCTTCGCCATTCTAATTGAAGCGGCTAGCAGACTTTTTGTGAAGGACAAGACAAGAACCAGGACATCCTTGGATGGACATCACTAGAAAAGATTGAGTATTACGTGATATGTGGTTACTCCTGTGTCCAGCTTGGACGGCTGCTTGGAGTATCTGAGACAACCATAATTATACCTGCTACACAGCAACATCGCAAACCTGACAGCTTGTTTTTTTAAATGTTGTAAATGTCGAATTTATATCATTTTAATGCTGTGTTGTATAAAACGTGATGATTTAACACGCTACAATCAGGGTTATTTTTAGCTAGTTTTATTTTCTGAAGAGGTCCTGCTGGTCACTAGTCTTAAACGTAATACAAATTGGCAGGTCACAGTTTTCCAAAACATTTGAACGAGGTGACATCCATTAAAACCATTAAAATCAGTTACCGTACTTTTCGGACTATAAGCCTCTACTTTTTTCCCACGATTTGAACCCCGCGGCTTAAACAACGAAGCGGCTTATTTATGATTTTTTTCCTGGGTTTTTCCCGGTTTCACAAACTT
>MU551602.1:1721655-1818898 GCA_024362625.1 Silurus asotus | reverse complement strand
AAAAAAAAAAAAAAAAAAAAAAAAAAAAAAAAAAAAAAAAAAAAAAAAAAAAAAAAAAAAAAAAACGCACCTCACCTGTGTTCTGAGCTGCACTGCATCGGGAGAAAAAAATTTTTCTTAAACACATGACAATGCCAAAAGATAAACTCCCGAGAGAAATTGTTGTGAAAGACAGAAGGAAGACAGTGAGCAATGACTTTCTTGGTGGGCTACTGTTTAGATACAAGCTGTTGTAGCACGTTGAGTCTGGGTGAAGGGAGAGCTCGCTAACTCCAGTTGCAACAGAAAACATATAAGAACAGACAGATTTCCAAAACTCGTACTTTTTTTATTATTCTTGCCAACAGCGTTACAGGTTAGTCACAGAAACTTAGAAATGAGCATCAGAAAATGATAAGGACATATTCCTCAGTCTTGCACACACGCAGTAATACCGGGAAATGCGGCGGCAGGCTATTCCCAAAATACCGCTATGCTCCTAAAGGAAGCACAACATATTTTATCCATTACACTGTGTGTAACGTGTCTTTCTTTAAAGCCTGTGTAAAGTACATTAGTTTCAATGTAGTGCGGCTTATTTATGTTCAAAATAAAAATATTTGTCAAATTCAGTGGGTGAGGCTTATATATGGGTGCGCTTTATAGTCTGGAAATTACGGTACACAATGACACACACACACATATATAATAATAAAAACATTTTGATCACTGTTCACTGTTGACCGTGTATGTCCACATCGCGAGCACCAAACTTCTAAAAATGTAGTTGTCAACGTGAAAACACAATATGCAGGATGTTTCGTCTTTTTACGTGTCACATAGCGGATGTCTTTTTAAATCCTACAGAGATATCTAAAGTATGCAAAAGGAGAGAATGTAAGCAATGCGGCTTGAGAGCAAGCACACGCTCACACGTCACGCGTAAGTCACGTCGGAGATAAACACACATACGCGCAGTGCTTTCTAGTTTGCGTCATACGAAGGGAATGATAATGAGCATGTGATGAGATTCAGTGGGTCTGACAGTTCAGCTTTAGACAAGACGTGAAACAAGAATGTCAAGGAGTTTAGACCTGTCGCTCACCTTTCCTTGAAAGCAGCTAAATCCCTATTCCACTCTCCACCCAGAAAAAAAAAATACTCTCAGAAACCGAAAACTAAAGATCGCATCAGTAAAATAAAGCCATGGAAATGAGCATGTGACTTAAATAAACTTTATTTGCCTTAGTTAAAATGTAGAAAATCATTACTATCATTAAATTAAAAACAGATTGTAAATAAAGCAGATTTAAAGCACATGTTTGGACTCGAGGAAACACACGACGTCGGACAATAAATATTTGATAGGTGCATTAAATTAGTAACGAAGGCATTGCGGACTGTATTATTTATTGAGATGGCACCGATACAATACCCAGTATCAGGATCGGTGCAGAACCGGTGGCTTCTAAAAAACTTATTGGACACTGGGTTCTGTAAAAAAAAAAAACAACAACCAGTAAATTGGGATATGGAAGAGAAAATGCGGCTTTGGGACTTGTTTTCTATTATTTGGATCAAGTTTTTTTTTTAACCCCTCTTTATTGTATTTCTTATATTTACAGTGCAAGTGATGTGACTATTTAGTCTATGTCTATGTTACTACTTAGATTTAAAACCTGTGACAATATAATAAAAGTCCACTGTGTGCGTTTGTGTTAGTGTGTGTGTGTGTGTACGCTATCCAAACCAGCTGTAACTAGCCCAGCATGTGGCAGTCATTGAGAGTAAATCAATAAGTGTCCTGTGGCAAAGTGTGTGTGTTTCATTAGACACTAACTGACATGTCGGAGCTTGCTAGAAACACACCCACGGGACACTTTAACCACCTCCAAAGAGTCATTAGCAAGAACAGTCATTTAGGAATATTATTCTTTTTTTGTATAAAATGTTAAAAAGTGTTAATATTGTAAAGAAAATTGTGGGGCTCTTAATATAAAACATTAAATATCACAATGAATAAAAGAAAATCATGGTACAGTACAAGCATGCATTGGTTCACACGTTTACATGAAGTAGAAAATCAAGAGTGTTTTATATTAAGTGGAATTTTTATGCCTAAAACTCATCAGGAACAGTAGAAAAGTGTTCTAAACAACTTTGGCAACAAAATTTCAGGTTTAAGATTTTCCAAATGCACAAAAATCCAATATAATTGACAGAGCTGCAACAGAAATACTACTTTTTTTTTTAATCAGACAATTTGCTGATTATAACTATATAAAACTCTAATTCAAGGTATTTATGTATAAAAGTGTACTTAAAAAAATTTGCAAAAGCCACATAGTGAGTGTAACTATCTTTAATTTAGGCAATGTAAAGCTTATAGTGGAGGCTTGTTGAGTGCAAATTCACTCATAGTGGGTTGTTTTCTTTACATTAAAAAAAAAAAAAAAAACACATTTGTGAGTAAGCAGTAAGTATAAATCAACATTTGTATTGTTTTTAATGATAACTACAGATGGCAAGCTGATAACCAAAAAAAATATAATCTATATAAAATAGGGCTGCACGATTTGGGAAAAATGTCATGTTTTGCGATTATCAAGGTCAATATTGCGATAGCGAAATGATCAATGGTTTCATAAGTCCACTTGATTGGTTATCGAGGAATTTGCACACAAATTATGGATCATGCTGAAATGTGTATTTGTAAAACCAAAAAGATTTTCAAAATGTATAATTTTTCACTAAATGAAATAACATTTGTATTAACGTAAAAAAAAAAAAAAAGGTCTCCAAAGTAGAGCTGAATTAAATAAAACAAATACGAAAATAAGTTTTCACAAAAATAAGAAATAGGAAACATTTTGTCCAAACAAACAAGTAATATCCTTCAGCGTCCCGCGCTGAATTATTTACCTGTTTTTCGGCTAAAGTTTAAGATACAGTATCTGTTTGATCACTTTAATTCAAGCAATTTTGCAATCATTATTATTAAATGTGTTAAACCTTTTTTATGGAAGTGGCTAATGATTTGAATGGTGTGGAAGTGGAGCACTGTGGTGGGAGGGCAAAGCCATGGGGGGTGGACAATAGCCCAGGGTTATAAAAGGCCCTGTTTACGCAGGAGGTAAAAGAGCAGAGAGAGCGAGATAGAGCGCAAGAGAGAGCGAGAGAGAGAGAGAGCGAGCGAGAGAGAGCGAGAGAGAGAGAGAGAGAGAGACACTGGGCAGAGCTGACAGTGTGTCTGGGGATGTGTGTGGGGAAGCAGAGGTTGCCAGGTGAAGGCTTGCCAATCCACGAGTGTGCACAGGTTACACATAGCCGTTGAGGAAAGATGTGCGTTGCCACGAGTGGGTTCGTGTCTCGGCGTGAGTACGAGGAAAGAGGCGGCACAAAAGTACTACAGATGCGTCATATTGCCACGTGATGTAGCAGCTTTCATTTATCAAATCTTTCAGTTTCTTTGTGCACAGTGTTAGTGAACTTACACTAAAATATCGCCATATAACAAAAAGGTAGCTTTTTTTTTGGCTACCAGTTCAGTGTCGGTCTGCTTGGCATCCATCTTCACGCCACACGTGCAAGCGCAGTGTAAACCGAGACTATCTGACCTTTTTATGTCTGATGCTCGCGAGTAACGACAGAACAGATCCAGTGCGACAAAACTGTCAGTCATTAAACCGTACAATTTCCACATGATGAAAATTATACAGTTGTTAATTACCGTGCTGATGTTTCACCTTTATCCTTGATAACCGTGTGTTTTCTTTTCACGTGCCCATGCATCAATGTGGTACTTCCAGGCAACACAAGCACCATAGCTTGTAGGTTACAGTATTCTTTGTTGCGTTTAATATAAAATGCTTCTTGCATGACTTTGGATACGCACTTTCCTGCTGCCGGTTGACCCTGTACTCTCCGCCATTACACAAGAGGCTGTGTTATCTTGCAACGATCCAGTAACTCAAACAGGCCAACTTATTGATATCACTTGTTAAAAACATAATTTATTATGGATTATTATGTGTTTTATCTATTAGTTGCAGCCCTGCACCTTTGTACTTATTTAGGACACATTTGAATTGCTTCGCTTTTACATTATAATTTGCACTACTTCACTTTTCATACCCTGCACAAATTGTAAAGTTAATAGCTTTATTAATTTCTAATTTTATTTTCCTAGTTTTTAATATTTTTAAAGCACCAGCACACCATGACCAATTCCCTGTACATGCAACCAATTATACTTCGCAATAAAGATGATTCTGATTCCTATGTAATTAAATATGTTTAAACACTAAACCTAGCATCATTTAAAATCTGATTGCAATCCAGAGTCTGTGCCGAGGTCACTGGATGTTCAAGCTTAAGTTTATTTCTATAGCGTGTTTCACAATAGACATTGTCTCAAAGCAACATTACAGAATCTAAGAATTAAAGTGAATGATGTGTATTTATTCCTAATAGGCAGCCTGGGGTGACTGTGGCAAGGAAAAAGTCACTTAGATAGAGTGGGAAGAAACCTTGAGAAGAACCAGACTCAAAAGCGGGAACCAATCCTCATTTTGTTGATAGTGTTAATGTAATGATGTAAAGTAGAAACACAGCCTGGATATAACATTTAGTCATAGGGCTCAATGCACACAGAGGGAACCCACATGGGCATTCAAACCCACTCAAGAAAAATTCAGGTCAGGAGTCATTAACTTACCCTACCACCCTGTAGCTCTGTGTGTATGTGTGTATGTGTGTGTGTGTGTGTGTGTGTGTGTGTGTGTGTGTGTGTGTCTTCTGCTTTCTTGCCCTTCTGAGGAGAGCGTTAGAGCCACGGAATTGCTAGTAGCGTTTTGATGTGTAGAGAGAGTGTGTATGAGGCAGATGGAGATAGAGAGAGAAATAGAAGAAACAATTGATCATCCTGAATGAGGAGGAAGCACAATCACCAGAGAAAGAGAAGGTGCAGCACGAAGTGACAGGAAGAGGACGAGCAGCACACACAACGAGGGAGAGAGAGAGAGAGAGAGAGAGAGAGAGAGAGACTATAAAAAGCCAAGGTCATAGATAGCACAATGCTATGCCATACTGTTAATCAGAAGCAGGGATGCCTGGCAAACCAAGCTCTTCCCGCCTGCACTAATAAAACGAATATTATCTGTATAGGCTCATGGACAGAAAACGGTCTCTCACACAGAGCACGTTCGTGTATGTGAAAGAAACGGGTGTTTAAATGTGTTTGTGTGTGTTTTGTGTGTTCGAAATCCACTGCATTGGAGATCACGTTATACTTTTTGGTCAGTTGATGGCACAGCGGAGCAGATTGAGTTCAAAATACGTTCAAAATACTGTTTGTAATGTTCCTAAACATTTTTCCAAATAGTCCATCTCGAGTCCCGAGTGCTACACCAGAAAAATCATCTGGTATTCTACGAAATGTCTTTCAAAAAGTACCGTCAATGCTACGCCCATCCATGCCTGAGAGAGTCTGTTAGAGCAGAAATAACCATGCGTTTAGGGTGGGAGGATGGGCGTACTCCCTCTCCCCTGTCAATCACAGTGACACTAGCCAATCATGGACATCTGAATGTAACAGGAGGCAGACAGTTTTACCTCAGCATGTTGATGAGGTATAACATGTTTAGCTTTAAAAAAAAAATAATAATACATTTGTAAAAATATCGAAAAAACAATTTTTAATTTTTATCTCGTTGATCACAAATTTTACCGAATGGAAAATTACCACAGATTTGGAATATAGTTCGTCAGGCTAAGAATGCTGAACCATAACAAAGCGGTTTGCATACATTATAGTAGGAGGTCGACCGATTTGGGTTTTTCTTTGGCTGATATTTAGAAATAAGGGCAGTCGATGGCCGAAATATGATGCTGATTTTTTCCTGAATGAAAATGAATAAACAATATGTAGATTTTTTGTGAAGCAGGTCGATTTCTCAACTAAAATAATGAAATGATTAATTAAATAACCCATCCTGCCAGAATATATGAAGCTTCACATTACTGAATGATTTGGTTCAATTTATAAAAAAAAAAAAAAAAAAAGAGAGAAGAAAATGTTAAACTAAGCTGTGGCCCTTGTGTGTGTGTGTGTGTGTGCTCATGTTCTACAGCCTCCTGATTCAAAGCTCCCTGAGGAGTTAAGTCAGAGGCCAGCATGCACTGTGAAGGCAGGTCGTTTGCTCACTTGCTGCCCTCGGGTTAAACCTTCCACCCGCTTTCACCTATACACCATCCCTCCTTCACCCTGCTCTCTAAAACACCGCAGTCTGTGCCTTTTTATTTCAAGGCTTTTCCCGGCATACTTTCTTAGGTCTTTAGATTTTATTTAAGGTGGTGCAGATGGTCAATATGGAAAAAGTGAAAAAAATATCCTGTCTGCGTTCACAGTACATCAAGCTGCAGAAGAAATATCAACAACCAGCGTGATGAAAGCGGAGGTTGTTCGCTGGCAGCAATAGGAAAAGGAGTTCAAGCAATAATGCCCATTTGGCTCCACAGGAAACAAGCAGGATCCTTATCAGTTCCTGCTTGTTGGATGTGCATTTAAGTATATGTGTCAGAGTTGTTAAGCAGATTGCTCCACAGGGAAAGGTCTGCAGGCAGTTACACAACCAGTGGCACTTAAACAATACAGCTACATCAGACAGAGATCCCTTAGAGACCAAAAAAGGACTCGGAAGGCAGAGAGGGGGGAAAGAAAATAAAAGACACCAGCCTTAAGCTTATTTGTGTAGGTTGAACTAACAAACTGATTCTTGAAAGAAAAAAATATATATATACTATTTTTTTTTTATACCTGTTTCAATATGGTGCAATATATGCAGCGACAAAAGTATCTGGACAGCTGACTTTTAAAGCCATATGTGGTTCTTCCTCAAACAGCTACAACAGCTGGGGGCACACACTTGAGATGTTTGAGACTCCAAGCATGACAAAACTTCTGTGCACAAAATCTGCTCAATAAAGATATGGCCTGCTATTGACCTCTGACCTTTGACCCGCCCAAACAACCGGCCTTCTCACCCTACACCATTGTCATACATACATTACAGCACAGAATCAGCCATGATAGAACACCCCTGGAGCATAGAGGTTAAAGGGCCCTATAGTTGGTTGCAGCTTAAACCCCTGACCTTTCCATTAGTAACCCATATCCTTATCATCACCCTCAAAAAACTAGTGGAACACCTTTCCAGAAGTTATTATATTATTGTATTTATAACAACAAACGGAGAGTAAATGTGGAATAAACCACATAATCTTATAGTCACATGTCTACAAACATTTGTCCATTTTAGTGCCACTTTATAGTTTATCGGGTTTCAAGAGAGAGCATCACTTATAATAAGAGGATGATAAATGATCTTTTCAGAGTGAGACGTGTTACAATGCTAACAAGGGTCAAAGATCAGATAGAAACCTATAACCTTCTTGCAATCATCTTCAATATCTTATATCGAATGATCTAAGATACAAGCATAGTGGATAAGAAAGACTACGGCTACCAGATTGTCCTTTGTCCAGGAATTTGCATACTCCTTCATTTGGCTTTATATCTGTAATGTCCCAAACTAGCTAGCCAGCATGCCATATTATTACGTTGGCAACATGTGGCACTGGCTTATAATTTTATTAGAGCATCTGGCTGCGTATGTAAGGTAAAATCAGGAAGTAATAATACTGAATCCACTTTTTTAAATTTTAGACAGGGCAAAAAAGGTTAAAGCTTTTCTTAGACAATACCTGGCATCCTAAATAAATGTAAAAAAAAAAAAAAAAAGCACATTTAGCTGTCCAGGGTAAAAAACATGCAGAGATGTGCGTTAGATTTTCATAAAGCGGTCTCTTTTTTGTATGAAGACAATGCCGTTACTTGTATAGTGCATTTTCCGGAGAAACCTGTTCTGTACCAAGAATGGCGAACGATGACTGAGGTTTCATTTGCACTGTTGCTTCTAGATGTAGTCATGCGTGATGAAGGAAAAGATTTATTATCCAAATAAAATAGCAATTAAGCTTCAGATGCTTGTGCATGTCATATTTCTCCGAAAAACCATAGACTTCCTTGAAACCTCCCTAGCAATGTCCAGAGTACTTCACAATGCGAATTGAGAAAAGTCAAAGGCGAAACATCAGTAGGGGTTAAAATTATGTGGGTTTTTTCATGCGCAGAATCTTTGTTGTGTCAATAAAAAAAATATATTGCTCACCTGATAAAATGCCCTGCTGGATTAGCCAAAATGATCCAGACTAACTTTAAATTATATTTACACATGCAGCTTTAACCAACCTAAATTCGTGTAGCCCAACTGCTAGATTCTATTGATCTCATGATTATAATTCAGGTCGTTTTAGCTCATTTTCAACTGCGAAACCGGATGACTAAACTTGAACACAGGGCCTCGGGGAAAGAGTGAAGTCTATCATGTGCTTCTTCTGAGGCATGTGCAGCTACACAACTGCTGGGTCCCTGAAAGGATTAACACACTCATCTACAGAGTATTTGATAAGGGAAGAAAAAGAAAGAGAAAGAAAACGCCTTCCCTCCTATCAAGTTAACATGGACAACACTTTTGCTCTTGACTCCGTCCATGTGGCATCATCAAAGGAATGTTATTTATAAATACATAACATGTTCAGTTGTAATGCAAGTACATCTTTAGATTGTGTAAATTGTGAGGAACATCTGTATATAATGCTATATATATACACATCTGTATATAATGCTATAACTGCTATAATGGGCAAATGGACAGCCTTAACAAAAGACTTATTAGACAGCTGTAGAATATCACCTTGTATAGGTTTAGTATCGATGTCTATAGTTTCAGATTCCTGTTTTTGACAGAAGTGAAACCTGATATAATCTACTGCCTGTTATATCCCATCCATCTAAAGGTTTGATCTTTACTATAAAAAATAACTATGAGTTACTTAATCTTAACTGGCTAGTTTTTTTTATTTCCGCTCACAGAATTGTCCTTTACACAATGTTTTTTATTTTTCCACACCATTCTGTATAAACTTTAGACTGTTGCGCATCCCAGATGTTCAACAGATTCTAAAATACTCAAATCATTAACTGAAACTCTTGGCCTGTATCTGGATTATTTTTGTACTGTGTATGGTGAGTGTATGCTGCACATTAACTTCCTGTGTACCTGATGAAGAAGTTACTATCTGATACAGGCTTTTAAAAAGTCTAAGCATGACAAACTGGGGCCCATTGTGCTCAAAGTCTGCAAGTTAAAACAAAGTGATCACATGCGTCGACCTGTTCTGTGGAAAACAGGCCTGTTCTCCGAGTTACACGTTCACACGCTTTTTTTTTTAATAGATGCAAATGGATAAAGCACGGTTACATTACCCAGTTTCTGACCCATTAATAACATTTCGGCATTTTCTACAGCGAGGAAGTTTAGGGTGAATATATTATTTTAAATAGAGAATTCACAATATATATGCAGTGTTGCATATTGGTTAGGCTTCTGAGGGTCAATAAATGCTTCTAAGAATTATTGGCATCAATTAAAAATATGACCAAAATAAAAAAAACATATACATATGCAAAATATTCCATTCCTCCATGAAGGAACATTTGAAGTTTCTTTATAGTGTTATGTTTGTCCATATGCCCAGCCCTCTTTAATTCACACCATAAGTAGATATGTTAGAATGTCTGACTACTCATCTTGTCTATCTGCAGCCACTTATAAACCCCCCCGACAGAGGCAATCAGGATCAGAGCAGAATTTATGACGCCATCAATCTACACAAGGTCCCCGGAAACTACGAGCAACAGAATAATCACAAAGCATTATCACTCCTCTTCTGTTATAGTGTGGGCTATTAGGTGCAATCCTTATGTTTTCATATGATTTGTTATCAAAAATCACATCAAGCATGACCAAAGAAATCACAGCTGCCCATTAAACACTATGCTAACAGCATAATGGCACTTGGTGATGTTCAGGCATTGTGTTTGCCAGACTTTCTGTGAGGATGGGAGATTCTTTTTAACATTGAATGCAACAGTTAATCAAGCTGTCCTCTGTTTTTGTCAAACAAGTCACTTCCTATTGAATGTCAAAAAAGACGATGAATACGTTCAAACATATTTCCCTTCTCTTGAAGCTGTAATTATAGTAATAGAACCCTAGACGCAATATTAGAAAGGAGGGGGCAAATTTCTGACTCACCAGTTAGGAATTTCAACCATGCTCTGAAAACAGATCCAACAATGCGGTTGGATTGATGTTGGGTTCTTTTTTTTTTTTTTTTTTTTTCTTTTTTTTCGGGGGGGGGGGGGGGGGGTGACAGTGGTATACTCCAAAAAGCCATTTGTGTTGTTTACCCTTAAAAGCATTTTTAATCAGTGCTTACATACCCCAATTTTCATACGCAAGTTTCATTTTTCATTTTCATAGCAGTATGAAAATATTTCTAACAACAAATCTAAATTGATCGATTCGCACGAGTTATCGGACATTAGGCGACGTAATTTCAGCAACGTGCAGTGAACAAGCAATTAATTTTAGTGCGAACTGCTGACCTCATGCAACCTTTATACAAATAAACTTAAGACAGTGATGCACTTGTGATCCAACTACCAATGGGAGCAAAGACAGTAGAGCGCATGTGATCAGTGTTCCAATTTGTAAAATGCTAGCTTTAATGATAATTACTGAGACCTATTACCAATTATTACTTGCAAATTCATTGTACGATAACTTGCAGTGATAAAAACTTGTCTATGAATGCACCGTTCGAAGCCATTAGAGAATAGCAATGCTGCAAATTACCATACATTCATAAAAATTTTATGAGTCAAGTGAGAAAAAAAGAATTTAAGCCATGAGTCAGTGAAAATACAAATTGAACATGCAAGATATCGCACATCTTCGCCTCAACGGGGGTATTTTCTATCCTCAGTGGATGATCACTCAGCATAATGGAGGTCCAGTTAATAATAAGATTACAGAAAGATCAAGTTACCATTGTACCATCATAATTACACTAACAAGGATTCCTTGGGCTTCTTCTTCAAATCCTTCTTTATGCATTCACCATTCAAAAGTGCAAAAATACCAAAAGCCTCCATCTAGTATACGTTAGTTTAGTGCAAATGTGCAATCCTGTGCACAGCCAGGAAATCAGCCTAGAATAATTGTGTTCAGTTGGCCCAGTTAGGATTTACCTTGCAGTCATTACTGGGTCACTCCCAATGAGCCTGTAATACAGTAGGCCTGTACATATATATATATATATATATATTTTTTTTAATTTATTCCGGGTTACATTTTACAGTACGAGAACGACCTGTAGAGGCAAATCACTGACACCATGTGCTGTTCGTGTGAAGTGTCTTTTTTTTTTTTTTGCAATTATTTCAGGATATTATGTTTCAGTTCGAATGCCTTATTTTCCCTCAATATTTATTCATATAATTCATATTTATTACATTTAGCACATTTTTCCTGATTCAGTACTGTTTTTTTATTTTGTAATATAGTTCAGTACTATTTTACGTTTAGACATTTAGTGTTATGTTTGTTTTTATCCAGTATTCATTTTAAAAACTATTTATCGATTATCAGCAACCATTTTAGTATACATTCTCAAGGGACAATAATACCGAAATGAAACTTGGAAATATTTTAGTCAATGTGCAGCTTGTATAGCAGCATAGTTTGTCAATAACTGCCAATAAAATTAAGTACACCCTAAGTGAACTTTTCAAAACGGTGTACAAAGTGTCTATTTTATTGAAGAACACCGTTTTTATTTACAACTGCCTTAATCCTCCTGGGCATGGAATTCATCAGAGCTGCACAGGTTGTTGCTGGGATCCTCTTCAATTTCTCCATATTCAACATAACGGAGCTGCTGGATGTTAAACACATGGTGCTTCGCCACCTTCTGCTTGAAGATGCCCACTCATGTCCACTCAATCACCTTCAACAAGGCTGTTGTCATCTTGGCGGTGTGTTTGGGGTCATTTTTATTTTTCTGCTGTTAGGCTCGGTATTTGAACGGAGGTCATAATGTTCTACTTCAGAATGTTTGAATCCATGTTTTCAATGAACCACAGCTCCCCAGTACCAGCAGCACTCATGCATCCGTTTCTTGAAACCAAATTCTGCCCCTGACGCACAGCACGAGGACTCAACTTCTTTGATGGTCCCTTGCCTTGTTTTAGTGACCTTCTGAATTCCTCTGCATCTTTGTGTAGAGCAACAATTCTGATTCCCAAAACCTCAGAGTCTTTACCATGAGGTGCATGTTCAACATCCAGTGGTCAGTATGAATAAATTGTACTCAAAGCACCACATTTTAACTGCTCTAATACAAGATACACAAATTTGTATAGTCTGTCTAGCAGACAAAAACATGAGCATGATGAAGAGGACATGTGGCTTTGCATGGTTAAGGGACAGACAGCTGTTATCACTTACTCAACTTTGTTGCCAGTTATTTTGACAATATTATGCATGTTGGGTTATTTTCAGAGTACAGTAAACCTGTACAAGCTGCATATTGACTACCTCAAATATTCTTTTCTATAGTACTGTCCCTTGGGAAGAAAAAAGCATTGATAGCAATGCTATGAGAAAGCAGTTTCTTTTTAAATGGTAATGCACACAGAAAAAAAGAGTGATTTATTATTCTCTGATGTTCAAGTGTCACGTATCTTCATCTTTAATCCTTTATTCTTCACGGATATCGCTGTTCCTTCCATTCATGGACATGAAAACTTTTGTTTCTCTGCTCGGTTGTTTCAAATGAATGCAGCAGTCAGTTCAAGTTTCAACACATTTCACTTTTCACATTTATTTCTGTAAAAAAAAAATGAATGAAAGAAAGCGTGTGGAGAAACAATGAGAGACGGGAACAGAAAGGACGAAGAGAGACTGACTGGAATGAGCCGATGGATGAATGGGAACATCCGTTAGCCCTGAGGGGGTTTAGGGGTCAGGAAGCGAGGCATAAAAGAGATCAGGAACACGTGCACTATTATCCCAAATGGTGCCGAGTCAGGCTACATTACTGATCTCACCCTGTCCCCGGAGATCGAAGCCTCTCCTACAGAGCTGATGCTGCAACCTCGCACAGTAAACACACCAGCTTTACTGGCCCGTAAAGCATTGTACAATCCTGAGGCAGAGCAAGAGCTCTGCCAACATGCCCGATCTTATCGAGGTGTATTTGGTGCAGTTTGTGCTGCTCTCAAACAGAAGCAACTGTGACTTTCAAAATTCATTTCCTCACTAATTATTTACAGGCTTGTACTACATGGTCTGAAAAATGCTTTAAAAAAAAAAAAATGTATATAATTTATTATATCTTCATAATACTTTAAAGAGCAGTTAGAACTATGCGACTTGTTTCTCAACTATGTTTCTGGACTCTGTTGCTTGTTTTTTTTCCCCACCCCAACACTTGTGTGGAGTGCGCTGACCATCCACCCCCCAACCCCCTCCTTCATATTCTTCCTCTCCAAAGTACACAACCTCCCAGGGTGTTACCCCGTGTCCTCTATCTGAGAGCATGTGTGTGTATGTGTATATTCCTCCCTAGGATCTGCAGTTCCCAAGAGAGCCGGTAAAATGCCCAATTACAAACCAAGACAAAAGCAGGTGTCAAAACAAAACTCCAAAGGGAATCAGGAAGCTCTACAGGGTCCAAATGTAGGAGTGGTAACGGGGGTTTTACACTGTACAATCTGTAGAACAGTCTTTTCTTTTTTTGTGTGTGATAAATATTATTAAAAATTATTCACGGCCCGTCTTTTCCCCCCGCCTGTAACCACCACAATCAGGGAGGGCCAACTGTAATCCTTTTACAACCCAGCTGTCTGAGTAAGAGCACACAGGAGAGAGATGGGGGAAAAGCAAAAGGCCTTTTAATCACTTTTTAATTACAATCAACTTAAAAAAAACTGTCACAGTTTATACTCTTTTTTTTTTTTCCAAACTCTTCAACCATTTCTGACCAGCATTAGGGATGAAACACCATTACAGATTGAAGAAAAAAAAATGGGAACAAGAAAACAGGAATGTTTATAGCATTGTGATCAATTGTTTTAATACATATTTTAGTAATGGTAATTACGGTAGACATTTTTTCCACAATCTCAATAGTAACACCTAATTGGTAGCAGCTGATAGAAAAATGTAATATTTTGTACTAAATTTCAACATTCTCTAGAGAACAATTCTACTCCTGTTATACAAGTGGAATAAGTCCATATTATAACCCCAATGCATTTGATATATACACAGTTGTTGCATAACCGCAAAACTATTTAAAATATTAAATACTGTTTAATATTTATAGCATGGTCCGGCTGATTGCTCCATTCTGATTGGCTGGAGAGCATTCACACACATTAATCACTATTCCAAATGTATGCACTGCCTCTATCTGTAACTGTATATAGATTGGTTACAGTTTTATATATAGACAGCAATACAGTAAGGCTGGTATTGTTTTGAAGGGGGAAAAAAAGTTATGATCTTACTAAGTTAAATGGATTAAGGATAATTAAGCTGAGACACAGGAAGAATTATCAACCGGAGTTACTTAAGATTCTTCATTCCAATAAAATGTAATCATATTGCACTGCACTTTGTGTCTCATATAAAGATAAAAAAACATTAGATTAAACAAACCGTAAATAAAATAACAAGCCAAAAATATTATTATTATTATTAATAAGTTATTTTTATCCTTCCCATTTCAGGTAAGCTGGTTCTTTGCCTTGCATGTAAATCGTGTAATGGACACATAGCCGTGAATAGCCGTGTATTCCCGCTCACGTATTGTGTAGGTCGAGGTTTCATTTCACACACACTGACACCATGCATTTACTGAAGGCTCATGTAACCAAAAAGCTTAATAAATTTATGATTAGCCTTGTAGGTCTCTTTGGAGGAGCCGTGATTACGTCAAGGCTAGCAATTCCTAGTGACACGGTGTTTGAACGCAGGGGTGTGACAGTTGGTTGTAAACCCACTGGAGTCATCCAAGTCGAGTCAATAAAATAAATAAATAGGTTTTAGGAGTCATGGCTGTGTCACTAGAAAAGTTTTTTTTTTTAAAGTTGCCATATGATGTGTGTTGCTTTAACACCTAATGGGACAAAGTCTGTTAATTGTTCAGTAGGTGAACATGAGGATGCACATGTGTGTTGGAACCAAATAGCAGTGCGATAGTAGGATATATTTCTAGTGTCAGTTCACTTGATAATAGCTCTAAAACGAAAGCAGCATCCAAAACAGGACGTTCAGACTCGCCCCTTTAAGACTGCACCGAGCTGTAGTGTTGCACACCAGTGAACAAGGCGCATGCCCTTTGTGACCCAAATTTGTTTGTTTTGTTTGCTCTCTTGCATGGCATCAGAGCAAAAAAAAAAAAAAAAAGTGAGTGAGTGAGTGAGTAGAGAAGGGGGAACTGAAAGACTAAAACATATCAAACAAGACAGGAAAACTGTACATACAGATCAGGAATCCCCACAATACAAGACGTAGCTAGCAGTCAATAACAACAACAACAGGCAAAATAAAACGGAGCATTTGTGTATAAATCTAGCAATTAGTATTTAAGGTCATAACGAGGTAGTTCTAATTGTATTAAAAGCAGAAAATCTCAATTTCCAAACAAAAAATTATAATCATTCGATTAGTCAAAGAAATCAAACAGAATGCTTTGTAGCCGTCCTTAATAAATGTCTGAACCGAATAAAACCATCTTCTGACTCCTCAATCTCGCCCTGCTTTACCCCTCTACTATATCAACAATACCAGAACAATGTTCCATTATGAGAGCTGTGTGTGCATGTGTGTGTGTGTGTGGAGGAGGAGCAACAGCTGTGACTGAACAAACAGCTGCATCACTTCAATGACCCTTGTTCTTTTCCTCCCTCGCTCACTCCCTCTCCTCACAGAGCTTGGAAAAGAATTTTATAAGAGGGGTAAAAAATTATTACACAACCGTGTTTATGATCTACTGCATACAATAATTACTGTGGAATTATACTGCATTCAAGGTGAATTTGCAACTTGTGAATTCACATGTACAGACAGTAAAAAAAAAAGAAAAAGAAAAAAAACACACCCACTCGACATGAAAACTGCCAGTTCCTTACTTGTTTACAGAGTGGTGTGAATTTACCATGCCTATGCACACACTGAACAGCATAAAGCCCCCTACTGAGCTGTACATTATGGAAAAAATTGGATTGAAATTCAACACGTGACCCAGTCAATTACACACCTGGGCCTGATCTCTTATAATGACACGGTGTCCCACTTCGAGAACTTTAACAGCCTGGAGAACTTGTGCCAGGTAGACAAAATCCTCCAGGACTTCAGTATGAAGCAGGAGAAGAAACTCACCAACTTTTAAGAATCAATGGGACCTCAGTATACATTTTCCACTACTTTGGTGTCCACGCAGGACTTGTCATGGTTGTGTCCCATCAACACCCTGATAAGAAAGGCCCGTCAGCTACACCAACATTTACACAATGAAAAACCTCCCAAACAGTGGACTCCTCTCCATTTCACTTCCGTTCTCTTAAAGCTAACACAGAGAAACTTCTTGTAGGCCTTTCGGGACCTCATTCGGGACAACACTGTGAACTAAACCCTCCACATCATGCTCTTGCATCAGCTACTATTACACATTTCAAGCTCATCGACTTGTGCAATGCAGTTGTTCAGATTGGTTTATCAGTACCTTAGGGGGTTTAGATAATCATGGACAAACATTTTCAAATGCATCGTCATTCCCGCTTTCCTTCATGAAAGGTTTATACTGATGTGGAGTAAATGGTAACAGATTGACCATTTGTTCCCTCACACCAAAAATTAGGAAAAACAAACAACTAACTGCCAAAAAACATCTCATTTTTTTAATCTCATTTACTGAGACGAATAATACAAATCTACTAAGAAGAGATAACGGCAATTTTCTGGTGCGCAGCACAGAGACTCCAGCAGCCTTTAAACACGCATCCCAACACACTATAAATAGACATGGCCTGCCTATCTTCTGCCCACATACAATACAAACTCAAGTACAGAAACTTCCAGAATCTCTCAGCAGTACAGGCTCGGCCCCCAAGAGAGAACTTCCAGAAAAATTGGGCCTCAAATGTTGCCGGATTTTGGTAGACTGGGGGGGAGGTGATAAAGAATACGAAGAGGAAGTTGAGTAGAAGCAACTACAATGACGATAACAAAAAATAAATTAAATAAATAAATAACAGGAAGATAATCCACAGCAAACAAAGATGTTACTTGTACAAGTTAAAAAAAAAAAAAACAAGAGGGAGGTGGAGAAGAGGAAAGACACCATCAAGGGGAAGGAAAAGATGAACAAGAACATGAAAAAGAGGTAGAACAAGACAAAAAAAACAATAACATGATGACAATCAGCTGTTTTCAGAGTAAAGGCGCGGAAAAAAAAAAGCTTCAAGCTAGTGGCGGCTTCTTTCCGTTTGTTCATGAGCGTTTAAAAGTAACCTGAAAAGCCTGATGGAGAAAAACAATAACCCTGACTGAAATTTTGTCACTGGAATCTTCCTCCATACCCTCACACACCGATCTCTTTACATCTTAAATATAATTGCTGCTTTATGTTTAAAATGTCTACAGAAAAGATGATGATTTTCCTGATTTTGTTTGGGCTCCTGATCTAATGAGTGTGTTACCCTTAGGTGTCTGAGTGGGAAGTAAAAAAAAGAATAATAATCACAAGACCAACATTGCGGTGCACCTAAAAATCCCTCAATGTTTACACCAAGTAACCACTACAAGATCTCAGCCCCAGGTATTCTGTGGAAGACAACAAATATTTGGAAATGCTATAACTCTGCATCTTTGATTGTTTTCATTCTTTGCTAGTTGGTGTTCTAACATCACGCTAATGAGCTTGTGCCTAGTTTTAACAACTTGTATACATCTTAGATGGATGACTATATCATGAATATATGTGGGTGAACATATACATATTCAGTTCAAAACTGCACTGGATATTATTGGTTCTTCACACTACCATGTGGCCATGCTAACAATGTAGTCTTGGTAATCAGTCTATGTTCATACAAATGATAAAAACAGAAGAGAAAAAGAAGACTGCCACAAGAAAATGTCAAATTGCTGGTGACACATTGCACTAAATTGTATTAAAGGAAGCATTTAGAAAGCTTTCACTGCATTGCTTATTCCTATCCTATACCATCATTAATTAGTGCCTACTAGTAATAATCGCACAATCTGGCAGGTTTTGATCATCGCACAACCTGAACACTGACTCTCACATGACTTGCTGGTGTGATTATGTCATTACATAATTTTACTTTCTTATAATTTTGAGTAACATTTACTCCTAGTACATCAGGCCCACTATTCCAAAACTACTCAAAAAAATTATCATCTAATTAAATGAGTTCAAATGACTTGGACTGTACAAGAGATAAAAACACTTCAGGCTTCTATACCATACCATACCATACAATTGTTCAAAATGAACCATATTTTCATATTTGATCCCAAAGCCTGGTGTTAAGAAGGTCCATCAAACCAGTTTAGATGGTGTTTGTGGCTCCATTATGTGCACAGTTCTAAGACCCTCAAGAACCATGTCAATTTCTGGATAATCCGTGCTGGTTCAACTTCTGACATTTTTCTAAATAACAGGAAACCAATATTATTATTAAATACCAATTATTCATGGACACAAATACTGGACACCTGACATTTCCAGCCATGTGCGATTTTTTTCCAAACTGTTACCACAAAGCTGAGGCAATACAATTGCGTAAGATGTTTTTGAATGCAGTGGCTTAAAATACTTCCTTTACTTGAACTAGGAGACCCAAAGCTGTACCAGCAAGACACAGCCAGCTCAATGAACATATGGTTTGCAAGGGGTTGGTGGGACAGATCTTAAGTGGTCTACTATAGAGCTTTAAACTTAACCCTGCTGAACACCTTTGGGATGAATATTAACACTGATGGCACCCCAGGCCTCTTCACCTCACCTACATATCAGTACCTGATGCCTTTGGGGGTGAATGAGTACAAATCTGTAATAGCAGTAAATAGGGACTACATGTCGTATCGGATGCTTAAAAAGCACACAAGATTCTAATAGTGAGGTGTCTACAAACTTCTGCCTTACACAGAGATGCATACAAAGAAACACAGGTGGGATTTTCAATAATAATCAATTAAAACACTAAGGCTACCATCAGGCTAAACAGCCCGAGTGCCTCAGTCCCAGTAAATAAAAGAATCATTGCTGCAATGGCTGAAAGGAAAACAAAAACGTATAAATCACTGGAGTCTTGCACCTCGAGTCAACATTGTAAACTCTGACCTTTATATTAGATGAGAAGTATTTCAACAGGTTTTCAAGGATCTCTCTACCACAGAGACACTAATTCCCCAGACATGGCAGTCTTCAGAAATGCATCTCCACAACGCTGGGGTGGATCGTTACTCAAACAGCCTCTCTGGTATTTGGCTCAAGTCCAAGAAAACGCTTTGACGTGAGGACTTCATGCATAAGTACAATTTGTATCAAGTGACGGAGCATCACAAAGTTAAATAGTCTGATAGCATCCAGTCAGCCTGTGGCTTTGTTTTCATTTATTGTTCGCCACAAGATATATTTGAAGGCAATTCGCCTGTCTTGCCTTGGATCAACTTTGCCTTCAAAATCAAGTCTGATCTTCACATATCAGGTGCTGTTTATTTAGGATGTTGGACTTCAAACCATGTGTCAAGTATAACGCTTCTGTGCATAGGATTAGGGGGAAAAAGGAATGGCTGTGTAACTACAGCATGTGGAATCGTGGAACACTAAAATGATATTTTTGTGTATTTAACTGGATTTATTAATTTATGTTATATCTAGATATGTTCTTTCGGCTGCTTTCATTAGGGGTTGCCACAGCGGATCATCTGTCTCCATACACCTGTCTTCTACATCTGCCTCTTTCAAACCAATTACATGCATGTTATATCTAGATAACATGATGGCTTATACAGGTGTTATACCCGTGTGCAGAAATTTCTCACAAAACACTGGCCATGCAATTCTGTGCACAAATTCAGGCCTTAAACATCAGTTTTTAAAATGTTATACATAGAAGTCGTGGATTCAGCAAGATTCTTGCGTCAGTTGTGACATTTTCAGCAACACGATGTCTCAATGCAAAACGTCCACTTGCAGTACATAAGGTCCATTTATGCTTTAACCAAACCCATCTGTCCATCCACGCAAACATGTGAATAAACCATGGTCACACACCACCTCACAAAGTGTTGGCATGTTACTAATTTAAGTACTTTTAACACAGCCATTAGGGTTGCACAAGCCGGTGCGCTCTTAATGCTGGGCCGAAGCCAG
Source organism: Silurus asotus (assembly GCA_024362625.1). NCBI lineage: Eukaryota > Metazoa > Chordata > Actinopteri > Siluriformes > Siluridae > Silurus > Silurus asotus. The sequence continues at coordinate 1,798,477 of MU551602.1, read as the reverse complement.
AATAAATGCAGAGCTTAAAACATGTGCCAAATCAAATATGCGGATCATGAATTGGTCGAGGCGTGGGTTACTGTTGGTCGAAGGAGGAGAAGGAGAGGAGGAAGACGTCTACAGACAGGGCAGCGAAAGGAGAAGTGGATGAGAGTGGAGGTTTGGGTTGGTACATTAAATGTTGGTAATATGACTGGTAACAGGAGAAAGTTGGCTGATATGATGGAGAGGAGAAAGGTAGACATGTGTGTTCAGGAGAACAAGTGGAAAGGGATTAAGGCCAGGAACATTGGAGGTGGGTTTAAACTGTTTTATCCTGGTGTGGCTGGAAAGAGTAATGGTGTAGGTGAAAAGAGTTTCTAATAGGGTGATAAACGTGAGTTGTAATATGGAGTAGAAGGAAAAAGTCAATCAGATGGAGTGGTAGATGGTGTACCTAAGAATGAACAATGAGTGAATGGGGCAGACTTTAATGGGCATGTAGATGAAGGGAACATAGGTGATTAGAAGGTGATGGGTAGGTATGGTCTTAAGGAGAGGAAAAGGAAGGAAATAGCAGGGGTGAACACTTGTTTTAAGAAGAAGAAGAATCATAGGGTGACATATAAGAGTGGAGGAAGTTGGACACACAGGTGGACTTCGTTCTATGTAGGAGATGCAGCCAGAAGGAGATTGGAGACTGTAAGGTGTTGGCAGGGGACAGTGTAGCTAAACAGCATCGGATGGTGGTCTGTATGATGGTTTTGGAGGTGAAGAATAAAAGGAGGAGAGTGAGGACTGAAAGAAGAATAAGATAGTAGAAACTAAAGGAGGAAGACTGTAGTGTGAGATTCAGGGAAGAGGTCAGACAGGGGCTCGGTGGTGTTGAAGAGATGCTGGATGATTGGGCAACTACTGCAGAAGTGATAAGCATTGAGTGTTTGTAGATTTAGAGAAAGCATACAACAGGGTGAGAGAGAGGAGTTGTATTGTATCAGGAAGTCAGGTGTAGGACATGTATGAGGACATTGTGACAGCAGTAAAGTGTGCAGTAGGAACGATAGACTGGTTTAATGTGGAGATTGGACTGCATCAAAGATCAGCTCTGAGCCCTTTCCTGTTTGCAGTGGCCATGGACAGGTTGACGGACGAGGTCAAACAGGAGTTTCAATAGACTATAATGTTTGCAGATGAAATAGTGATTTGTGGTGAGTGTAGGAAGCAGGTTGAGAAGAGCCTGGAGAGGTGGAGGTACGCGCTGGAGAGAAGGGGAATGAAAGTCAGTAGAAGTAAGACAGAGTGCATGTGTGTGAATGAGTGGGAGGGCAGTGGAGTGGTGCAGTTGCAGGGAGAAGAGGTGGAGAAGTTCAGGTATCTGGGGTCAACAGTGCAAAGTAATAGTGAATGTGTTAAAGAAGAAAAAAAAATTGCAGGCAGGGTGGAGTGGGTGGAGAAGAGTGACAGGAGTGATTTGTGATAGAGTATCTGCAAGAGTGAAAGGGAAAGTTTATAGGACTGTGCTGAGACCTGCGATGTTGTATGACCAAGACGGTGACTTTAACCATTTATACTGATGGAGATGCTTTTGCTCTCGTACTTACTGCAAATGACGTATTTATAGAGCAACAGTGTTTATTAACTTGAAGTCCTCTTAGTGGTGTGAAAAAACCTTGGGACTTTCCAAAGTACTTCTCAAAAGCAAGTACTGTTGCCTCTTTGGTTCCAAGCAGAGTGCTGACAGGATCCTTATTAAAAAAAAAAAAGGAAAATGAAGCACAGCTCAACTACCATACACAGAGAAAGCGAGAACGAAAGAGAGTGAATAAGAGATGTCAGATACATTCTGTTTCCTTATATACAGCATGAGGGAGGGGAAAACTTAGTGGTTAAGCAATAAGACTTTGAAGCTGAATGTTGTTAGTGTAAATCCCTGTCAAACCAAGCTGCCTTTCACTCCTGGGCCCCCTCAGCAAGACCTTTAACCCCATATCTACTTAGTTGTATGAATGAGATAAATGTAGGTCGCTTTGTATAAGGATGTCTTCCAAATGCCATAAATGTAAAATATATAGCATCAGGATGACCTGCTAAAATGAAAAAGGAACAGGAACTAGGCAAATAATAAAATCACTTGATTACCCATTCACCAGAATACTCCAATGTTCTACACAATTTTGGTTGCCCAAAAGCCCAGACTATAATTATTAGGTGAAACAAATTCAGGTCCAGAAAGACGGGGGCTGAGGTAAAAACAAAAGCTAAATCCAAAATCCACCTATACATCCCACAGTCGGACTGATTCCTACGCAGGATGACATCAAAAGATCCGACTTCCTTGCAAGGGCAGTGTTTCAAAATGATATGAATGGGGAGGTATAAACAGGAAGACAGGACAGTCCAAGGACAGTCTAAGTTTACTGTGTCCATATGGCCATCTAAAAGGAGGAGGGGAAACTCAGAGGAGAAAGGGGTGACCAACCCCCAAGGCTAATTCACACAGAGAGAGAGAGAGAGAGAGAGAGAGAGAGAGAGAGAGAGAGAGAGAGAAAGAGACCATGTTCAGATGATCAAATGAAGGTACCCGCAATCAAAAAGCGTCAAGAAGCATTCTGGTAAACAAAAGTGTGAGGTCCCTCAGTCAAGGCTCCTCAATCAACATTACTGTGCAATTCATAAAAAAATAATCACAATCTCTTTGCTTAGAATGTCATCATTTTTTTCCTAAAAGCTGATGCACGGATTAAACTCTTCTACAAGCCTCAATACCAACCCCGACAACTCATGAAGCGCTCCAAACTTTTAGCTGGATTTGTCTGCTGGTTCTATAAGCTACTCCTTAATAACCACAGAAAGTGTGATGTCAAACGTAGTCGAACTGTCTGACCTGCTTGCTTTCTGAAACCGTTATTAAAAAGGAAATGCCTCAACATCAGGAATTAAATCATAGCCCTTGAACCTCTATAAGCAGTTAGCGACCACTTAACTAGGAACACTTGTGGCTGTCGTACGTCTACACCGATCCAGATCGTTTCCCAAAAATTGAGCGAGACATAAGACGCTTCGACCTACATCATTTCAACATGCCGTTTATTTGTTTTCTGCCACTTTGAAACGTCGAGCCAATGACCAAAAAAAACGGCGTTTTCAAATAGCTACATTTTAATTGACTAAAAACAATGTCTCAGGTGGACAGAAGGACAAACAAAGAGAAGAACATGCATTTTACTGGCTGACTCCTGACTCAATAGATCAATAATGGACAGAAAACTGTGTCAGAATCCACAACGCGGTTGGACTAAAATAGCAGAAGAGACAATTCCTTCAGCAAACTGGGAAAAATTGTGGAGACAGGGTATAGTCACCCTCCACAGTTCCCACAGTTCCTTATCTTTTTGTCTGGTCATTTTATTCACTACCTCGTTTTACTGACAATCATATTATTAGTGGAGTTGAGGGAAGCGATTGTTCGGCGTGTGATATTCAAAACGCTACAGTGCGAGCTGTTAGAAGATCTGCTGTGCATCAAAGTCAACTATTCTTAGTTCCAACTGTTTCTCTTGAGCTAATGAGCACTAACAAATCACAGCAGGGAAACTGAGAGAGAGAGAAGAAAATGAAGAAAAAGAAAAATGACAGAGTGCAAGCTGCACTGTTGAAGCGAGTCTTCAGATGTACATGCCAAAAACACACCCACTTACGAGCAGCTGCAAAGTGTGCATGGCGAGTATGAAAACGCACGTTCTCGAATTCTCAGACGTAACTCGGCCTACGCTCGAACAGTCAAGCAAACTTGGGAGCGGGGGCAGGGGGGGGGGGTTTACATAAAAAGGAACAAATCTTTTTTGCATTTGACCTTCTTGGGAGTGAATTCGCTTAACAACCTGGCAACCGGTATTGTGACAGACAGCATGCAGTTGTTTTATTCTCTTTTATTTATTTTTTCGGCACAGTTCTAATCGGGGGGTGTGGCCTGTTTTTATAAGTTCCATTTATATGTCACAATTTCATTAATTTAAAGTTTTTATTAACATGACTAAACAAAGTGCATGAAATTATGGTACAATTATTAGCATTACGCATATTTTTAACTAACAACTTATATAATATTACTATAACTGCTCTATCCTAGATACACTATATGGCTATAAGTTTGCTCCCATTTACTTTTATTATAACCTCCACTCTTCTGGGAAGATGTTCCACTAGATTTTATTGTGCGATCTTGTAGATTTGAAGACTACAGGTGTTAGTAAAGTCAGGTACTGATGTAGGTGAGGTGAGGAGGCTTCAGGTGCGGTCGGCTTTCCAATTCATCACAAAGGTGTTTAATAGGGTTGAGGCTCTATAGCAGGAGATCTTAAACTCCAACCCATGCAAAGAATATTTCTTCATATTTCTTCTTCAGGTTTGGGTCTCCTAGTTAAAGTGTATGGCAAATTTTACATCACCACATCCAAAGACGTCATATGCAATTGTGTGTCTCCAACAGTTTGGAGAGAAACCACATTTGCCATGGAGAAAAAAAAAGGTTGTCCCAATACTTTTGTCCATATAGTATAGCTCTCTAGTATAAAAGCTGTCTGAGCAAATGTAAAGCAATTATCGGTTTTATTTCAAGACGCTGCTAATTGCAAGCATTACATTTTCATGAGTGGAAAAACCATACTCTGAATATTTTCCCCATAAACTCACATTAAGGCTCAGACGATTAAAATAAAACGCAGATCTGTGCATCACAAGCGTGAGTGTGAGAAGGTCAGCTGAGCCAAAACACAAACCAGAGACAATTAATTAACCTAAAACACACTTAGTTTCATGTAACTTTTCGAAGATAAATGGGGGTCTGACCAAAAACGAGGTGTCCAGGTTCACCAAGATGTGACCTGTGAATAGTTACATGAATATGGGGCCAAACACGCAAACCATTTGGTTGCTAAACCATATGCGTTCAAAGCTGTAAAATAAAAAGATGCCTATTGGCTTCTCCCTGCCAGTCTACATGTGTTGGACCAGCTGAGTGCTCACAGCAGGAGCTCTTTAACAAACCATCTGTACAGTGCCATGCTCACAACAAAAGAAGAGCATCTAAAGCCCTGGATCAGGTAGAAACACAAACATGTTAACAATAGTTGTCACTTTTATGATAAAGAAAATTCGATTATATTTTCAGTCAATGCTTCGATGATTAGCGCCGGGATCCAGCATTAGATGTCCACGCGCGATTGGAAATTGTAACGCTTTGTTTGTAAACGCTCGCAGATAGGGTGGAACGGGAAAAGCCGAAAGATTGCACTCGAGAAAACACCGTGTGATTCATTAGAGAACTTGTTTGATGAGTAGGGATGGTCACGGGTGGGAATGCGAATACGGTAAAGTACCGTCAAACTGCTGCAGACCGTAAAACAACCCGTAAAATGTTTTAAAAGGGCTGTAAACTATTACAGCGGGTCTGGGGAACTTTTAAATATATGCGGCATGGGCAAAAGTATGTGGACACCTGACTATTAAACCCATGTGTGTGGTTCCTACCCAAACTGTTGCATCAAAGTTAAAAGCGCACAATTTGTACAGTACGTCTCGGAAATGCAAAACAAACTAAACCCCAGACCTCCTCGCCAACAGTGATCACAAATCCCCCTGAGCAAAAACTCTAATCTAGTGTGAAAACCTTCACAGAAACTCAACGCTTATAATAATAATAGTGGGAACTATTAGGTGGTAAATGAGGGGCAATAAAGGGGACTTAATCCGAAACGAGATATAATACACACAGAAAATAAACGCTGTCACTTAGTTTTCAAATCGTCAGCAGTAAATCAGCTCAATAACATCCCAGATCTTTCATCGAGGCTTAACAGTAAAAATGAGGAAGTTCTGTAGAAACTTTCGTCTGAGATGCCAAATAGTTTGTTTTACATGGATAAATGTTACCACCATCTGCAAATCTCCAGCTGTAAATTCTTCCTCATGAACAGTCCTCTTTCAGTAAGCGTTATTACAACTCTGGCTGATTTCCAGACATGCAACTAATTTTTTTTTGCCATTTCCCCGATTCCTGCAATCCCATCAAATCTGGAGAACTGGTGGAGAACTGGTGTGTATGTACAGTACAGCGATGTGACAACATACAGTGCAGTGATCTATTGTATGACATGCTGAATAAATGTAACAGGAAAGTCAATGCCTTATCACAGTTATATCACAAACCATCAAAAGAAGACATGCTATGGAAAGAAATGATATAATGTATATGAACTTTTTTGGCCCACAGTAATGAGGAGTACCCCTGTCTGTTTTTTTTTTAACCCTCAAAAAAACTCATTGGCCTGGTCTCAGAAAACACAGTTGAACAGACAACGATGTGGCGACGCGTTTGCACAGTTGGAATGAACTCTCTAATGAACTCTGCAGGACGACTACTACGACGTATTCCAGAAGAGCAAAGACAAGACAGGTTGTGCTCATTAAACGGATTCCTGTGGTCATGTAAAAGTGGTTAAGTAGCTCAGTGGTTAAGATGTTGGATTGCTGATCAGAAGGTTGTGCGATCAAACCCCCAGCAACACCAATCTGCCACTGTAGGATCTTTAAACAAGGCCTCAACTACTGTATAGTATAATGAGACAACTATAAGTCACTCTGGATAAAGGGATGCCATATACATGCAAATGACTGAATGCATGAGCGAGAGCAAACATGACCTGTGCATGTTTTCAGTCAGTGGTATTGATTGATCAAGTTGGATTTAAACACACAAACACACAGAGGTTAGTGTAAGAAACAGGTGAAACAGTGAAGCTCTGCATGCTGGTGCTTTTTCTCTCTGTGCATATGCATGCAATCTCTCACACAGAGGGCGTGATGGGCCTTCATGGTGGACGATTAGCGCCATCCCAACAACATCCCTTGTTCAACAAAGCCTTTCTAGAACTAGTCAAGCCATGGAGCTCGTACATGTGACTGATTTGAAAGTTAAATATAAGGAGTGAAGGCTGGAAACGGCGTGCACGCGGGCGGTGTGTCAAGTTGGCAGTATGCGAACTGTATGAACTCTTTCTTGTTTCTGTGTATTGTTGGTCTGAGATCTCTTTCTCCCCACACACACACCCTAAAAACCCCCATAACAAACAGCCAGATAAAGCACACACCCTAGCAAGCACAGAATGCATTGCATTTGCTGCAAATTTATGGCACGCGCACCCCAAATATAGGAGTCCTGCAAAACGTGGAGCAAAGAAAGATAATACCAATACTTTCATTAAAAAAAAAAATGCATGAACGCTAGAACCAACTACAAGCATCATTAAATAATAACGCAAGTGCTTAAGAGTATGCAGTAAAGCGTCCGAGCTCAGTGGTTTGCTAGCTCAGCTTAGCTATTCACGCTAGCAAGGAATATGACCTCCTTCTCTTCTCCCTCTTCTTCTTCTTCTTCTTTTGGGACCTTCATCTACCGCTTCTGTGCATTAAGTCACAGCTTTGAAAAGGCAAACAAAAACATGCACTTTACCTCCTTTTCCGGATTTTCGACACAAAAACACCGCAAAATCCTATTAAGAGTGCGGCTGGAGACCTGAGCGCGGAGCTCCGCGAGCGCAGACGTGCTGGTTGAACTGCGGGAGTAGGCGGTAGGCGGAGCTTCGGGCGGGTGCTTTTCGGTCCACACGCGCGCGCCTTCCTGCGAAGCTTAACCCCAAACAATTGCAACGAGGGTGTCGGTAGAGCCGCCTAGGTGTGGGTCGTGCGCGCGCGAACGCAGTCACACGCACAGAGCGTGTTTCCAGGCCCTGGTGTCCTCCTTCTGCTCCTTCTGATGGCGCGAGCTCAATTGCAATCCTGTCTCTGATCTCTAATCAATTGATCCGAGATCTTCAATGTAACATGCAATAAAATAAAAAAATATGTAATAAATAAAAAAAAAAAATGCATTGCTCGAATCCATGTTTCTATGCAAAGTATTGTCCAAAAATAGTTAGGGTTTTTTTTGTTTTAGGTTTTTTTTTCAATATAAAGCAAATTAGTTTGAGCGTAGCTCCCCCTGCTGGTTCCTTTTCCAAACTGTAGGTCTATCAACTGATTCGCATGGGTGCATCGGCATAAAAGTTAAAGATGTGATGCATCGAGTTAAAAATGAAACTGTGCATCGGATATAAGTTGGCATTTGTATCGCGAAGCGTCTTTTTAAAACATATTTGCATCGGCAAAAACGATGTATTTATATATGTATATTATTATAATTATTATTTGATGCACTATACGTTTATTATTTAGAAATTGACCAATTATTTGTGAGCAATATTCGATATGTAGATTGAATTCTCCTTGCTAAACTGTTTCTCGAGTGTGTTCTCTCAGCATCACTGCTCACAACATTACAAACACAGAGGGGTGTCCTAAAAGTCACATAATACAGATTTACATGGCAGAGGTAGAGCTGCATCTTCCTGAAGACAGAACAAAAAAAGATCTGGTTTTATAAATTCTTTTGTCTTTTTTTTTTTTTTTTTCCCATCCTAGTTCCTGAAGAACGTCCCGTTCTAAACATTTTACTGTTCAGTCTGTTCAAAACACACCCACTTTTACCCTGAAGAAGTACTGATTATTAGCTGATTTGTTAATTAAGGCGAGTTGGCAGGAAGGTAAATACGTAACCTGGGTTTTTTTTCTGGAAACAAGGTTGGAAACTTGTTGGCTACAGTTTCTCAAAGCAGGGTGTGGGAGCTCTGAGCATAGCCAAGGGGTCTGATTATTTGTCATTATTATTATTTTTGTATATTCTGGTAGATTCTGGTATATTCTGGGTTTGAGAGACACTTGCATGTTCCATTTGTTTATATGCAAAATGGTAATCATTTTCATTAGGCTTAGGAAAACTAAAACTTACCTTGAACAATAATAAGGTTTTGGAGAAACAAAAAAACATGTAGCTATGTATATATTTGAAGAACATGCTAACTCATTAGATACATATAGGTATTTTACAATGTATTTCAGCTGATATATTTGGAGAAATGAATTGTCCGGATCTCAAGCATGTGTCTGTTATTCATACTTAAGAAGGGGTTTTCTATGAAAATAGAGTGTAACATCTCTACATTTATATATTTGTTTGGTCAGCATAAGTTTCATACTGTTATGACCTAGCTTGTTGCATTAAAACCAAAATGAACACAAATGTGTCTCTCAAAAACCATAAAAGACTTTTCACGGGCCCTGTGCAAAACACATTCAAAAGAAAGAAATACAAACTATTTTACAGTTAAATGTATCCCTGGCTGCAAAAGATTTGTGGTCAGCTCAGATTAAAATGATGCAGCCAATAGAATAAGGATTAACATCTAATTAAAATGCACAGGGTAGTGTGTACTTCAGGAACAGGTTTGGGAACACAAGCTGCCAAAAACCTACCTAGTTATAACAAGTGGTAAGTTAATTTCCATTTTTGTTCTTGTTAAACTAATAAGATTAATAAATGCTTTTTAATTACCCTGCTGTTGTTGTAATAACTTGTCTATGACTTTGTCTTATGGCATTAGTTGACATAAATCAGAAACTGTTTAGTTTTTTCTTTTGTTTGTTTTTTTTCTCACTTGATTGAGAAAGTTAAGACTACTGGGCTTAAATGTCTCCCTCTGCAACTGGATCCTATGACAGGCTCTCCTGCACCATCACACAGCACTGGGGCCCCTCAGGGCTGTGTGCTTAGTCCACTGCTGTTCACTCTGCTGACTCACGAATGTGTAGCAATGCACAGATCGAACCACCTCATCAAGTTCGCAGATGACACGACCGTGGTGGGTTTCATTGGCAAGAACGACTAATCAGCATACAGAGAGGAGGTACAATAGCTAATGTAGAGCCAACAACCTTTCTCTGGACATTGACAAAACTAAAAAGATGGTTGTTAACTTTAGGAGAGCACAAAACAGCCATTCTCTACTGATCATCGATGGATCCTCCGTGAAGATCGTCAGGAGCACCAAATTCCTTGGTGGTCATCTGGTGGAGAACTTCACCTGGTCACTCAACAACAGCTCCATCACAAAGAAATACCAGCAGCATCCCTACAGAGGATTGTGAGGACGGCGAGAAGATCACTGGAGTCTCTCTCCCCGCAATCCCAGACATTTACATCACACACTGCCTCAGCAAAGCCAACACCATTGGAAAGCTATTCCGAAAGCATTCGGGTCTCACATCCGGACTGTGCGACAGTTTGAGATCACAGTCATACAATAATGTTTTTCAGTATGATTTATGTTCATGGGATTCACTACAATCCTTTCTAGGATAAAATGTTGCAGATGGATTAAAAAAAGAAATACAAGTAGTAGTTAACTATGATGTAATGTGGTATATAAAGCACTGTATGAAATATAGTAGCAAATATCTTGCCCATAGTAACCCACACTTTTGCTTTTTAGTGGTAATTGTGAATAAATAAATGCCTGGGGATGGAATTTATTTTGTCGATGCACTAACAGTTATGAGAACATATCCTGGGTAAACAACAGTGTAACATTAGTAACCACAGAATATGACTCACTAGACTGGATTAGATTAGAGGAGATTATGTTAAATTAGATCAGCAAAGAATTCTATTAGATCTATAATGCAACAGGTGATATTGAAAATATTTCACTATATCCAATATTTTACTATATTAAAGCTAAACTTAGTATCACATGTGACTTATCACATTCAGAGTACCTTAAGTATTCTTCTTAAAGTGGATTCTGCAAAAAAAAGCACAGCTGAGGGTGCCATGATTTATTAAATGTCAATACAAGAGTTGTAATTGTAAGTGGCTTATCATCTAACGCCCTGAAACACAAAATAGTAGGGCTGCAACAACCTATCGATAAAATCAATAATAATGGATAATTTCAATACAATATTGTATTATATTTAGTATAGATTATTTTAAGCAATTTGCCATCTGCAAAATACAACACAAATGTTAATTTACATAAATTGCTTCACCTTTCATACTTAAATGCTTTTTATTTTTGTATTTGACAGAAAGAAACAACACAGCATGAGGAAATTTGTTTAAAGGAGAAATCCCTTATGCATTACTCAATAAACTATAAAACTATAAACTTTAAAATGTCAAAGTTAAAGTTAGTTAAACTCAATATGTGGCTTTTGCCTTTTTAAGTACACTTTTGTAAACAATAAAAAAAAAAAACTAGAATTAGGAATTAATATAGTTGTAACAAAACATCTACCGTAATTTCTTTCTTACTGTGTTACTTTCGCACCCAAATATAAGCCGCACCCACTAAATTTTACAAAGATTTATATTTTCAACATAAATAAACCGCACCTGTCTGTAAGCCGCAGGTGTCTACACTGAAACTAATGAACTTTACACAGGCTTTAATGAAAGACAGTGTCTGTAACATGGCTTGTATCTAAACAGTAGCCTACCAAGAAAGTCATTGTTCACTGTCTTTCTCCTTCCTTTCACAACTATTTCTCTAGAGAGTTTTTCTTTTGGCATCGTTGTGCCTTTTCTCCCGATGCCGTGCAGCTCAGAACACAGGTGAAGTGTTTTTTCGTGCCCGGTTGTTTTCAGCGTGAAGAATGATTCGCATTTCCTGTTCACAGTCTGAGTGAGCGGCAGGTCAAACGTCAGAGGAACCTCATCCATATTTATGATGTTGTGCGGCCCGATTCAGTGGGAGCGCATCTGATTTATTATAAAGAGTTTCATTGACTCAATGGTTCACCTGAACCCGTTCGGCAATTTTATTGGTCTAATGTTATGGGGCTCAGTTTTTTTGGCTTGAAGTTTGTGAAACCGGGAAAAACCCAGGAAAAAATCCATAAAATAGCCCCTTCATTGTTTAAGCCGCGTGGATCAAAGCGTGGGAAAAAAGTAGCGGATTATAGTCCGGAAAATACAGTCATTAAAAACAAACAAACAAACTAGTTTCTCAGATTAATCGATTATCAAAATAATAGCAGCCCTACAAAACAGGAACAAATAATGAAAGGAAAAAACTTTTACGGGTCAAATTAATGATGTTCATAATATAACAATTAGAACTTCTATAGATGTTTTTTCCTTGGACAAGATCAAGAAATTTTGAGTCCCTTGACTCAAGTTACAAGTCCACTTAATTTATACAATAAACCATGTGCTGTTAGTTCATTAAACAACTAATTTATTAACATTAATGTTCCAGATAATGGACAGATTCACAAATGGGAACATACATATACAAATCTTTTGAGTGAATTGGCAGCCATCAATGGCTCTAATACACATATTTATGAAGCTCTTAAACCTCCCATATCTTAAAAAGTGAGAGTAAAACAAAGGGAACCCAAATATCCCTCTGAATCTTGCATTACTCTCAAGCTCACTCGCCGAATTTCAGCTGCTGCTCTTTCTGTTGTCCGTGAAGTTCTTTTGCTCTGTTCTTCAGCTTGTCTGCCATCTCATCGTCCTTCTTGGTGCCATCGCCGAGTTTGTACATGCGGCTGGCATTGGAGCAGCCCCAAACGTGGCCCAGCTCGCAGGCTCGTGCGGCATACTTCAGGGCCTTGGGCATGTCTTTGTCCACTTCTGCTGAGCCTTGGATGTACAGGGCACTCAAATTAAAACAGCTAGGAGCAAACCCTCCTTTACAGGCTTTCTTATAGTAGAGACGAGCTGTCACAGGGTCCGGACCAGCCTCTAAGGCTCGGCCGTCGTGGGCGAGCAAACCGACATTGTGGCATGCATCCACTGACTTCTTTCCATTGCTATTGCACGCCTTGAGAAAGCAAGAGTAGCCACTCTTTAAACACTGAGCCACACCACCTGGTTTGGAAAAGCAAGAACGATGCAGCTGTTAACAGTGTGGAGGGGTTTGGTAAACAAATTTTCGGATTTTCTCATTTCAAAACCATTGTACGTGTATTGATGTCTTTTTAGGAAATGATTTACACTCATCTTTAACATAATTGTAGAAAGTAGACATTTTATTTGATTTTGCATGTCTTTTTCTGTCATTTTTCAGAGACACCTGAGGGAATGTTTTATTCTAACAGTACAACAAACTAAACTCTAATCTAAACAAATAAAATTTAACTCACCATCCACTTTATTATTACATACATATTACATAATATTATATGTACATATCTAATTTTGTGGTAGCAGCGTAATGTAAAAAATCCTGCTGAAATACCTGCTTCCAAGAGCTTCAGTTAATGTTCACACCAAACATAAATAATAAAGAAAAAAGTTATAAAAGAACATTTTTAGAACCTGATGATCTCTTACAAAATTCTATCGTGACTGAAATAAGCACTCTGTACAACCATGATGAGCAGAAAAGCATCTCGGACCACACAGCATAAAAACGGTTTAGATGATGACCTACAAGAGCAGAAGTCTAAATCAGGTTCACTCCTGTCCACCAGGAATAAAAATCTGAGACTCACTCACAAAAACTGGACAGTATTTTTGCTAATCTTCGACTGTCACGTTGTCTGCACAAACATATGGGGCACCTGATCAGGTTTTCTTCTATTGCAGCCCATACATCTTAAGTTTTGATGTTCTGTAGGTGCTGTGATGCTTTTCTGCTCACCGTATGGGTATAAAGAGAAATTTTCTACACAAGTTATGCTTCTTGTCAGCTCAAACCAATCTGCTCGAACCCTCTCTTACAAAGAAACTGTTTCTGCCCACCGAACTTTTGCTATCTCAGTGTTTTCTTGCATGTCACACCATTCTGTGTAAACTACCATATAATACTTAAACTACATCGTTTTGTGTCATTGTCCATTGCACAGTAAAAAGTCACAGAGAATAAAACTTTTATTGAATTCTGACTTTCGAGGTGAACGTTATCTGAAGTGTCTGACCGGTTTTGGTTAATTGTGCTGCTCCGAAATGAATAGAAGATTAGGACAGGTGTTCCTATAAAAATGGATGGGTAATATATGTACATACAAAACTTGTGTAGCCTATCCCAATGATTTTTATATTGACATTCGAAAATCCCTAGGGGCCCATTTATAAAGAGAACAAAGAGAACAAAGAGAAATTAATACCTCAAATATGTTCTACTGGTTGAACTTTTTTAGGGAAAGAACGTTTTAGGGCTATTCAAACATTCATACTGAGGGAGGGCCTGGTTTTATTTCACTATATATATATATATATATACATACATACACACACGCACACACACACAGAAACACACACACAGTAAAAAAAAATCAATGTAATTGAATGTACTTAAGTTATTTCGTGTATCTGTACTTCACTGAAGTATTTCCATTTTCGGGAGACTTTTACATCTTTTTTTATTTTATTTTTTTTCCTTTTATTTTCAAAGTCAAATATCACATACTTTTCACTCATCTACATTTTGCAAAATCAGTCGTTCCTTTTATTTATAAGTGGATAAAAACAGAGCGTGCGCTTTGTTATGAACTTGTTTTAATTTCCGCTTTGTGGTTTCTACTTATCGCCAACATCAGTTCAACAGCAATCAGAACATTTAGAGAGGAATAAACGATAAAAGAAACTCCTGACTCGAACTCGCCACAATACCCATGTCCTCATTTACGTGATTAGATTTTTTTTTTTAAGTAGTTGAAAAGAAGGTTTTGGGCTCATGCTAATTTGAATAGATGTCAGTGTTTGACTCATTAATATCATTCTATTGATAGATCAGTGTGCTGAGAGTAATGGAGTCTTTTTACATAAATTGAGTTAATTAAGCAAAGAGCCTTGTGATAAAAATGATAAAAGAACAGGATTACTTTAGTACTTTCACTCGAATGAAAGTTTAAAGGGAGCACTTTTACGTTTACTGGATAAACATATTACTTAGTGTATTTCTACTTTAAATTCCAAGTGCATGGTTTGTGTATTTCATCCACCACTGACAGGACTAGCCAGAGTATAATTATAAAATTAGAGGGCGGACTGAACCATTTGTGGACTGATGGGCATTGTAACTTTTAGACTGATTTGAAAACAGTAGAGAAGGTCTGACCTTTGCCTGTGATATGGTAGGCTCCAAGCTTGTAGCAGCTCTCAGAGTGATTGTAAGTCTCACAGTTGTGCTTGAGCACCTGAGCAGCCTGGGTATAGTTCTTCTTCACCCCCTCCAGGTAATCTGCCAACCTTTGACAACCTGACACACACACACACACACACACACACACACACACACACACACACAAGACATTACAAGGGGAAAACCCCAACCACAATATCCTGATTGTCCTTTCAGCACCGCATGCACAGGACAGCTCTCAGTTAGACATTACGACACCTTCAGGGTCTTTCTCCTTGTAGCACTGGTAACTGTACTCCACTCCCAAGTTGTCCAAGAACTCCTTCACTTCTTTCTCGTCCTCAAAATTAATCAGTCCTGCCATTGTAACCAGACCTGCGATCCCTTGCTTGGAGATCTCACACGTGAGGGCATGTGGACGCGTGACCTTGATCAGTGCTGGTTTAAAAAAAAAATAATAATACTATAACACTTCCGGGTTACACAAAAAATATGAGGAATAGTTATAATCCGATTGCTGATCAAATAAAATATAAATATTTATCATTAAAACATAACAGTGTTAGGAAACCTCATATACACCGGCGCTAGAAAACACGTTCTTCCGGCTTTCACAGGGTTGCCGTTAAAATGGTGTAGTTTTGTTTCTTGGAGTGCACTCGAATAGCGCGTGGAGGTTGTTATATCATTCCCTATGTAGTGCACCTAGATAGGGTGAAAGAGGTGTTCTTTAAACGTTGACCATTTTGATTCCAACGGGCTTCCGTACGCCCGGCCCCCCTCCAACTGTGATTTGTTTCCTACGTTATGACCTTGTTTACTTGTCGAGGCAAAGCCTATCGAGCAGAATTGCAAAAAAAAAATTAACAAAAAAACAAGGGGAAGGAAATTAACTGGTTCCTGTTTGAATATCATGCACCTGGCAGCGAAGGTGGGGGGAAATGTTTTCGCTGGAGAGAAGATGGCGCTTCTTGATGATCATCCGAGAACTATGTAAAGCCGTGGTGTCCATGGAAGCCGAGCGCTAGTTAGGATCATCAACATCGCTAGTTAGGACCATCGTTTCGGATTGTATTTGGTGTTTTTTGGACCACAGACGTGCTGCATCACGATGGTAAGAAGGTGTCGAGTAAAGCGCTGTTATAACGTCTGGCTTTGATAGAAACACGAACACATCTCAGATCAGATTGTGACAAATGTAAATATTACTGATCTGAATTACATGACAGCTCACATTCATGACATTTAAGCCTCCTGTCTTTTATCATCAGTTTGATCACTACCTAAAGCTACAATTGTGTTTGTATCTAACATAAGAGACTGTTATGTAACCTGAGAAATGCATTAACAACTTTTTCTAATCTATTGCCATGTCTGATACACTGCTTACAAATATCGTCTAAATCACACCAATTATGATACAGACACAGATGATTTAGTTGTTTTTACTCATTGTCCGTTGGCCAAATTGTATTTCTTCTTATAGACATTCACTGGTTTTCTACCAAAGCTCATTTAAAAGCCTGATTGAATCATCTTCATCGTCTCTCTTCTCAGACCTCAGAGATTGAATCTGCTTCAAAATGAGATGGACTGATTTAATCATCTCTTATCTCAGACCACTGGTCTCTTACAGCCCGGGTTTTTTTTTTTTCTCCTATAGACATCCATTTGGTCTTCTACCAAAGTACAAAAGCAGTCACCATTGAGTCTCTCTTTTTTGGACCATTGACCTCTTACAGCTTTCTTCCTATACAGTAGACATCCATTAGTCTTCCACTGAAGCTAATTTTATATTTACGACACTGCTTTAATCATCTTCAGCATCTCTTATCTCAGACCATGGACCTTTTTAATCGGTGGTCTATTTTGCAATATTTCATTTATTTATTATTTTTTGAATTAAAGCTACTTTAAAATTCTGTTTTTTTTTTTTGCTACGGATGTCTGTCCGATTTTTTTGCTTCTTTTAAAAGCAGTCGTGCAACAGACTGGAGGATCAGGATTAGTGTTAAGCGTCTCAGACAACTGACCTCGCCGAAATGGCATTTAACGCTATAGACATTTGTTGGTCCTGCGGTGCGGTTTTGTTAATTGATTAGTTAATGGTTCAGTAACCACTCTGCATTTCATGGATTGCTCTTCATTCATATTTAAAAACCTTTTGATCCCGGGTACGAGATGGGTGGGTTTTAGTTACCAGCACTTGACATTAGCAGGTGGCATTTTTTTTGGAGGTGGGAGGAAACCGAAGAATCAAGCGGATAATACCTTTTCCACCAGAGATGACCTGGAAGTCCTGAAACCGCCTGTTTATTCATCTGAAAGGTGTTTAGTAGGGTTGAGGTCAGAGCTCTATGGCAGGCAACTCAAGATCTTCCATTTCAAACCATGTAAAGCATATCTACATGGAGCTGGCTTTGTGCTCAAGGGCATTGGTTTGAGTCTTCCAGTTCAAGTGGATGAGAAATGTAATGGTACCACATCCAAAGACTTTATATACAATTGTGTGCCTCCAACTTCGCTGTTACAGTTTGGGGAAGACCCACATATGGCTGGATAAGTCATTTGTCCCAGTCTATCTTAGTATTGCAGTCTGTAGACTGTTTGTATCATGGTGATGTATAAATAGTTGTCATTGTTGTGATGTAGACTTTAAACTAGGATCGCTCCAAGTTTAGTTTCTGAAGTCTGATGCCGGTGTCAGCTTTTGCGATACCGATACAAAGAAACTCCTCAACCGAGCCATTACACAGAATGTTTTTGACTGTGGTGGATGATGCATCACCCTACGCCGCGTGTGTTTCAGGATGAGGCATCCCCAGCGTCACTGACCGACATGTGCCTGTCACTGGTGAGCTCCAGACTGGATCGGTTCTGCGTGAAGCAGGGCGACGGCTCGCTGTGTCTCCGTGATCTTGTGGTCTTCCCTCAGGAGTTGGCTGACCAGCTGCTCTGCAAGATGGCTACAGAGGGTGAGCACAACTGAATTCTCCTACAAAAAAGAAGAAGAATCAGTCATCTATAGGATGTGCAGCGATGATTAAAGCTGACTGCACTGGCATTTACCGTTCGTCTATAAAAATAAGAATGATTGAATAAAGAAATGTAGATAATCCTTGTAAAAAGGAAATGCATTTTAATACACACATAACAACATGCTAAAACTCCTCCTGTTCCTGTTTTACAGGACTGCTGAACGACAGCACGGTGGGGATTTTCCGTAACAGCCGGCAGCTCCGGTTGCGTCGCGCCTGCATCCGTACTGCTCGCATCTCAGCAGAGGCTTTCGAGCGCGCCCTATGCCTACACCGCCTGCTGGAGCTCGACGCCTCGCATGTCAACGCAGACCTCACCATCACTGATATCCTGTGCTGCCTGTCGGCTAGCAAGGCCGCACGCGAGAGCCTGCAGCGCCTCGTGCTCAACGGCCTGAGCATGTCCTCGCTGGAGGAGTCGAGCGGCCGATGCTTCAGCTCGTTGCAGGGCCTCCGAGCGCTCAGTGTGTCCAACGTGGACTTCTATGACTCAGGTCTGGTTGATGTGTGCTCACTGCCTCGTCTGGAGAGCCTGGACATCTCGAACACATCAGTAACCAACCTGACCCCTCTGCTGACCTGCAAGGACAGGCTGCGCTACCTCACCATGCACCAGCTCAAACGGCTGGAGATGAGCTCGAAACAACTACTGGCCGTAATCAGCCAGGTCAGCATGCGCTCACTAGAAAGGAAAAAGTCGATGTCAGATCTGCATGACGATAGCAAATAAGATTGATGTGGAAAAGAAACATTTATTTATTTAATGAAAATTAATATATTCTACAGTCTCCATGCAGAGTGATTTTTCCAGTAGTTTGTCAGAGGGACTACCTGTATTCATTTATACACATGGAACAAGCAGCGATGACATTAGTCGTTATTTGTAGCACAAAAAATGATATAGAAATTATATATAAAGCACACCTGCATAGGAAATCACTATTTGGAGCATCAGATCCAATTCGGCCTGAAACTATTCTTCATAGTAGGATAGAGAAAACAGAAGACAAGCCTGATTAGGACACACTACTAGCACAATTTGTGGACACACAAGATTTCAGATATAAGATTTGTATGTGCTGATTAATTCCATTCTTATTGCACATTTAGTCACCATTTGCTGTTCTAATATCCTTCACTTTTCTGGGAAAATTTCCACTAGATTTTGGCATGTACTTCTTATTCTTTCTTGATTGAATGCCGTAGCTTTAGTTTCTATTCCAGTTATTCTCTTTATCTATTTATTATTTTAAGCTGGAGGGTCTGCAGCATTTGGACATCTCAGATGACAAGCAGTTCATGTCAGATATAGCCTGGCAGCTTCTGAAAACACCGGGCATCCTGCCTGCTCTGGTGTCTCTGGACCTGTCGGGGCGAAAGCAGGTGGCAGACGCGGCCGTCCGGTCTTTTGTCGATGAGCGGCCAGGAATGACATTTGTTGGGCTGCTCGCTACGAACGCTGGCTTCTCCGAGTTTCTGTCCGGAGAGGGAACCTTAAAGGTCAGCTCAGTCACGCATACAGGAAGTCAAACATTCAGTCATTAATATTCTGTATAGAAGCAGTGAATTGTTCTGTTCGATGAGAGAATAAGGTAATAAAATGGTTTATGTTGTTTGCAAATGTCAGATTCTTGTTTAATGTTGATTTTCCCAGGAGCCCAGAAGTATTCAGGTTGAAATTTCCAAGGTTTTGCTTCCAGGGACGTGTGATGCACGATTACAAGCAGATTTCCATTGTTTTCCATTTCCTTCATTTAATTTAAAAGCTTTGAAATTTGAAATAGTGTTTGTTTGCGTTTGCAGGTGACCGGGGAGGCCAATGAGACTCAGATCTGCGAGGCTCTGAGGCGCTACACTGAGAGGGAGGGCTTTGTCAGGGAGGCGCTCTTCCATCTTTTTAATCTCACATACGTGATGGAGAAAGCACGTCCCGACATTCTCAAAGTACGTGCGCAAATCGCCCTCGCTGTCTTCCTCCCCTTCGTTCTGGTCCTCCCACACACAGCTCTAAGCTTTAATTTGAACATGGATTATTCACCCTTGTGGTGAATCACAGGTCACTCATTCCCTATCTCTCCACCACTCTCTAAAACACACATTTATATACGCTTTATCCTTTTTTTTTTTGCTGTTGCACTTTTTCTGTAAAAAGTGACACAGATATTAATGATATTCATAAACTGTATTCACACATCCAACACACCTACACATATTTTCTCCCTCTTCCTTTTCACACTCTTTCATCATTTATATTCTCTGTTTAAATCCAGCTGGTAGCTTTAGGCATGAAGAACCACCCTTCTACTCTGAACGTGCAGTTGGCAGCCAGCGCTTGCGTCTTCAACCTCACCAAGCAGGACCTAGCAAACGGGATGCCTGTACGTCTCTTAGGTGAAGTCACACAGCTGCTGCTTGAGGCCATGAAGACCTTTCCCAATCACCAACAGGTACGCTCAATCGCAGTAGCTTCTTACCATTGTTTGCAGCCAGTAACGCTCTTACATGCTAAATAAATTCTACTGACCCCATCAGGACAGATACATTTTATGGATATAATCAAATCTATTCGAATATCAGCCTGATTTTTAATAACGGAGTGACTGTTGTCTTCGTAGGGTCTTTTTTTTAATTGGTAAACATTCTACTGAAAGAACATATTTGGTTCGAGTTGACATTATTTATAGAGCAATTTTTTATGTTTATGTATTTGGTCACTGGTTTAAAAAAAAATAATCAATAATAAATATAATAATGTAATCAATAGGAGATTGTGATTTCCTTCATCATAGCTAGAGGTCGACCGATACTGATAGCTAGGTTGGATGATACTTTCCAATAACCGATTAATCAACCTATAGTTTTAAAAATAGATACTGGATTAAAAAAACAAAAACAAAGAGACAAACATATCACTCCATTTAAAAGAGTATTTGAACTTTGAACCATGTAAAAGAGTATTTGAACTTAATAATTAATAAATATTAATGAAAATAAAAGACACGCATACAAGCCGAGACAAAAACTAACACTAAAAATAAAATAAAGAAGCAACATAAAAAAAAGACAAATAAAATCAACTGTACATGGTATCAGTGATTTGCCTCAAGGTTGCTCTCATACTGTATAACGCAACCCGGAAAAACTATCTGTATGGATTTTTGTTGATGACTGATCCAGCTGGATTAAAAGCTCTAGGTGCGGATTGATCGGTCGACCTCTAATCATAGAACACACTCGCATCAATAACTATGGCTTGAATATAAACACACACACACTATTGTGTTTAATTTAGCTAGTGTTGCTTAGCTAGAATAAACTGGGCTGTTAAGTTTTCCTTTTTATTATGCACACTTCACACACACACACACACCGGTCACATCATCTGCATCAACTTTGGTAAAGGCCATTAAAATGTGTCAGTGTTTTTTTAACCTGATTGAACAAACACGTGTGCCCTTTCAGTGATGAAATCTAAATATGACTTCTTCATATTCCTTCCTAATGGGAAATTACTGTCTTTTGTATATAAATATTTGATGAACTAACTTGTTTCTTGGATATTGTTCCTGCAGTTGCAGAAGAACTGCCTGCTGTCTCTGTGTAGTGACCGTATTCTGCAGGAAGTTCCCTTCAATAGGTCCGTGTATAGCTATTCACTTTATCTCCTTATTCCTGAAATCCATCTTTATAAATATACTGTTTGTTAGCAAAACCAAACAAAGCTGTTTTTCCTCAAAGATGTGTAAAAGGTCGAACAGTGTAGGTTATGTTTGCGTTTCTCTCAGGTTTGAAGCTGCTAAACTGGTCATGCAGTGGCTATGTAATCATGAAGATCAAAATATGCAGAGGATGGCAGTGGCAATCATATCCATCTTGGCTGCTAAGGTGAGTTCGGTTTTGAACTTGACCTTTTAGTACCAGTTCCAGGACACGGTTTCCATGCAGATTCCCTGCATTTGACAACTATTGTTTCTTTTTTCTTTTCAGCTGTCTACTGAGCAAACAGCACAGTTGGGAGCAGAGCTATATATAGTCAAGGTGAATATCAAGCTTTATACACCTCTGCATACATTTTAACCCATTAGTTGCATCTCTAAGACACAGCTGCATGTGGCATAAGTTGGTCTTGACCTCGGTCAAGCTCAAAAGGTGGCCCATGTTCCAGGATAAACTGGCCTTCAAACTTACCTCACCATTTACTAACTTAACGTTTAATAGGAGAATTAATCGGAATAGAAGATTGATGATGATGATGATGATGATGATATTGACATTGTTTAAACAATCTTTGCTTATTCTTCCATCCTTCCTAATACTTGTTTCAAATGACAAATTTAAAAGATCCTGCATGTTTAAATTCTGAAGTATACATACAGTATATGTACGAAAAGCATATTCAATAAAAAAAAAGCAACAAGAAAAACAAAAACGCAAGTGTCCAAAAGTTTTGCCTCGTTGAATGCAGAACAGAAAACAGACACTTACAACTTCTATGTGAACCAGTCAGAGGAGGAATGGGCTGATAGTTGAAAGCAAAATTAAGGCAGAACCATGTATTAATATGACTGCATTTAGTAGTCTGGTAAATACATTTCATAGTCTATGTGAATAACTCATCATGTGAATAATTAAATCATCAGCAATGTCTTTCTTTTCTTTCTCTCTCTCTCTCTCTCTTTCTCTCTTTCTCGCTCTCACTTTTTAGCAACTCCTGCACATTGTGCGCCAAAAGACGTCTCAGGGCACAGTGGATGCCACACTAAAGTTCACACTCAGTGCCCTGTGGAACTTAACAGATGAATCACCTACTACCTGCAGGCATTTTATTGAAAACCAGGGCTTAGAGCTTTTCATAAGTGTGCTAGAGGTACACACACACACACACACACACAACAGTTTAAAGCATCTGTATTTTTAACACTGTATTAGGGTGAACTCAAATGGTCCCCTGGTGGTCTAGTGGTTAGGATGCGGCGCGCTCACCGCTGCGGTCCGGGTTCGATCCCCGGTCAGGGAACCAACTCTTAGTGCCGGTCCCAAGCCCAGATAAATGGGGAGCGTTGCGTTAGGAAGGGCATCCAGCGTAAAAACACGTGCCAAATCGAACATGCGGATCATGAATACGGATGATCCGCTGTGGCGCCCCCTAATGGGAGAAGCTGAAAGAAAGTTTTTCTCAGGGTGAACTCAAAATGTGTCAGAAATAATAAAAACAAGGTTCTTCAAATGTAACGCAAGTAAAGGCTAACTGAACATCCTTTCTTTCAGCATACAGAAAGACAGATTAGCATGGGGGAATTAAACCAACAATGTGTACACAGACATCTTTTATAATAAAAGAATGATAAATCATTTATTTAATCATTAAAAAAACATATGTTGGCTAGTTATTGTTTTAAGAGTAATATAATCTTCAAGAAAATAAAATTCATTATGTATTATTGGAAAATAATAAACTTTTGGGTGGTGTGATGTGGTGTGATTATTTTTTATTGTGTCCATATTGAGATATTAATATTTAACAGAATTTATGGAATTCGAGGTAAAATTTAATTCTTGTTAATCCGGTATCTTCTTTGTTTTTTTTCCCCCAGTCTTTCCCTTCAGAGTCTTCCATCCAGCAGAAGGTTCTTGGTTTACTGGTAAGAGACTCGTTGTGTGTGTGTGTGTGTGTGTGTGTGTGTGTGTGTGTGTGTGACAATTCAAACCATCTAATAAACGCCGGTTTTGTGTGTGGTTCAGAACAACATAGCCGAAGTGGGCGAGCTGCATGGAGAGCTGATGGTACAAAGCTTTCTGGATCACATCAGGTCTCTGTTGCACAGTCCTGAAGTGGAAGTCAGCTACTTTGCAGCAGGGATCCTGGCTCACCTCACTTCACGGGGCGAGACAGTGTGGACTCTTGACCTGTCCCTCAGGACCACACTGCTGGAGCAGCTGGTACGTGTTCTATACATTGCGAGTGACATGTTTTAGAGTTGTATCAGATGTTGTGCATCTGGCTTTGATAATCAGCATGCAAATAGTCAGTGTCTCTACTTAGATCAATCATTGTAGAAAAGGATTATGTCCAAGATGACTAATGTAAAGCCAGAACAGGCATTTTGCAGTATTGTGCCAAAGTGTGTGTGTGTAAAAAAATGTTTGACTGGTGGCTTTTGTACCTCAGCACTCAGCAATCCTAAAATGGCCCACGCCTGAATGTGAAATGGTGGCCTACAGGTACAACAAATCATAACACACACTTAATTTGTGTTTTTTTCCTGCTAGATGCTCCTTAGAAATTGGTGCGAGTAAACAAGTAAAACTTTGAATGTGTGGTTTTTTTCATAGATCATTTAACCCTTTCTTCCCCTTGCTGGAGTGCTTCCAGACTCCTGGGGTTCAGCTGTGGGCAGCCTGGGCCATGCAACATGTGTGCAGCAAGAATGGTGAGAACAATCCAGAGAACTCTTCATCTGTACATGTTAGTAGCAATATCTTTATAATGTGTGTGTGTGTGTGTGTGTGTGTGTAGCTGCACGCTACTGTAGCATGCTCTTAGAAGAAGGAGGCCTGCAGCATCTGGAGGCAGTGAGTTCACATCCTGAGACTCACTGCGACGTGAGACGATTGTCCGAGAGCATTCTGGACAGCCTTCATCGCCACCAAGCGCGTACAGGCTACACAAGAGCGACGCAAGCACACACACACCGAGGTGCCGTATATACACACATACAGCCGGCTATACGAGAGAAATGAGCTGGAAACAATTAACTGTAGTATAACACACAGACCCTTGGTGAAGATTTTCTTGCATCATGTGGTTAAAACTACGGAAGTCACGAGTTATATTTATCTGGCTTGTTTTCTAATGATCTCAACCTAAACATTGTTTCCTCGTGATCAGTACCGGTAATTACTTTTTCTGTGTATCCGGCATAATTGCATGTTCTAGAGGCAGCATCACGGTTAATAAACATAACCGTTTGTGGCAGCGGATGTGCGGACGAGCGAGGGTTCACGAGTTGAGGGCGGAGCCGGACGATACGAGCTCCGGAACATGCTCTTGAAAACAATGTTTGTTCAGATCACGAGACACAATTAAGTTGTGATAACAAATTTGTCTTCTCGTGATTTGGACATAATGATTGGTTTTCTGGTTATTAGGAGTGATGAGGATGGACAGGATTAGAAATTAGTTCATTAGAGGGACAGCGCATGTAGGACTGTTTGGAGACAAGGTGAGGGAGGCGAGATTGAGATGGTTTGGACATGTGCAGAGGAGGGACATGGGGTATATCAGTAGGAGAATGCTAAGAATGGAGCCACTAGGAAGGAGGAAATGAGGAAGACCAAGGAGAAGGTTTATGGATGTAGTGAAGGAGGACATGCAGGTAGTTGGGTTGAAACAGGCAGATGTAGAGGACAGAGGGTATGGAGACGGATGATCTGCTGTGGCGAACACTAATGGGAGAAGCCGAAAAAAGAACAAGAAGATTGGTTTTCTGGTTATGTCGAGATCACGAGAAAGCAAAATATTATTATGCATGGCCTTTTAGGATTTCCTATAAAACTTCTCATAGGTCAAAAATGGAGTGATTTTTCAGCAGTGTAATGATGACGGTGAAAGGGGTGCTATTATTTTGAGCACCGGGTCATTTTATAAAAAAAAATAAATAAAAAAAGATTTCAGTGTAATGTATCCTACTGATTCGCTGTTTTTTTGTTTTCTTTTATTTTAGAGAGAGACGTTCCATGAGACGTGCAACCTATTACCAGTCTCTAGATGGCGCATGGTGTTCTACCTAGAACCTGTTTCTTTGTATTTGTTTGTGTGTCCATGTGTGGCTTGTTTAATGACATGCTCCTCCAACCTCCTCACTTCCACCAACAAACCGGGGCAGTAGGGGGTAAAATCTAACAAGCGTTCGTTTGCACAATTCAGATAAATGTTTTTGTTTGTTTTCATCATTTCTCAGTTTAGAAATCGAAATGTCTATTTTATCCGTCTCTTTTGCCTAAGGGAAAAAAAATTGATAAAGTGTGACAAGAACGAACGAGAATCGCATGACAGCATGTTTTGCATGTGCCGAGAGCGCACGCTTTAGTTCCTCTGGTTATTCTCGATATGCACAGTTTCTCACTGGATTCGATTCCGGTTTTGACGGACTTCTCGTCCCTGTAAACACATGGCAATAAATATCTCAAACGGTATGGTTCTAAATCTCCAATTTGTATTGTTTTAAGATTGGTGTTATTTGCTGAATTCTTCTACTTGGATGTGTATATATATGTATGCATGTATATGTGTGGGTGTTGAGGAGTTGGTTGTAATTACATTGTATGTGGTATTATTTTGGCAAATGACAAGATGCTGTTATTAAGAGTGCTCCGTCAGCTCTTTTCTTTCCTGAGAAAAATGGTACATATGCTATGGTGGGTGAAAACGTATCTAAAGAAATCAAAGACAGTGTAATGTCGATTAGGTCGATGTTGAACCCTTACTGCACTATGGAAGCCCTAAGAGGCCATGCATTATTATTTTTTTCTATTTTTTTTTTCCTCATGATTAATAGTTCTACTGTGTATTCGGCATAAGAGCATGTCCCAGGGGCAGCATCGTGGATAATAACCATAAACATTTGTGCCAACGGGCACATGGACGAAAACATTTGATATATCGAGATCACAAGACAATTATGTCGTAATCATGAGGAAACTATAAAGAAAAAAAAATATGATTCATGGCCTCTTCTGTGGGACACTTTTCTTTGACCTTTTTTGACCGTGCAACAGCCTGTAACGTTGAATCTAAATTGGGTATGTCTATATTTAACAGCCAGACATACTCATGATACTAAAAGTCAGATAGAAAGGAAGAATTGGGTTAAGGTATTCATATGTGATCTGCTAAAAGGAAAATTTCCAAACTGTAAGCAAATGAACAATCAGATTTGCTTTCATTTGTTTTATGTTTGTTGGTAAATATGATTTAATATGCGGGGCCATGTACTTGAATAAATATCTCGCACATACAAACACGTCACATACACACTAAAATGAATACAGTCCTGCAAATTGAGGTCCATACCTTCAGTTAATGTTCGTATCAAATGATAATAACTGCCAATCTAGATTTCCTCACACATCAGTCTTTGAGTCTATATCCTATACCAAAGAAATTATCAGTTAATAGCTTAATAACTTGACCTTGTAGCGTGTTGCCTTATAACGCCTGCCTGAATTGCCTTTCTAGCTCTTATTAGCTTGGTTTAAAATTGGATGCATTGTAAATGAAATTTCCGGTAGAGAATGTTAATGGATTTCACAACAGCATTTTTACTAAAGGTTACATTTCACATATTAGACAGCTGCCAGTCAATACATGACAAGCTTCTGTTGGTGGCATGAAATCTATTACAATTAACTGCCATCCATGTCCAAAACATCTGCAGGAGCTGCTGCAGTGAATATAACTAATTATAAAGGTTGTACACTTAAAGCTTTCTTTCGCACCTATTTGAAGAGGTTATATTATATTTGTACTACACTTTTATCATACTGATCTGTCGTCCAACCCTGAATCTCTCATCAAGTCTACATGGCCCTCATAAAGGTTTTTTTGTTTTGTTTTTTGTTTTTTTTAATCAACACAGAATTTGGTGTGAGAGCCAGGCCAAACAAGTCAGATTGTTGTAAACTAGGTGTGGGTGTGTATGTGGTTTTTTTAATTTAATAAAGTTACCCCGGACTGCCATTTAATCGTCTACGTTTGTGTTATGTTCATGTATTTTCATTTCGTTGCCTGGTTAACATTTGTTTGGCAGGTCATTTGGATGAATATCAACACTGCAACAATTGGTGGACACCTGACCATAACATTTGTATGTTCTATTATAATAACCTCCAAATTTTCCACTACATTGTGTGGAGATTTGTGCTCATTGAGCTATAAGGGTGGTATTAAAATCAGGCACTGATGTAGGTGAGGAGGTGCAGTCAGCGTTCTCATTCATCCCAAAGGTGTTTAGTAAGATTGAGGTCAGAGCAGACCACTCAAGATCTTCCTCTCCAACTGATGTAAACCATTATCTTCATTAAACTGGCTTTGTGTATGGGGTATTGTCATGCTGGAACTGGTTTGGCTCTCCTAGTTCAAGTGAAAGGAAAATTAAACTCTATCGCATCCAAAGACATCTAATACAATTGTGTCTCCATATTTATAGTAACAGTTTGGAGAAGAAACCCGGCTGAAAATGTCAGGTGTCCTGATACTTGTGTTCTTATAGTGTAGCTTAAATAGAGTCACCTATTTCCAATTCTAAAATCATGAAACTTATTATGAAATAATGTCTAGAAATTTCTAACAGACTAAAAAATGTCAAGCTTAAAATGTGTAATTATTTATTTAATCTAACTTAATTTGTCATCGTCTAAACAGACGTTGGAATCTTGTAAATGTAGAGTGAATGAGTGTAAATAATTCAAACAGATCATTAAACTCACATGGGAGCATTTTATTTAGTAGTTTGATTTACTGGTAATTTCAACAAAATAATTTTTAAACCTCTTTATCTCTGTAAAGCTGCTTTGAAACAATGTCCATTGTTAAAAGTGCTATACAAATAAAACAATTGAATAATTGATGTTTATTAATTTAATTCAATGCATCTGTAAATGAATTGTACTGTGGTTGTTCAAGAGGACCATACTAAATAATAATTAATACCAAAGTACAAAATCCATAAATACTGCTTGGAAAAATTAAAACTTTGTAGTGTACCTCCATCACTGTGTCTGTAGATATTTTGTGTGTACTAAATGTGTACTATATATTTTGATATTAGAAAGTAGTCTAATGATGCAGTAAGACTGGAATCACTTAAACACTATCTTCTGTGTCGGTTTATTCTCCAGTGTATATGGGCTGCCTTTTCTCTATAAAAGCTGCCATTCCCTCTTGCCTGTCTCGTGTTGGAATAACCTGCAGGAGAGAAGCAGAAACTCTTGCGTTTTTGTACTTTTTAAATTTATTTTTATTAATTGTTTTTAAGTAGGTCATTGACTAATTAAGACAAAAACTATAAAGATTATATATTTAACATACAGAAGGTCTGCAATCGCAGCCACCTGAAAAAAAAGTGCACTATGTCTAGTGTCTCAATGTCTCACCCGGGCATAACACATCCCTTCTATAGCCATTCCTGAAGCGATGTCCACCTCTATCCCTCGGTTAATGGCTTCCTTGGCCATCCGCACTGCCAACGGAGCCTACAAAAGCCAGAGTATGTGATGTGACAGTCTCAAAGCCAATAAAATGATCTGCATCATGACACATATTGCGAGCCTGACTCCTAATCAGATTCTGCTCTGGTTCATATGAGTGACATCATTGTGACAAATATTAGTAATGTACATCTCTATAACTGAGGCCCGACGTGATTCGCATCTCGATGCACAGCCAACGATACATCAAAGATGCATATGGTGCAGCTACTAATGCGCCTCTATTGCAAATAAAAAAAAAGATATGATGCTATGAAGTTCGATATGGTACAGATTCACTTTTATTTGTTTGGTTCAGCAAATCATCAATTTACTTAAGTGCCTTCTAACACATTCTTTCACAAACAGGCCTTTGTGTCTCCAGGAAGATGCAGCTCTACCTCTGCCATGTCAATCTATATTCTGTATTCTGTTCTCTTAGGACTCGCCTCGATCTCCGTAGTGTTGTGATACATCATGTTCACGCAGCAGCAGCGGTGCTGAGAGAATGCGCTCGAGAAATTAAGCTACATATCAAATATTGGTTACGATTTTTTGGATGCAGATATGTGAAAAATGATGCATCGTGATACAGATGCTAACTTGTATACGATTTTATCATCCCTAATAAATAGTCCTCATCTATGCTTTTACCAGTAAGAAATAGAGCAGCTAAGTTTTGAAAAAAGGAGGATGCAGTTAAAGCACAGCTTGATTGTGTTTTGACATTAAGAATCACACGCTTTATATGACTTGACTTATGGGATTTAAATAATTTTTTGGTGCGGAATCATGTAGGTTAATTTCTGGAGGATTTATTTATGATCATTAGTCACAACCAATTATTTAAGCAGCGGAAAACTGATAATCATCGACACCATTTATGAAAATGATTACATTCCAGGAAAATATTATATTGAAAAAAATAATTAAAAATACCATAGTAAATGATATGGAGAAATTATAGTCTTTTTTTTTGTTTGCTTTTTTTAAGGTTAATTTTGACTCTGAAAAGAGTGAAAAAGGGTGCAAATTCCTATAAGGTCTAACAAGCAAAGAGGGAACAAGCTCTTTTTTATTCTTAGGTCTTTGCATATTGACTATTTCCACTAGTGTGACTGAATCCAGACACTTGCAAGACATTGATTTTGAATAACAATCCAAGTCCAGTCACAGATGTCCACATTTTAGGCTAAAATAGCCTGTCAGACATCAGAATCCCATCAGTCGTCAACCCCAAGCCTGTAATCTTCAATTCCCAGCCCCAAAAGCATTACTGATCCACAGCCATACTGTACACTGCCTTTTGAATGGCACACGGTGTAAAGTCGTGAGCAGTCTCTTACCAGAATACAGTAGGAAGTCATGCTGGAAGATTACAGTACAAAATGTACAGATAGGAAGACGACAGCACAGAGACTCAGAATGAGTCCTTTGCTGAATCAGAATAATGCTTGTGTGTCAGTGTGACCCACCTGAGGGAGGATTTCCTGTGCCAGGCTCAGAGCCTCCTTATGAGCTGCATCTCCGCTCTGATTTTGTGGGACGGCACGGTTTACTAATCCCAGTTGTAGTGCCTGTTCCCCCCCTACACGCCGCCCAGTAAAAATCAGCTCCTTTGCAACAGCAAATCCAACTGCCCGTGGCAAACGCTGACTGCCCCCTAGTGCACAGTGAGGGTAATAAACACTCAGGATAACCAACTGGCCAAAAATGTGATCTGATGGTTTGCCTTTCTGTCTTCACTATAAACAAAAAGTCCTTTTATCCTTTCTTCTGCTCTATCTTACCCGCCCCTGGAAGCAGTCCTCGTGTGGTCTCAATCAGGCCCACCTGAGCAGTGTATGCTGCAACACACAAAGAAAGTGAGATAACACTCAAGGCATTTTTTTGCCATGATTTATTTTGCCACAACCTACACGTGAAAGGTCAAAGTAGGCCCTCACCTGCTGTACGGAGGTCACATGCCAGCGCCAGCTCCAACCCACCCCCTAGAGCAAATCCATCCAATGCAGCGATGGTTGGCATGGGCAACACCGCTGTCAGAATGAGAGCAGAAATGTATCAGACAGATACATTCTATCACACGAGATATAGTGATGCAAAACTGTAAACCGTATTTTTCGGACTATAAGCCGCTACTTTTTTCCTAGCTTTGAACAACTGCTCCTAAAGGAAGCGCAACATATTTCACCCGTTACACCGTGTGTAACATGTCTTTCGTTAAAGCCTGTGTAAAGTTCATTAGTTTCAGTGTAGACGGCTTATAAACAGGTGCGGCTTATTTATATTAAAAAAATATATATTTGTAAAATTCAGTGCTTATTCAGGCTTATATATGGGTGCGCTTTATAGTCCGGAAATTACGGTACTCATACATATTTCTTCAAAAGAGACCATCAGAAAAAAGTTAATTGTTCAAATATATGCTCGAAAGGGGTGCAGTGGTATTCATAGTTTGCTACATATCTCGGTTTTTGAGTCACGGTTCAGTTCAATTTCAGTACAGTATGGGGGAAAGAAATGAAAAACATTAAACTTGCTAGTTTTTTATTGTCGTTAAATATTATAAAAACTGCTTAAATTTTTAAGCAATTTTTTTTATAAAATTTCTGCTTGGATTGAATAAAATAATAGAAATAAAAAATTTATAAATCTAATTAATGCAATACACTCTTTTTATTATATTGATTTGATTGAGTAATTGAATATATAATCACTAATTAAATTTATTACATAAAATACAAATAAAAAAAACCCAAAGTCTATTGTTTACATTAGTTAGACCCCATTTGGGTAATACAAATGTGTATATAAATGTTTTTGTTTTGTTTTTTTATATGCAATTTTCTAAAAGTATGTTCTACATATTTCAGCATACAAATGTCTACATTTAAGAAACACACAAGATAAATATTTACTCAATTCAATTTATTTATTCATACACAAGTTCATTCCTTCCATCCTTCATTCATCGTTTCGATATGCGAAATTGTCGGAATTTTCTCCTTTAAAAAGAAATCCAGAGTATCCACAGAGGCAGAGACTAAACAAACTCGTGGTCCGCCACTTAATACGCTTGTCATTGCATTCGGTACACATGTCCAAAGTCCTGTACCAAACGTTATGCGTGTACCGTTACACCTGTAATGTGCAGTGGTTCTGGAATCTTTCTCAAAAGAGACCCTGACCAGTATGAAGTGGTTACTGAAGATGACTGAATGAAGCAGTAAAAAGCAATTTAGACTAATGATCAAAATAATAATTTGTATTTTGGTATGTTGTCAATTGTACACTTCTATAAGACCACTATGTTTTTGTTTTTTTTGGTCATCATGTCTCACCTATCTCATTCATTAGTGAACGAAGTCCATGAACGAAATGTTCAGCCTCAGAGTTGCTCATCTGTGCTCTTTCCTTTAGATCAGCCCCTTTAACAGAATCATAGATCACTTACATTCAATCCGAAGCCTAACAAATGAAACAACTTTAGAAAGGGAATGTAGAAGAAAGGTAGTTTCCATGTATGCAAATGTTTTCTATACACATAAAAGCTGACCTGCACAAAAGACTCCAGGCACCAGACTCCTAAAGATCACCGCACGCACCGATGCATCATGGTGCAGACCCGACACCAACTCTCGCATCTATAGAGAAAAGGATGAAACAGCGTGTGGGAGAGATATTGATAAAACTGAGATATGGAGCCAAGACAGAGGAATCAGCAGGAGCAATGGAACATCATAAATCATGCCTGTTTTTGTCATTTTTTCTTATATATCACATGAATTTACTGCTGTCAAAAGATGAATTATAGCTTCCTTCAGGTACGGCCTGACTTTGACATATAAAAAGATGATTTATGAAGGACAAAAAAATGTCAGATAGTGAGAGTGTGGATGAGCTGGATGGTCTTCTGGGATTCTGCAGGTGATGACCAAAAGGCAGTTCACACAGATAGAAGCAAGTGTGACCGTACCTGAGCCACAAACACACGACCCAGAGAGTTACGGGCCCGTTCACGTTGCATCAGAATCTCTACGATGCCTGAAATAGAGAGAGAGAGAAAGCATTAAGTAATTTAACTAAAAGACAGGAGGTGGAGCTGGTGGTAGCAGAGATGAAGATGTTGAGATTTTCGTTAAGAGTGATGAGGATGGACAGGATTAGAAATTAGTTTATTAGAGGAACAGCGCATGTAGGACATTTTGGAGACAAGGTGAGGGAGGTAAAATTGAGATGGTTTGGACATGTGCAAAGGAGTGACATGGGGTATATCAGTAGGAGAATGCTGAGGATGGAGCCACCAGGAAGGAGGAAAAGAGGAAGACAAAGGAAGAGGTTTATGGATGTGGTGAGGGAACACATGCAGGTAGTTGGGTTGAATGAGGCAGATGTAAAGGACAGAGGGGGTATGGAGACAGATGATCCGCTGTGGCGACCACTAATGGGAGAAGCCGAAAAAATAAGAAAGCACTAAGTAATACAGAACATGTGTTGATGCAATATATGAGTATAAAGTATAACAGTATAAAACTTTAACCAGAATTGTAGTGATCTCTGAAATGTGGGCATGTCCTAAATTATGTATGTATTTTACTTTACCATATTTGTTCATATTTCTCAGTGTAAAGTCACTATGCAGTAATTTATACAAAAAAAACTTTCCAATAGAGTGCACAGTGCCTTGCTAAAAGCACAAACTTCCTATTTCAAAGCACAACTACCTATTGTTTAGTTGCGGCTAAACAGACCCGCTATTTAGAACAGTAGTAGCGGATATCTGTTTTCCGAATAGAGACACCTGACTGGCAGCTTATCTTACAAAGTCATATTGAATATCAAACAGCATTAATAAATGATAAAAATACTTCTCTCCAGGCGATGTGGTTTTTTTATCAAATGTATGCGGAATATTTGTTCTCTGTCTTCTGTAGTATAACAATGGATTCCCTCAGTTCAGTATTAGAGTTACTAACTAGTGATATCAAATCTATATAAATGCCATTCAGAGTTATGTTAGCTATTAATTTAACAGCTTGACAGACAACAAACAAATAATGTGTATGTGTGTGCTATTTAGAATATCAGTTGTAAAGCCAATGTGGATTGATATTTTGCCCCATCTTTGTTGCCACTCCAAAAAATGTATTTGGACCAGCATGATTGTACATCTCCAGTCTTCCACATATCAAAATGTTGTGTTGGGCCAATGTATCTCAATATGGTGTTGGATGTTCAGTGATGTAATTAAATTAAACCAGGTTAATATGCAGTGGAAGGTTGTGCATTTCACACCTAGGCCTTCATTGGCGTCCTACTTGAATCAGTCCACCCATTAATACCATCATTACCAAATAAATATCATCAGTATTATACACAGACGCGCAGCATCACAGAGAAGTATCTCATGCAGTGAGATGGAATGCCATTACTAAAGCAAGAAACCTAATAAACACAATTCAAAAAGTTTTCACTGCAGCCAGAGCTACACCGGCCTACATACATCATCCATAGCAAAAGCATTGATATTAACCTCATAAAATGACCCTGGCTTTTCCATGCATTTTTCGTGCATTACAATTATCCTGGGAATATAAAATTAAGGCAAACTGTGTGTTTTTGTGCAACTTCTACGCAAAAGAAAACGCAGAAATATATATGGTTTATGAACTGGTTTGTTAGACCTTTCCTCAAAATATCCAGCTTTTCTTGAAATAAAATCCATCTTAAAAATGGTCTTGTAAGCATATCTGCGACCAAATAAATTTCTTCTCCTCTGTCAGCCATTTTGGAATGAAATGTAGTTTGCGAACTCTAATTATCCAATCAAAGATCATGAAAATGCTGATGTTAGTGTACACCTGCTAGATGTTCCCAGTGCCACCAACTCGAACTATGATTCAGCTTTAAGCAACATGTATATCATGCTACAGGTGCCCACACTGTTGATTCTGAAGGTCTCAGCGTAGATTCTGACCCTAGCAACACATGATGTGACAGCTGAAATCTGACAAGACAGAAACTAACCAAAACCTACACTCCAGGAAGCGGCTCATGCAAGAGAAACGCTATGAAATAAAGAGAATAGACTATTAGAAATAATTAAATATGTAATCATGGAAAAGAACTGAACATAAGTCATGATACTGAGTGTTTAGGACAGCACAGGTCATTGTGGCCTTCCACTGTTTATGTTAAACGTGCACTATTTATTAATCAAACAATTGTACACTTATTTGCGACTGAAATACAAACAATTAAAGAAGGAATCATGTTTTCTATGGAAAAGTTTGTAACATCATAGAAAACACTGAGGCGTTTAAATGGCAGCAATGGGCGGGGTGTATGTCACGTGATAAAATAGTACCTCCCTATTGGTTGGATTTCAAATTGGGCATCAACACCAGTACATGGGCTGCACACGCTGTAAATAATTGTGCGTATATACAGAGTATTTTACTTTACTACAACAATGGGTAAACTTGCTTTTAATGAGTGTCTTTGCAGATAAATGTGTGTCTCAGTTGACCGAGTAGGTTTTAAATACATTATAAAATGGCGCCATAGGGTTGGTGATGTCAGATCTTAAGAAAACACAAAGCACCTACCATGATCTTCACCTTCTAGGCGACTCAAGTCCACTTCAGGGTTCGGTACCGCGCTAAAAGCTCGAGAAAAGCATTTATTCCCCTGATATATACTAATTCCCTCAGTTAGGTCAAACCCAGGTACTTTTCGGGTTAACCAACAAACTCCTGCAGCAAACCTCCGGAACACGGTCATGTTTTCTTCCTGTTGGTATGTACTCTTAATCTGTCATATATTTATATGTCTTTTAGGACTCTTCTGTCACATTCAGAAGCTTGTGTTCACCTCCGGTCGGAGAAAAGTTGATTACTCAATCCGCTTTCTGTTCATCTACACTTCCTCACATCACCCTGGAAGCGTCTCACGTCATTCAAACGTGACCAAGCAGAAAGTTTTTCCACTTACACGTTCAAACTTTTTTTTTTTTTAAACAAAACTTATTTCTATAGCTCGTATTTTACCAATCCCATAGTTAAATTAAAAACGAAAGAAACACGCAATATATATTATTATATTTTATATTATTTTATATATTTTTATATATAAAATAGTTGGTAGTATCGTAGACAACCAGCAGAGGGCGCTAGTAGTGTTGCAATTGGAAGAGAAGCGCTCAACTCGGTTCATCAGAAATCCGTCGTTATTTTGTACACATCATCTGGAAGCAATGTCAACATGAATGGGTGACTTTCGACTAAGGACAAAGACACTTTTCATATAAGAGTTATTACAATATTTTCGACTCATTTTAGGGTTTTTTTTGTATAGCACTTTTACCAATGGACATTGTCCCAAAGTAGCTTTACAGAGATAAAGTGGTTATGAAGTTATGAATTGTGCCCATTAGGTTGTTCCTATAGTTTGTTATAAGTTTATCGCTCAGCCTATAGGCTCTTGGTTGTAGTCTGGAAGGTCAGGTTGAAGCCTTCGTATTGCCAATCTACCACTCTTGGTGCCCCTGAGCAGGGCTCTTATCCCTCAGTGCTCCAGAGGCTCTGCATTGTAGCTGACCCTGTACTCTTAGCCCAGCTCCTAACATCGCTAGGATATGCAAAGAAAGTATTTCACTATGCTGTAAATATATATATGACAAGCATAAAGCACATTTATTTGAGGTAGCTACTAAAACGGTGGCAAGGGAAAACTCCCTGAGATGGTTTGAGGAAAATACCTTAAGAGAAACCAGACTCAAAAGAGAACCCATCCTCATTGCTAAATGTCTATTTATTATTATGTCTTCATCACTGTTGAGGTGTTTAGTTCAGTGATGGGTTCTTCAATGCAGTCCTGAGCCTTTGTAGTAGACTGTTGATATGAAGTACAGTTCAAATCCAGCCTCATAGTCCCTGAGTAGCTCAGGCACTTTATTGATCGTTAGGCTGTTTATGTCAAGTCAAGTCAAGTCAATTTCTATAGCGCTTTTCACACCAGACATTGTCTCAAAGCAGCTTTACAGAAATTAAGAATTAAGGTGAATGATGTGTATTTATCAGTGATGAGCAGCCATGGCGACTGTGGCAAGGAAAACTGCCTTAGATGTTATGAGGACGAAATCTTGAGAGGAACCAGACTCAAAAGGGGAACCCATCCTCATTTGGGTGACATCAAGAGTGTAATTATAGTCGTTAAATAATAGAATGTAAGATTATAAGTAATCTTTCTACAGTCTTATACAGTCATTTGTGCTTATAAAACTAGGAGCTACTAAGCAACTCATAAAATAGTTTAATCGACATTTGCTATCATCATAGATCCAACATGTGGAACCATCCCCAGCTGCACAGAGTGCTCTCCAACTGAAAAGGATTGCGGTTGACAGCAAATTTTTACATTCACTGTTTTCTGTTTTACACACCATTCTTGTCTGCTGTGTGAAATAATCCCAGAAGATGTATGTAGATATAAATCTGGCACTGACAACCATGTCACTAAAGCCACATGACTGCTAATAGGTCGATAACTGAATTAATGTGCGGCTGTAGAGATGTTCCTAATAAAGTCGAATGTGATTGTGTATATCCAGGAAATACACTCACTGAACACTTTATTAGGAACACCAGAGTCATTACCAATCTTACCGGATCACATCCAGTAGAACGCAGTATGAAAGCGCATGAGACATCTACAGGAAGCACACATTTCCAAATTGTGAATTGCATTGAAGCTCAAGAAACTCAGAGGCATGATTCCATCAATGTTCTAATTTTGTTAGTTTTATCAGGTT
Organism: Silurus asotus; assembly: GCA_024362625.1. NCBI lineage: Eukaryota > Metazoa > Chordata > Actinopteri > Siluriformes > Siluridae > Silurus > Silurus asotus. The sequence goes on along the minus strand of MU551602.1, from coordinate 1,760,375 downwards.
TGCCATCAGTGCGTTTTATACACACCGAAGTCCATTGATATTAGGACAGTTGCCGACACTTGTTTTTGTGTTATCTGTGTACCACAGAACATCAAAGTAAAAAAAAAAATGCACATACATGGAGGAAGTACAGCAATATGCAATGCTGTTAATGAAGCCTGATGCCTGGAGCCGATATTCAACATTAGATGCCATAATTCTTCTCCAGATTTAATTTTTTTTTTGTCACAATCTCCCCAGTACCAATTGTTTACACAACGTTTTAAACCTGTTGTATTTAATCTGGTAAAGTATTCTACAAGCAGAAGTAAACAAGCACAATTGCAGCACTCATACATTACAAAAGGAGTTCAAAATGGGAAAAAAAACCCTGCAGTGAACAGAACTGGATGTGTTTTAATACTGATGGTATTTTTAGGTTACAGATTTTGCAACATTTTTTGAGATTAGACCTAATGTAGTAGTGTAACCTGTTACATAAACGGGAATAATGTATTCCCTGGACTTTATTAAATGTCTAGGTAAACATGACCTTTTTGACCTTGAGGGCATTTGACTGGTCTCCATAAAGAAATCCAATATATTTTGACTAAAATACAAAGGGAGTTTTTCACAGGTTTCAGGTGAAGTATGCAGGAGTGTGTTAGTGAGCAATATGTGTGTCTGTGGAGTTATTTGAGAATATCTCTCTGATGCTCAACTCTCTGTCACACAAAGGCTGTCCTCTGTGGCGTATGTATCGGGCTTTGCGTGCCTCCGCGAGTGCCTGAACAAAATTAGGCAGAGTGTGAACCATCCTTAACTGACCATCTGGTCCGTGGAGGTCAGTGAGTGGAGAAAGAGGAGAAGAGTAGGATATTGTTGCATTCTTTTCTCCTTTTCTTTCTATCTGATCTTTTTCTTTATGACTATCATCTGAACGAAATCCCTGTTCTTCCACTGCTGTCCTTCGTCCCTCCCTCCCTCCAGCCCTGTGTTTCTTATTCTGTCTATCTCTATCTTCCTTCTTGTTCTCTCTCTCTGTAGTGGCTGGAGGAAGCATGCTTCGGGGCTGTGGTTTGAGGTCTGGCAGACATACAGGCACTGTAGCGTTATCAGCCCTGTTTTCACCATTATTGAGAAAGTCCTGAACACGAGCCTGCAGGGAACAGATGGACTGCGGCTTCCCAGACCTACAAAGAGAGAAAGGAATAAAGTCACTTGTCATTGTAGAAGCATTCCCTAATCAAATTAATGCAATAAAGCTTTTTTTTGGAGTAAAGCCCAAAGAAAAATTCAATAATAGCCTCTAGGAAGCGAGTTCTTGAATTGCATCATGCTGAATGCAAAACTGAAAAAGGAGAACTTCAGAAACAAGCTGATGAAAATCCATGATTGACACTTATATAATCTCTGCAAGTGTGTGCATTTCCCTTTGGTAGTTTTCAAGCATCTGGAGCTGTTGATCCTCTTTCAGTGCTACACTCAAGCCTTTCAGCCTCAAAAACCTCTTTTCCTTGCCAACATGCCATTTTGAGAACACTGAAAGACAGGTTTAGGGTGTCGTTTAGCTAAAGGATTTGTTTTAAACATCCAATAATCGGACCTACTTGTAATGAAGTGGCAATCAAATTTAGCATCAGGCATGGATTGAATCTGAAATAAAGAACTATCGGATAACAGGTGCTTCCAAAAGGGCTTGAAAAGTTCCTTAAGGAATCTGCCGCAGCCACCGTTCGCTGAATTGAACCCAACCACAAGAGTCTCTACATTCTGCATCCTCTACATCTACCGTCTCAAACACTGTTACTCATGAACCTTGAGTAGAAATAAGCTGTAGCTCTGGAGGTGATTTGGCAAAGGTACAACATTCTGGAAATGTTGATGTATGAAAAACATCCTTGGAGTTCTGAGATTCGTCTGTGCAATGGGTGTGCAAAAACTTTTGAACATTAAAGATTTTAGGAAAGGAATGACCTTAAAAAAACAAGAATCATGAATTTAAGTTTCGGTTATGGTAAAATTTTAATAAAAACGAAGCATCTGGAAGTAATTGAGGTGATCCTAAAACTGAAATTGCAGGATCGCATATACCACCCACTGACAGGAACTGGTCTACCACAGTCCATGATCCTGTTATGAAAGCGAAAACTGGTCTTGAGTCTCTAATACAATGGAAAACGTGAATATTCCACTGAAATGGCCTGACTGGATCACAACAAAGCCTCCATCTGCCACATCCACAGGTCTGCACTCATCGGATCAATGAGCCTGGAACAATTAGCAGATAAGGATAATTTTAGGAACAACCTTCTAATATCTTTATTCCCTCTGCTTTTTTTTTCTTCTTTTTTTACATTCTCCATTTAACTGACACTGTTTCCCAACATGCAATAAACATTAGGACTAATCAGCCTGGTTTCCTTTTGTGGCCTCCTGCAACACATACAGTATACACCATTTAGGCGTAATATTATGGCATTATAACAATATGAGCGGTGAAGTGAATAACACTGATTATCTCTTCATCATGGCACCTGTTAGTGTGAGGAATTTATTAGGCAGCAAGTGAACATTTTGTCCTCAAAGTTGACGTGTTGGAAGCAGGAAAAATGGGTGAGCGTAAGGATTTGAGTGAGTGTGACGAAGGACAAATTTTGACATCTAGATGACTGGGTCTCCAAAACTGCAGCTCTCGTGGGCTGTTCCTGCTCTGCAGTGGTCAGTGCCTATCAAAAGTGATCCAAGGAAGGAACAGTGGTGAACCGGTGACAGGGTCATGGCCGGCCGAGGCTCATTGATGCATGTGGGGAGTGAAGGCTGTTCTGTGAGCTGGCTGTAATTCAGCAGGAGTGTGGCCTATGACTGTGAAAGCAAGTATGTTTGAATAAGGTGTGTGCATAATTATTTGAATACATCGTGTTAACCTTTTGATGCACCGTATACACATTGTGCCCTACATCCACACTCACATGAGGAAATATAAAAAAAAAAAAGCCAAATCTCGAAATAGGTTATGCAGAGAGAAGCACTATCATAGTGTATGCATCAGAATTGTGTATCAGACCAAAAAAACAAAAGGCTGCAGCCTGGGGCTTTTTATGATGCTTCAATTATGCTGTATTAAAGATTCATATTTTAGCAGATGCTTTTATTCACATCACTTTTCCTCCTTCTAAAGAGTTAAACAAATATCCATTCATTAATCTATGTGCTGATATCTATGTGAAATAAGAGTGTAAAAGAGAAAGACTTAAGTGCAGTTGGAAAAGAAAAAGCCTGAGGAAGAAATGAAGGAGAGGAGCAAGAAAGGGGGAGGTGAGAGAATGATGAATGATAAGAGCTGAAGAGGAGTAGAGATGACAGAGATAGAGAAGCTGATGAAAGTACTTTGATAGCGAAGGAGAGCAGGGAAAGGGAGGGAGGAATGCTGAAATGGTGTTAGATGCAGAAACATCACTTGTGATGAGAAGCTGAGATGTTCCCATAAGCCCTAATTGGCATAGAGAGAAGAAACTGTGAGGATGGCCTCTAGTCCACAAAGAGAGAGAGAAAGAATAAAGTGTGGATAATTTAGGATGTTACATTTTGAGAAAATATAGAATTAATGGACAAATGTGGACGATATAAAATTTCAATCTGATTCTTTTTATTATTTTTTTTAAATGCATTTAACTTGGAAGTTATTTCCCTCTAATTGATTCTTACCTTCTGTGTGTGTGTGTGTGTGTGTGTGTGTGTGTGTGTGTGTGTGTGTGTGTGTGTGTTGTCTCAATATCAAATTCAATAGTGCAAATATCCAAGGAAATCCCAACATACACAACAGAATACATTTGTACATTTAGACTCCCACACACTCAGACACTCACAACTCTCAACCATAATAACTAGAGCAGGAGATATAATATATCCACGACACACACACACATCCACATAGCACAAAGCAAATCACATAGACCTTACACACACAGGTGCTTGCGTCCTCCCACTCTTATAACACAGCACACCATCACCTACCTGTGATGCCTGCAATTGCCTGAAAGTGGCATTATAGCTATTAGGGTCTTCCTATTCCACACACACACACACACACACACACACACACCAACCTTTCAAACCACTTCAAACAAACTGTATTTTTATATAACAGTTCGTCAAACAGTGCTTCTATTTGCAGGTGCTTTTAGTACTCCACAATCACCACATTGTAGCTGTGGACTGTCATGAGAATGCATCATATCTACCTTATTATGAAACCAATTCGACTCGCTGGGTAAAGACAAAACAGCATCATTTAAAGATTTTAGCCCAAAATTTTACATTTATGGAATTGGCACATTCTGTTACGCAATGCGACTTATCTCATATATACAAGTGAGCAGTGGCAGCTTGATTGTGTGGGGATCTGAACTCATGACCATCCGATTAGACGTCCCACTGAGCTACTGCATCCTAATCTCACCACGGAGTACAGCGTTACGATCTAAGGAGTGCGAGCATTCCAGAACAGTAATTTAGGGATACAAATTAGATTTTACAAATGAGATCAGATCTGAGAATTGATTCTCATTGCATAAGGTGTCATTAAGATGTTGCTATAATGATTTTCAATAAACAGCCTTTTTGAGCATCATTTGTTTTGTTTCGACCTCATTTTTGAATTTTTTCCTAAAATAGATTTGTAGTTGGAGTTGTAAAGTTGTTATCTGACAAATCTGTAATATATTCTGATGCATGTGCTATATACTGTATAAATTCATCCCTTTATCAAACTACTATAATTGCTTTATCCTCATCTGCAGGGATTCAGACACTATACTGTTAGCGCTGGTGGGAGAAAGCACCCCTAGATTCATATCTTTTTGGAAAGTGGGAGGATGTTGGAGAGCCTGGAGGAAAACCCACTCAAACATGAGGAGAGTATGTGAAACTCTACACAGACAATAACCTAAATGCAGGATTGAACTGGTTTTACCTAAATAGATGATTTGATGTACTTTTGGAATCTTGCAAGCTGTTTGATTCTGTCAAAATTATAGCATTGTATATACTATATGACAATCTGCAATCAGGTAGTGTGTTGTGGATTGATATAAAACAAAAAATACAAAAGTAAAAGTAAGATACATCTGATTTTATAATTTCAGATTAGATAAGATTTGATTTGATTTGATCAGATTAAATTAGATTAGATACGGGTACAATTACATAAATACTTCCTAAACATGTATTAGCCTCTGATTGGTATGTGCTTTCAGAGCATCCTATTCCACATGTACTCTCCATTTGATGTCAGAATAACCTCCACTCTTCTGAGAAGTTGTTTCACTAGATTTTAAAGTGTGCTTGTGGAGATTTGTGCTTATTCTGCTACAAGTGTGTTAGTAAAGTCGGGTACTGATGTAGGTAAGGTAAGGAGGCCTGGGGTGCAGTTAGCATTCATATTCATCCCAAAAGGTGTTCAATAGCGTTTAGACCTGTGTAGCAGGAGATCTTCCACTCCAACCCACGTGAACTATATCTCCATAGAGCTGGCTTTGTGCACAGGGTTTGGAACAGTTTTGGTTCTCTTAGTTCAAGTAAAGGGAAAATTGAATGCTATCACATTTAACAACTATGTGCCTCCAACTTTGTGGTAGAAATTTGGGGAAGAACCACACATGACTGAAAAAAATCAGGTGTGCTTACTTTTGTCCAAATTGTGTATATCTGTATATCTTTGTAACTTAGATTTACTCTGTAATTTTACCTACACCATTTTACTTAACGTTACATGCATTTTTTCATCCATTTCTCATTTACCCAGCTGGTAAGTTTAAAAAATATAATTGTATAAATTTAGTATTGGGTTATGAGTGTTGCATCGGCCTGCGAGCAAAAATGTCACGCCATATGGCCATTTTTCGTGGGCAAGTACGAACGAGACTCTGAAGTGATGCGCAGAGAGCAGAGTCACGCATTGCCTAGGTCTCCGAACAGCACTCGTAAAAGCAGCATCTTGTAACCACGTGTTCTTTGTTGAGTTGTGACCGCAATTGTTCATTCATAGACATTTTGCGCTGCATTGTAAAGTTAATAGTGCTGTATAGTATCATGACAATGGTCCCCAAGATAATTAAGAAAGACGGGACGAAGAAGAAGATGATTAGCGTAGAAATGGAAAAATTAATTATCGCATAGCGTGATCAAGGTATGCAGACCTTGCAAAACTGTACAATCGTACAACATCTACAATTTCTCTTCTAAATAGATGCAATACATACGTCATTACTAATCTAATGGTTATAAGTAGCAAATACTTACACATTTAAAGTCTCAGGGAGCAAAAATATTAACTTAGCAGACCATAACTGTTGTCCTCACCTATGCCTGTTAGGTGCCTGGATTATGGGTAATCGAGTCTTGTTATAGGACACAGCAGAGTGCCCAGAATCCTGATTGGAGTTTCGGGATCCCACAGGGTTTAAGCCTCTCCACTGGTTACCTTAAATAATTCAAGTTAAAAACAATTTAACATGTGAGATGTAGAGAACTTCTGCTTTTAACAGTCAGATCAAATATATAAGCATTAATTTACACACCTGTCTTAAGAGTGATGAGATGACGGTGTAGTGCATGCTGCTCTCGAGTCAGAATGTTTAGATGATAGCGTTTTACCTCATCAAGGCTTTGGAACTTATGAGCCAGCCTGGCTTCAGCCCTTCTCTCCTCCCTCCTCAGGGCCTCGCTTGGCCACACTGTATGCTGCATGCTTTACCAACACACACACACACACACACACACACACACACACACACAATTATCATAGATACGACTTTATGACTAGAGTGAACCTTAAGCAGAGTAACCTAAGTGAACTGTCCCCATCAGGAAAGTTCAAATATATTCAAAATATTAAAAATTGGTGGCGACTTGACATTTTTTGTTATTTGGTAAACAAAGGAAACCATCATTTGCACAATAAAACATTTTCAATATAATTTTGTTTTCTATTTAAAACATACAAAACACTATGAAAATAATACATACCTAGAGCTGACACTTATGTATCTCAGATTTTATAGGCAATGGTTTGTAAAAAAGAAAAAACCGGTGGTGCAAGGAAGCAAACTACATGTATTAATCATTGAGTGCCTCCATTATCTCATTATCAGCTAGGAAGAAACAGTACTTATTACCTGTTAGGGTTTCGACAGTGAGGAATGCAAGCGAATAAAGCAAACTGGCACCTCAGCAATTAATCTTTTCCTCTTGCATCAGCCTTATTAACTTGTAATCCTTTAAAAATAAACTGAGTTTGCTCAGGTTGTAGTCTGAGCGTTTATTGGTGCAGGTTACATTCTGACCCAAACTCTAGTTCAGATATATATCGATCAAACATAAGTTTATGGCTATTGATCAGGCTTACCAACATTTCCACCTGCCTAATATTGTTTTGGTTCCCCTTTTGCTGCCAAAACAGTCTTGACCGGTCGAGCATTAACAGCATTAACTTCTTCACCAATTTGAGCTGCAGTTGCTCGTTTATTAAATCGGACATGGACCAGCCTTCACTCCCCACATGCATTAATGCTGCCCATGACCCTGTCTCTGGTTCATCACTGTTCCATTCCTTGAACCACTGACCACTGCAGACCAAGAACACTTACTTACTCCTGCCCATTTTTCCTGCTTCTAATACATACATTTTGAGGAAAAAATGTTCACTTGCTGTCTAATATATCCCGTCCATGGATCACATGTAGATCCTTCATGGTCATTATAATCTGTATGACAGACAACTATAAGTTCTAGGAAAACTAAGTTTTCCTAAAATGCATATTTTCAGCCATAGGACCATTTAGCTTTAGCAACAACATCAGGTAGTATAGCTGGATTCCTGTCAGCACTGCTCCACCCTTTCCTTATTTACCTTGTACACTGCAAACTTTCATACAAGCCAGACCTCTGCCACCTTCAGGAATATTCTGATTCATCAATTGTAGACATGAGGAGGACTTCAGGGACCTCAAACATCTGCTCCTCAATGTGGTCGAGACTAAGTATATAGTGGTGGACTACAGGAGGAAATAACCACGACCCACTCCTTTACCCTCATGGTTCAGGAAGTTGAGCAACAAGCTGGACTAAAAGATCAACTCAGAGGCTAGGAGCATCAAAACTGAATCAAATAAGCTCAACAACCGGGTTGAAGGTTGATTCGGTCCTGGACTGCTTACTGTACATTTTTGAGGTAGTGGTAGTGGAAAGGAGGACCCTCAATAAACTCATAAACATTCTGAACAATTAACAACACCCCCCTCCATGACCTTTAGTGAAAGACTTATTCAGCATGGCTGTAGAAAAGAGCAGTACAGAAGGTTATTTGTACCAGCAGCAATTACAATGTACTACATCTCAGTGGTGTGTTGGGACAGTAAACTGCTCTGAGCCAGTCTTAGGATAAGCTCAATATAGATATTTACAATGATATGCACTACCACAATAATGCTATTTCCTCTTCTTTTGTTACACTGCTTACAATGTTTACTTTGAGTAAGTGTTGCCACTCTAATTTACCTCAAGTCTGTTGTTTTATCAGCCGTTTGTTTCCAATTGAGGGTGATGGTCTTGAAGGTTGAATGTAGGTTTTCAGAAATTTTGATACCAAATTTGCAGTGATTGTGGACCAAGTTACAATTCATTCCTTAATAAGGGGTGTAAAATACTCGTATGCACTGTGTTAAAATTTGTTGAAAGGAACACGATGAGGAACAACATGTCTCAACTTGTAACATTCCTAACCCTCTTTAACCTTTGTCCTCTCCATAATACATACCTATGAATTTAGATGCTGCCTAAACTGAATGTCATTTTAAGTTTAAATTCCTTATTAGAGCTTCTGAAATACTACATTGTTCAGAACTTACCTTAAAGTTGGATATAATCCTAAAATCCTGTTTTATAAAAAAAATAAAATAGAAATCCAGACGTGTGCTTGGCCTAAATAGTTAATGCTTGCTTGTGTCTGTAAACGTCTGTGTAGAAAAACTTTTCTCTTAAATGTTAAAATATCCACTGGCATGTAGAACTTACAAAGTAAGCACTCTTGCAGTCCTACCCATCAGAGTCTCCAAAAATGGCAAAGAATTTGAAAGAAACAAATGAAAACTCTCTCATTTCTGGTACTTACATGGTGATCACCGAATGTTTGCACTTGTAGTCCCCCAAGTCCTCTACCACTAAGTGGGTTACCAAGGGCAACCAAGGGACTGGGTAATAAAATGTGACCAGGATCTCCATAGCTACCAGAAAACTTTTCTAGTGATTCTGTGCTTGGTCGATTGAAGCAAACTTCAATACTTTTATAATTTGATGTCATCATTTTTGGACTCATCAAATCTTCTGGTATTATCAGACATTCAGAAAAACTTTTTTTAACATCAATTTGAGCATGAATGATAATTAATGCATGAGACAAGGGTGATGTGTTTACAAACTCCATCTTAAGCATGTTCATATATATTAGATTAGATTAAACGTTTTTGTCATTGTGCAAGGTACATGTACAGAGCCAATGCAGTTAGCATCTAACCAGAAGTGCATAAGTGGCCTATTTACAATAAATAAATACAGGCGTGAGGGTGATTAATGTACAGAATGTAATAATACAATAATATATGTGTGTGTGTGTGTGTTTGTGTGTGTGTGTGTGTGTGTGATATATATATATATATATATATACACACACACACACACACACATATATTATTACCTTATTACCTTCTGTACATTAATACATGTGTATTTTGACATTTTATGGTCTGACAATTTAAGTGTTGCACACAGTCTTATATGTAAGTGATCTTCTCTATTATCATTTGGTTTTAACTGAAAGTTTCACTTATGATCGAAGTGTAGTGAAGTATAATAAAATATTTAATAAATAGGATGTCTATAGTATGTAAAGTTTATCACTGTGCCTAACATCTAAAAAAATAAATAAACACAGAGAAATGCCTCAGGCTAATTTAAAATAGAAATCTGATCAATTTAGGTCAGCTTTGTAAATGGCAAACTTTCCAGTCCCAGGTGACTTTATGGAGAAAGAGACCTGAAGAAATGAATCACTGTGCAGTAGTGTTTAGTCATGTTGAGCTTGAGTTTAGAATTAACCTGAGATTTATAGAACACAGAAGTAGACCTGAATAGAGAAAAGAGTGAAAATCAATTTAATGTCTATTGGTGTTGAAATCAGACGAGAGTACTTTGTTTTGACATTTTTCAAAGTTGGTAAATTGGGACATTTGTAATGTTTTTGCAGTGTAAAATAGTGTTGTGTTATAACCCATGTACATTTTCTTAATATGCTGTTTTGAATGATGTGTGTTGGTAGTAAACCTTTCTTTTTTTTTATCGAATATATAAGAAGCATTTAATTTTTTGTGTAGTCTCTCAGTATACACACAAAATTGACTTAATTTGGACACTGTATTGTTTAAAGACTACAATCACACTCTTGATATCACCCAAATGAGACTGGCTCCTCTCAAGGTTTCTTCCTCATAACATCCAAGGGAGTTTTTTCTTGCCACAGTCACCATGGCTGTTCATCAGGGATCAATACACATCATTCACCTTAACTTTTAAATTCTGTAAAGCTGCATTGAGACAATGTCCTTTGTGAAACGTTCTATAGAAATAAACTTGACTTGACACTTAAGCATAAGGTTCATATCTACTTTTTGAATATTGTATACGATATTCGATCCCCATCTGCTGTTTTAATAACCTTCAGTTCTCAATGATGTTTCACTAGATTTTGGAGTGTGCTTGTTGATATTTGTGCTCATTCAGCCACAATAGTGTTAGTAAAATCAGGTACTGATGTAGGTGAGGTGAGGAGGCCTGGGGTGCAGGCAGCATTTACATTCACCCCAAAAGTGTTCAGTAGGGTTGAGGTTAGAGATCTAAAGGATGCCACTCACGATCTTCCTCTCTAACCCATGTAAACCAGATCTTCATGAAGCTGGCTTTCTGTGTCAGGGGCATTGTCATGCTGGAGCAGGTTTGGGGATATTAGTACATGTAAAGGCAACATTTTATTTTACTGGATAAAAAGACATCCAATGGCTGGATAAGTCCCAATACTTTTGTCCATATACAGGAGTCTATCTGTTTTCTTATCGATTTGAGGAGCACAACCTTTTAGCACATGCCTACAGCAATAAAACATTCTATTTTCTATTTCTAAATCTCTATTTCTCCCGCTTTCTCCCTTTCCATTTTTTCACAATGTCTATCTCTCACTCCCTCTGCAACTAAGCCTTATTTGCTAAGTTTAATAAAAAGGCATGCATTTAGGCTCTTTTATGATGTACATCTCTAATGCAAAAATCTAGTTTATGGACAAACTTGCACTATCACACACCAGCAGCCTTAACAACACAAAAAAAAACCCCAAGGACCATAAGAGAATAAAATAGGAAAAATTGGGTCAGATGGTTCTACATGTTGCTTGCTTCTGAATCAGCAATTTAAAGCAATATGAAGAAATGAAAAAAAATTACAGCGACATCTTTTATTTTTTATTTTTTTATTTGCACTAGATGTTCTTTTGAGTTTAGTTTAGTTTAATAGAAATAAACCTGCTACAGGCCCTTTAGCTATTTGAGCAGAAATATTTGATCAGCTCTGCCTGTCTGGCTAGCATTAGCTGATTAGCATTGGAAGACAAATGTGTGCCACGATTATACTCCTGTGATGCCTTTAGCTTGAATTTGTTGTTTGCTGTACAACATTGAGGTGATTCTGATGGAAATGTCCTAGTTGTGTACTTTAAAGGTACACCAATGCATTTTAACAACGAAATAAGGGTCTACAAATCTCAAAAATGACAAACTTAGTTTCTGAATTGCTTAGACTCTGATCTTTGTTGTTTATTTTGAAATTATTTTAAACCAATTACCAGTACATATGCAATGTATTTAAACCCTGTATGTGGACAGAAACAAAAAACTTTTTTTAAACAACGTACTATGCTATAAGAATTACATCTACAAAAAAAGTATATTAAAAAGTGTCACAGGGTTTAGGACTTGTCTAATGTTCACCTCCCTTTCCTATTTGACGTATCTTGCTCTAAGCTAAATTAATTAAATGAAAAGCTGTTAGATAAATAATTAATTGAGCTTGCGTGTGGGTGTGTGCGAGAGAGAGAGTGTTTGTCTTTTAGAGCAGGCGTGAGTGACACGCATGAGTAAAGCCTATTAAGTTCTCATTTTAGGCCATCAGTCTAAATCTCTCATTGAAGACAAAGATGGCCCCTCCCTCCATCTGCTCTCTGTAAATCTTAACAACTAATTTAAGTTGCCATTAAGCAATGGCATTTTGAAAATGCTTTATCACTTTTTTTGTGTTTGCAAAGTGTATTTATGATGAAGTTACAATTAGAGAATTTGGCAGATGCCCTTATCCAGAACAACTTACAATTACCTCTTTCATACAACTGAGAAGCTATAGGGTTAAGGGCCTTACTCAGAGGCCCAAGAGTGGCAGCTTGGTGTAGCTGGGATTAGAATTTACAACCTTCGGACACACACACACACACACACACAGTGTATGGTAGATGTTTCCAAAAAGGTTAAATCCCTTCTCTGTTTGTTAAACGATGTCAGGTCAACAAAACAGATGCAGTGCAGCTGGGAATATCTAACTAGAGAATTGGCACAGTGTCTAGAACGTAAACAGGAATCTCAGTAGGTACCTAAAGTATTTATCCAATTTCCTACGCAATATAAAAGAATTACCATGCTGTTAATCTTAAAAGTAGCAAGTTTTGCTGTAACTGGAAAAAAATTCTCTTTCTAAAATGTTGTCCTCACAGATCGATAAATCAGTGAGGAATTTACACTGCTATCCCATATTTATTTTCATTCCTAGCTCCTCTTTCAGGTCCTGGGTAGCATTTTACAGCTCCATGCTCTGACTTTCACTTGTAAAAGTTTCTCATAATAAGATATGTATCATTTTGGGATAATGTGTAAGAATGACTCATTATCATTATCAAACCTCATTACACTCAAGTGACGCACAAAGCACCGTCCCCCTTATCACTCCCTCTGTCCTGGGGGGTGGTTAAGTTGGGAATGAGATGAGATTGAGGTGGAGAAATTCTTGCCAATGACGTCCAAATCAGGAAAAAAGGTGTCAGCAGAGTCTGACCTGCAGAGCAAGGATCTCAATTGAAACCAGCAGCACCCAGATGAGCTGCAGCTCTATAATGAGCTTCATGCTCTCCAGAGAGGCTCTTCCCTATTAATGAATACAGCCCACTATAAAAAGAGTCAGGTACACTTGGGAGAAAGCTTGGAGGCCAAATCAAGCAGAGTGATTCTCATTTTAGATGAGAGAATGGTGGCATAAGCTTGTGCTACATGGTAGAAAGGTTGAAGGAGTGCAAAAAGAGAGGTATCAAGTTTATGGTCAGGGGAACCCTAGTTGTTTTTTTTTCTTTTTGAGACACAATCATGTTCCTTTCGTTTGGACAGCGAATGATCGAACAGAAGAACTTGTATAAGACAGAAAAAAGAAGAGAAGATGTTAGCAGACTGCCTCACCTCCACAGTCAAACAAGTTTATTGGTTTGGGGTTGTTTTGGAGCAGGGAAGGTTGGAGAAAGTAAAATTGAACCAACATGGCTACCATTCCATATTTCAACTCCATCTGGACTGTGATTAATTAAAATCAACCTCGCACTGAAGCACAAGTCCAAAGTCTGTCCACTCCTTATCCTATTGAACTGCTTTATTTTCAATGAAAATAAAGTGTAACAACTGTCCAGCTGTAACAACTGTTTATTTACTTAATTAGTTCCATATAAACAAAAGGAACATACGTGAACATACAAAACGATAAAAGACTGGGTGTTTAAAACTTTTGGAAGGCACTATAATTTACTCTGATAATATTTTTACAATCCTAAACCTGTTCAGAATTTGTAAGTAACAGTGAAAGTTATATTATAAAATCCGAAAAGCAGTTTTGTTTTTATAAGGATCATATTGGTAACAGCATTATTCCACAATCTCAACATCCTGAGCAGATGATACCTCAGACCTGTGATCTTTAAAAAGATTTAAAATAACCTTTTGTTTGTACAAAAAAATCCATTAAAATGTATGTTTCTATAGAATATTTTATTTTACACCATGATTTATTCATCCATGCTAGCAGCTTTCCAGAATTCAGCCTAAGCAACATCTAACAATTTTTCTCAGACTGCCACACATTATGCAAATAACTAAGTAAATAATGCAAATTCATGGTTTTCTTTTTTTCAGGCTTTCACATGATCTTTCTTTCGCTGCCTTTTTTCTCTCTTAGATCGTTCAGCTTTTTATTTTTTGCACTCTCATTTTAAATCCTCATACAGTAGTATAGTGTGGAGTGTTGTTTAGCTATGTGTGTCACATCATGTGTATTTCCTGAGTATTCACATACTAACATGCAATAATTCGTTCCAAAGGCCTGGCAAAACACAAATATAAATCCCACCTACTGGTGGCGGGCCCTGCAATTTGATACCTGGGCTTTCAGTGAGGACTTACCTGACTTAATCCACCTCTTAACACCACCATTATCACGTTGCAATTATAGAAACCATCAATACTGTACAAAAACTAAATATAACAACGCGTGGCATTACATAGAGAGAGAGGCATTTCACATATGGAGGGTGAATACCATTTTAAGCCCACAACTGTGGCACAGTTCAGAATCAATATTTGTCTAATAGCATGACAAAAACATTGTAAAAAGTAAAAAAAAAATACATCATACTCACCAGAGATGCATAGTCATAATGTGCACCACTCCTCAGAGGCTGTAAGCCAGTGGTACCGCTGGTATTCACTGGTCTGGAAGTAGTGAACAAACCCTTTCCCAGGCTGAGACAAGCTAGCTAGCTTCATGGTTGGCCGACCCCCTCTCACGATGTCCAGCTTTTCTTGAAAATGGATTTTTAAATATGTCCGAGACCAAATCAATTTCTCTCGCCATCAGCTATTGTGGGCATAGAAATGTCTAACTCAGTTGTAGTAATGTGGCAGATTGGTGCAAACAGTTTCCCTCTGACCAACCAATCAGGGGATGGAAAAATGCTGACGCTATTCTGAGCCAGCTAGCTGCCCTGTGAGGTGAATTTGAACTCTGATTGGTTAAAGAAGCAGACTCATTGCTAATAAAGACTAAGATATAAAGATATAAAGGCCAGCGAGACAGACTTTAAAGGCCCTGGGCAGATTAGATTGACGTGGCAGCACATAGAGGCTGAATTCCAATTGGAAAGAAAATCTAACATCCACATACACGTACTGGAAGCAGTGCAGTGCAGCCAAGAGAAACGCTATGCTATGTTTCATGGAACATATATTAGAATTTAGGTTGTAAATGTAGGACAGTGCTTCTCGTCAGAGCCCACCACTGCCACCTATCCACATACACACATAACGGGACCCATGGGTATTCTCAACATGCACTGTATCCTACATCTTTAAACACAGTTGAGATTTGCTAATACAGTGCATATGGAAAGTATTCACAGCGCTTCACTTGTTCCACATTTTTTGTTATAGCCTTATTTCAAAATGGATTCAATTCAATATTTTCCGAATATTTAAAACGAAAAGATCACATGTACATAAGTACTTACAACCCTGGCTCAATACTTTGTTAAATCACATTTGTCACCAATTACAGCCTCAAGTCTTTTTGAGTTTGATGCTACAAGCTTGGTTCACCTATTTTTGGGCAGTTTTTCCAATTCTTCTTTGCAGAACCTTTCAAAATCCATCAGATTGGATTTTGAGCAACAGTGCACAGCCATTTTATGATCTCTCCAGAGATGTTCAACCGGGTTCAAGTCTGGGCTCCGGCTGGGCCACTCAAGGGCATTTACAGAGTGATCCCATAGCCACTCCTTTGTTATTTTAGCTGTGTGCTTAGGGTTCTTGTCCTGTTGAAAGAGTAACCTTGGTCCCAGTCTGAGGTCCAGAGCGCTCTGGAGCAGGTTTTCATCAAAAATGTCAAGTGCTGTGAATACTTTCCAGATGCACTGTAAAAAAGAGACAATGCTTACTGGATACTGCATCCATTACAATAGCATGACTTCGTAGTAGAAGAGTTCGGGTGCTAAACGGGGCTGCCTGAAGTCTAGACCTTTCACCATTTAAAAACATTTTGTGCATTATGAAATTTAAACACAATAAAGGACACCCATAACTGTTGAGCAGCTAAAATCCTGTATCAGACATATATGGGACATTTCTCTCTCAAAACTTCAGCAACTGGTCTCCTCAGTTCCCAGATGTATACAGACAGAATGCGTGATGCCATGCTGTGGTAAACATGTCCCTGTCCCAAATATTTTGAGACCTGCTGTGGCCATCAAATTCGTATTACCCTTATTTCTTACTTAAAATAGCATACTTTCTCAGGTTTTTTTTTTTATATGTTCTATTGTGAAGAAAATTTGGGTTTATAAGATTTGAAAATCATTGCATTGCATTGTTTATATTTACATACTTTTTGGAATTAGTGTTATAAATAGTCCTGTTTAGTAATCCATCCACGTATACATTACGTACAGCTTTTCAGCTTTGTTTTTCTATCGCACTTGCCAAAAACACAAGAGTGTTTGTTGGAGGAGGAGTAGGGGAAAAATTATTATTATTATTATTAATATAAATAATAAAAAAATGAATGATAAAAAGATTTTTGGGTCAGACTGAAGAGCAAACGTGAGAAATGCATACCAGAGAAACTAATTACAGTAAATCGGTCAAACAATAACATTATACTGTACATAAATTGTAGTAAAATACTGTATGCATTACAAACATTAAGTACTGATAGTAAAGAACATATACAAAAGACAGACTCCTTGTATAGATTAAGCGAGATTTATTTGTTGAAGACCATATCACTTGTCTTTCATGTCAGAAACCTGGCATTTGGGTCACATCCATCTTCATTCATCGTCCACACCAGACCAGAGTGCTGACAAAAAATGCTGGTCTTACACACAGCAATAGATGCACAAGACACAACACACTTTACTCTGATGACTTTTATTATTAGGAACAAGAACAAAGTTGGCACTTTTGCTGTGCCAATTGTGTGGACAAACTGAGCAGACACGAACACACTCAGATTTGCTGAGATGACACAGTTGAACACATTTGCCCCATTCCGTCAAATGACACAGCCTGGAGAGAAACACTTCCAGCTTTTCTTCGACTCACTAGCTTTTTGCTCTGCCATGCGTTAGCTTCCATATCAGAGTAATTAAAATGAAATTCAAAACAAAGCCCCTCAAACACCCACCTCCAAAATAAACATAAATATTATACAGTATTTCTATCATAGTAAAATATATATGGTACTTAATATAAGTTACTATTGTTTTTTATATAGACGAAGCTCCTTGTATAAAAGAAGCATTGAAGATTGGTCAGAGCTTCCTGCCTGTCACAAAGCCTGACATTTGGGTTACAGGCATACTCTATACACTCGTACAGAAAAAAACAAGTTGGTATGAAACAGATCGATTACATACGGTGCATATGGGTCTAAATTTGTGCTAATTCAGATAGTGTGTCCAACAGGTGTGTTTAAGATGAGTAGAAATGTGACCATATCAGAGGCTGGTAAATGGGTGTACTCACTATTAATAAAGAGAGACAGTACTAGACTAGACTAGTACTAAGTTTTTAATACACCTACTCAATGCCATTTTTATTACTTACACTATTTGACACCTTGATATTCATCATAACTAGGAAATGTCATGTTAGGAATCGTCCAGTGGCAATAATGTGTTAATGAAGCCATATATAGTTAATATTTTAGGTACTTTCAAGTCAATAATGCTTTTCCAATGAAGCTCACATATATACAAAATATATATTTTTTAGATACAAATCAAATAGTTTAAATATACTATATGGACAATTTTGGGAATTTTGTGCTCATTCATCCACAACGGATTTGATAAAGTCAGGTACTGATTTAGAATGAGGAGTCCTAGAGAGCAGTCAGCGTTCCAATTGGTTAAGGTCAGAGCTCTATAGCAGGCCACTCAAGAGCTTCCTCTCATGTAAGCCATATTTTAAATGGAGCTGGGTTGGTGCACCGTGGCATTGTCATGCTGGTACAGGTTTGGGTCTCCTAGTTCAAATTAAAGGAACATTTGATGCTACCAAAAGCAATTGTGTGTCTCCAGATCTGAGGTAACATTTTGGAAAAGAACCACATATGGCTGGAAAAGTCAGGTGTTCCAATAATTTTGTCCATATAGTGTATTCCTAAAAGTTTGTATATTTTATATATTATATATTATAATTTTTATTTTAAAAATAGATACATAAATAGGTAACAATGACTTTAAAATGATGAAAATCCATATGGACTGTATTAGTTTCCCTATGATACATCCATATGATTATTAACATTAACTAACGAGGGACAGGAGTGTTTCTAGCAGGTTTATATTCCACTAATCCGCTGACATTCAAGTCACTTTAAAGAGCTTCGATTGCACTTCTTGACCTTGAATTTGTTTGCAATTTATAATCATTATATTATGACATGCATTTAAAGTGAAGCCTTCAAAGTGAAGACTGCAATATATTAGATCAATCGTACTATTTATTTTATTTGATGTGCACCCTTTTCATTAACTTTTTAATTTTTTTTTTGCTCTTTTAATAGGCCCTCAGAGAATACAATAAAGAGCTGAAGTCCAAAGCAAATGCCTGAAGTAATTAAATGACGACCCGGTAAGTGAAAGCTACGCATCTAACTGACCTTTATAGGACAAGTGAAAAGCAAAAACAAACAAACAAACAAAAAATCCAAAATAGCATCTGTAATAGACCAAATTAGCGGATGCTCTCTGTTAATAGACTTAAAAAAACAATTTTTTTTTTAAAAATGTCAAAAAAATGCTCTCATACAAATCTCCTGATCAGCCAGAGGTGAAACACATCATCACAAATCCCTTTAATAAATAAATAACTAAACAAACAAATGAATAAATATACAGATAAAGAAATATAGATAATAAATAAATAAATAAATGCTAATGAACACTGCAAATCTTTAAATGTTTGTTCTAAATCCATAGCGGATCTGATATAAATTGGATATAATGTAAATTGGATATAAAATAAATATTGTGTGTGTGTGTGTGTGTGTGTGTGTGTGTGTGTGTGTGTGTGTGTGTGTGTGTGTGTGTGTGTGTGTAAAAGCAGTATTACTACAGGAATAGGGCCCTTATATAGATCAGGACCCCTATGTGATACTGAGTGTCACCTCTTATGTAATGAGAATACAGCTGTCTCAGAGACACGCGTACTTCCTACAGAGCGGCAGCACACGGTCAGAACTACAGGACAATGCTGACCATGCTCTCTCTCTCTCTCTCTCTCTCTCTCTTTGGTAAAGGTAACAATTCTACCTGCATATCTGAGATCTGTAACAAAACCCAGTTTAATATATAGTGCACTAATAAAGGGAGGCTTATTAATATGTATATTGTATGTTTTGTACTACTAAAACCCCGTGACTCACTGCAGTAGGCGAATCTTCTATTACAAAACAATAAACGTGCACATGAGTAACACCCATATTGTAGTTTGTATTTTATAGGGAATAAGGAGGGGTATATTAGTGAGTGGGTGTGCATGTGGTGTTAGGTGCAATGCAGTCATGGATCATGCTATAGATCTGTGCACTTTAGTCTCTATTTCGGTCATCAGTAAGTATCTCATAATACAGCTCACACACATGCTCATCTTGCATACACACTCTCTCTGGCATGTGCAGATCAACCCAAGGTCACTTCTTCACTTTTACCACCAGTTATTTTATTAATTACAAGATCTCTTCTTAGTTTTTTATTGCATATTGCTTATTCCTTTGGATCATATTGTGTTGGCTGAAATGCAGCTGCAGCAGAGACACTATGAGTTATTCTGAGTGAACAGCAAGCTGAATCTGTAGCTTTGGCATGACAAAGTCTTTAGATATTTTTTTTAGATTCAGAATCAAGTTTCCATCCTTACTGCAGCACTCTGAATGCATGAGAGAGAGAGGAACAGATTGAGCAGGAGGTATGAGAGGAATCAGTAATCGATAATTAAAATATGACCAAAAAAGTGCCAAGTGTTAATCTATTTGTGTAGGTGTGTATGTGTGTGTTGGTCTAAATCTCTACAGCTGTCAGATTTAGTTTTGGGCTCTGTGCTTTTTTCTCTGCGGCACCTCTTTCCTCTCTTCCCAGCATCATCAACTGCAGACAAGCAGAGCAAAGAGACTCTCTGACATATGCGCCTGTGCATTTGCATGCATGTGTGTTTGTGCACTGATAGGAAACTATAATAACTATAACCATATATTCCAGAGATTTGAACCTAACTTGTCCTTATTCTGTAGCTTTTGGTTTCCTGTGCTATTCTGAGCAGTCACTGAGTCCTGATTCCAGCATGTGAAAGATATGGAACTTAGATAACTCATAAGAGCTTTGCACTTGGTCTGTAATTACAATAACAGTGCCGAACATTGCAAATGAATGCCTTATGCCAGTGTTTTATGCTTCCTCACAAACTTCAGCAATGCAGAAAAAGAGGGAGCAAACATAGGAAAAAGCAAGTAAGAGAGGAATAAAGGAAAAAAGGAGGAAAAGGGAGATGAGCAAAAGAAAGAGAAGAGAAGAGAAGATGAAATTTGAGGCAGAAATGGAATGGGTAGAATAGATAAAAGAGAGGAGAGGAGAGCAGGTGAGGACAGGAGAAAACAAGACAGAAGAAAATTGAATAGAAGAGACAGGAGAGAAAAAGAGAGGGGGTTAGTGGGCACTGATACTTAATCTGGCCAAAACCAAAAATGTCATTTTCCAAAAAAAGGCCAGATGTCAGGAAGAGACACCTGTTCCCTCTGGGAAACACAGCCCTAGAGCAGTCGTTACACTATGACTATCTACGACTTCAAAAAAGAATTGTTGTTTGTGTCTATTGTGTCTCTACACTACAGTTTAGTGAAATTCTTCTCTTCACATATCCCAGTAATTTTTAGGTACCTGGGTCAGAACACAAGTTCAGCAATGATACTGGAGCACAAGGACGATACCAACGATTGAACCCCAACTCAGAATCTTAACCACTAACCTACCACCTCCCCAGTTAAAAAAAAAAAGTTTCAAGAATAACACGAACCAACACACAGGCGGCAGTATTAAATCAATTCCCATTGATTATAACTGGGTAAAAAAAACTGCAACATTATAAATCAAGCCACAAAAACACACTACAGCATGAAACACAGGAGCTCGGGCATAAAAATCTCGTCTGTCAGCTGGTCTTGAAACTTACCAATACAGAACAATCTCAGTTCCAAATCCAGTCCACATATGACTGCTATCCGACTCTAAACTGAGAGCATAAATTAGCAGAATATCTCTTTACTGCCAGAGATATAAAGCAGAGACAAATCCTGACTAGGTACAGGCTAAGTACGCACAGTCTTGCTATATGGAGAAGGGTAGACTCGGGGGGAACATGGGTGCCCAGAAAACAGGGACTGTGTGTGGTGTGTACGAGCAGTGCGATTAAGACAGTGATCCAGTTTCCTCCCTCACCACGAGAAAAATCTGAAAAAAAAAGAGATATTTTCTAAAAGGATTGCACAAAATTTTTTTGTCCATACCCTTTTGCTGTAAATAAACCAAAGACCTTTTTTAGGAGAAGACCACTCTGCAGCAAACTGTGTGTGAGAATGTAAGAGTCCCAGCACATGGTAAACACACCATTTAGATCACTATACAACAATCTTACATACCCAGCTATCAGTTTTGTAGATATATGTATATGCAGATATACAGATGTATAGTGTTTATATATCTATTATTTATAACGTTCTTGACAATAAAGCACAGCTGGACTCAACTAAAGTGAGCAGACAAGAGAGGACAGGAGTGTAGATTTATTCATTACTAGAGATTTAAAGCACTTTTGTACGTCGCTCTGGATAAGGGCGTCTGCTAAATGCCGCAAATGTAAATGTAAATGAAGGAGAAAAGAGAGAAGAGGATAAGAGAGGAGAATATAGAAAGGGACTGGAGAAAAAAAGAAAGGAGAGAAGAAGTGAGAAGAAGACAGCACAGGACAAGAGTAATGAAGAGAGGAGTGAGTAGGAGAGAAAAAGAAAGGAGTGAAGAAGAGCAGATGGGACATGGTTGGTGAGGAGAGAAGAGATGAGGAGAGGACAGGACAACGGTGAAGAAGAACGGAGGGGACAGAAGAGATGAAAACATGGAAGGAAAAGACAGGACAGGAGTGAAGAAGAGAGGAGAGAAAAAGATATGATAAGAAGATAAGATGGAGATCAAAGAAGTAGAGAGAGAGGACAGGACAGGCAAAGAGAAAAATGAAAAGAGGAGGGGAGAGAAGAAGAAATTAAAGTGAGGAGAAGAGAAGAAAGAACAGGAGAGGAGACGAGACGAGGAGAAAATAGGAAATCATCAGTACTGATGTTTAATGCAGCATTACATCATGCATGGAATAAAGGGGAGTGATGAACACCCCTCTACACATAGCTAATATTAGTGTACCAACTCAGATCATCTTAGTCCTGTCCATAAGCACACACACCCCATCGCTCCCCTTCTAGACCCCATATTAATTCATTTTTAGCTCCGAACACACTTACACCAGATAATGAAGTCTGCTGATTGCCATTATGTGGCTCAGGTGTGTCAGAATGTGTCGAAAGAATTATGGATTGGTAGAAGCTCCCAGGCAGTAAACTCAAGCCTTTGTTATCTTGCTGTACTGTGTGTATGTGTTTCTGTAAGTTTCTGTGTGTGTTTCTCTGAGAGAGGCCGCTCTTTCTCCAATATTGGTCATGGTTTAGTTCTTCCAAATGAACTACTCTCTCTCTCACACACACACACACACACACACACCTGTGTGGATGGCAAGCATTTGGCTGAAGTGTGAAAAGGAACTTTATCAGGAAGGTCTGGCTTCAGTAGTGTTGTTGTTGCTGCTGTTGCTGTTTTGAACCTGATAAGTAAAATGCTGTACGACGCATTCTGTCTGATCTATCAGCTAAAAAATATACATTCATATTCAAAGAAAAATTGAGTTATCTTACCCTCCTCCCTCTGTGTGAATTTCAGAAGTCAAAATAGCCAGTAGCCACACACACACACACACACACACACCTATCCACCCTATAAATGACATCACATGCACAAGCTTTGTTAATACCATATTTCACTACAGTGTCCGAACAGTTAAAAAACCCGGTCTCTGCACAAAATCACATCACACATTGTTCAAATACTCATAACCTTTCTTCTCCTTCAACCAGTTTTATTACACACGTCTCTCCCGAGAGGTGCTAACACTCCTGAGCGTGCTCAGAACCCCCAAACAGTTGCAGTCACTACTCTTCTTTGTGACCTGTAACCTGAAACTCTCCCCAGTCAGCTTTAAAGGCGAAGTGGGGATAAAACAAGGCATGTTGTGGAAAGAAGGGATCATAATAGGCCTAATCAGATACCTTCTAAAGAGACGCTCGCTCTCGAAACAACACATGGAGCTAAGCTCTTAAAACCATTGCAGACGGATTTAGCAGCTATCAACAAACAGGGCCTCGCAATTACAACCCAGCTCCCACACTTTCTTTCCAAGTAGGAAAAAGAGAGGATAAAAGGATGGAAAGAGATGGACATGCAGGCTTTAGTACTGCCTGTGAGTGACAGAGAAGGATGAGTCCTAACTACTTTTGATAAATGCACTCATACTTGAATACAGTCTGATGTAATATTTCTATGCATAAATTCGATATTACTTGTGTTTGAATCATTTTCAAAATGTAGGTTCTAATAATAAGTGAGAATAAATGCAGTTTGGTATTGAAGACATTTGTGAGTCTGGAGCCAAGGTACAGTTGAGTGCAAAGATTTGTAACACCCATGAATCCTGGATGTAAATAGAAAAAATAGACACTATTTTGCAGTTTATATACAATTGAACAGCAAATGTTAAAGTAAAACATAGGTGTATACTGCAACAAGGCAACAAGTAGGAGCATGTCTCAGGTTAGGGACAGGTCTCGGTCTCCAGATTGAATTTTGGGGCACATTCATTCATTTCATCACTTGGAAAATGCACACATATTAATATACTTGTTTACATTTGGGCAGGTGCTCTTATCCAAATCAACTTACATTTTTATCTCATTTTAACAATTGAGCAGCTATGGGATTAAGGTAAATTGTCCAAAGTTTCAGCTGCTTGTAGCATTTGGAGCTTACATTTATGGCATTTGGCAGATGCCCTTATGGTTATATTTACAGTAGAGTAATTTAAGGTTAAGAGCCCAGTAGTCTGTGGCAGAATTGTGTTGGTGGGATTTGAACCCATGATCTTTCCATCAGAACTCCAACTCCAGGATTTAAACCTATGACCTTTGAAACCAAAGGCCAATGTCTCTGAATCTCTCTGAATTATTGACCTCCATGCTTTCAAGTTACAAAAAGGTAAAAGTAAAAAAAAAAAAAAAGCACACAGATGCCTCCAGATTTGGATTTTTCTCAGTCATCCTTTTTTTTTTCTTTTTTTAGTTAACTATGATGAGTTAAGACTTTAGTACATTCAGTATTACAGATTTAAAAAGCGAACATCTCTGGATTCCAATCTTAAGCAAAAAATAAAAGTATGATCAAGTCGTTTAAAGCTAGACAGTGACAATCTTTTTATATGTATACATATACCTATGTAGATTTTAAGTCATTTACTAAACTTAGGATTGAAGAGACTGTCCAGAGTTCTCAAATAAATTGTTTTTTTTGGGTGGTTTTCTTAGTCGGAAGGTCAGAAATCACGCATTACATCCTTTAGTTGAATGCAGCATCCGAATAAGAAACTCCATACAATCTGCCCCCCAATCTGAGAATCGGAGAGAGAGCACGAAGATGAAAAATATTTTTTTTCTTGTTTATTTTGTCCTGATTGAATACAAACCTCTGCACTCAACTGTAAAATAGCTAGTGTGAAGATAAAGGTCAACGCCAAAGACACAGCATTCTGACGCGGTTTTACAATTCCCAACACACACACACGCACACACACACACACACACACACACACACACACACACACACACACACACTATTGCTATCAGGGTCACCTATGCAGTTATGTTCATGCTGCACTGCTTTTGCCATTGTGTAAGGCTTAGGGGTAAAGTGCATACAAACTTACTGGCTTAGTGTGTCCTGACTGATCCAGTCAATCAAACAGCCCACTACTACCCCGACCCCGACCCTCACCCCAGACCCCCACCACCACCCTGCTTCCTTCAGCAGTTTAGTTTTACAGGCTGCGTAGTGTACAGCTCGTTTTTTCCCCGTTTCATTCAGGATGAGTCATTCATATCAGCCCTCATTCCCTCCCTCAACTCATTGACCTGACAGAGCGACAGTCAGCCTGCCCTGTG
Organism: Silurus asotus; assembly: GCA_024362625.1. Taxonomy (NCBI): domain Eukaryota; kingdom Metazoa; phylum Chordata; class Actinopteri; order Siluriformes; family Siluridae; genus Silurus; species Silurus asotus. The sequence continues at coordinate 1,734,851 of MU551602.1, read as the reverse complement.
ATTCACTCCATCCCATCTCATTGAATCACTCTCCAAGCAAAATGTGTGGAGGAGAGAGCCAGCGTATAAGGGCATTATTAACGTGTCATTAACTCAGTCCAGATGTCAGAGATCAATGACCTGCATGTGCCGTGACCCTCTTTCTCAGGCGTAGTCCTCACTGAAGCTGCAGAATTTAAAAACAAGCTTTTCTTTTCTTAGCTCTTCCCGACACACCACTGGGAATGTGTGTCTGGTGCACGATGTCCACAGTTCCATGTTGGTCGAACTTTTTGTTTGGATGCTGTTTTTTTTTTTTTTTTTTGTAGTAGGTAATTTAATTTCATGTTTGACTGCTTTGTATTTGCTGGAGTGTTCATGTCAAAACAAATAAAAATGTTGGAAATGATGCAAAGGTCATTGGCCTGAAACTCAGTGTGCATGCCCGTCATTTTCTTTTGATGAGCATCATCGTTTTGGATTGATATGATTTATGAAAAAGATGCTGGTGTGGGGGGAAAAAAAACAACAACAACAAAAACAAAAAAAAAAGTGTTAGTAGGAATCAGGTCTCTCTTTTTTTTATGCATCCGGGCTGGGACTTGTTTAAATCCCCTTACTGCTTTGTGAACATGTTTATATGCACACATGCACACAGTGTCCAGGTTTAGGTCAATTATTACTGGTTATAACTCACAGACCCAAAGACTTTTTAAAACTATTTTGTTATGGGTGATGAACCCAATATGATCCTGTCAGAAATCTACAGGGAATTACTGGGACACGTTCACAGAGTGCACTCAAGTCACCTTCATCATTAAAAATGTGCTCAGTATTCTTTCCACTGTCTCGCCTATTAATCCTTCGTCCATCCCCACGCTCGATCACACCTGCATGCCGGGCTTGCTCAGGTCTCCGTTGCCATGGCTACTCCCAGTGTTGCGGATGGGCGTGCTCTCGTCATCCTCTCCATCTACCTCCTCGCTCTTCCTCTTGCTGTAGCGCTCGTAGAGCACCATGAGCACGCCCATCACCCAGGCTGAAACGGTGCCTGCTGAGAAGATGACGAAGCCAATGGCAATGAAAAACAGGTAGTCCCAGTAGCCAAGGCCTTGGTGGCATTCGGAACGCAGCTGCATGCCCACCTCCGCTAGGCGACGGCCGCGCATCTCCGCCGGATTCTGACACACCGTCTGTCCTTCGTCTAAAAGAAAGAACACAAACAAAGGATCGATAGTTCAAGCATGTAAAAGGATACATGTAAAAAAATAAATGCAAACTTGTTTAAATATTACCTATTTAAATAATACTCTTAGGCATGTGACAATATATTCAGCTTTTTGAAAATGAAAAATGCAGAATATTTGCACAAATGCACACAAATCTTTGCATAATTGATTTTAAATACATTTTTGATTGCAATACTGGAAGGCAAGTCCACTAAATTAGCCATGTGCTTTTTATTAGTTAATTTCTGGCTAATATTTCGCTAAATAAAGTTGTATACCTTTTCCCAGGTAGACTGAAGAGCAAGAGTGTCGAAAGACTGGTTGGAATACTTTCCTTTACACTATAAACTTGAAAAATGAAATACTTTTTTTTATCTTGCCAGATATTGCTTCTAAACAGATTATGCAGTATATTTGCCACTTTATGCATTTCTGCATTTATTTTTTCTCTTTTCTCACCCACACACACGCACACAAAAACACACACACGTGCATACAAACGCACACACACACGTGCATACAAACGCACACACACACACACACACGAACATTAAAGCCATGTGCCCCTGCCCCAAAGGAGGATACAGGTCAGTAACCATCATCCCTATCTCAGAGCCAGAGCGCAGCCCAGCAGTAGGCTGTCAGCTCTACATTGCACTTTGACGAAGAGATCTAACACACACACACACACACACAATAATATGCGCTTTTATTTTTCTCATAGACATTAAAGGATGACCTGCTCTGGTGATGACAGGGCCATCTTCTTGATGCATTACTATAATAAATTGTGCTAATCAAATGATGCTTACTTCGCAATAAATACAGAAATGAGAGAAAGAGAGAGGGACATTGCCAGTGAGACGGTGAGATATGGCTGATGAATAATCTATGGGTCACACTGTCTGGCCAGCCCTGGGGCTTAGGTAAGACTGTTATATGGGAATCATGTCTGTTGCTTTCTCCACCCTGCCACTGCAGCAAATCGAACATGGTTTCTATACACAGATCTGATATTGAATATTAATGTAATCTGATAATAGATTAGACAAATCTACAGCACTGAGGGATAGTCCACCCTGGTGGTATATAGTTCATGATGTATATATACTTAAGTGTTACTGTTACCAAAGGTAATGAGACCCAATGTACAAGATCTAGGGTTATGTTTAAGGTTAGGGTTAGGGTTAGTGGGCGAGTATGAAGATCTATATAGGAATATAAATATATATCAAATACAAATATTTATTGATTGATTTTATACACCCTTAGACTTTTAAGATCTACACTTACTACTGAATTTATTAGGAACCCCTGCATAGCTCATGCAGTTACCTGATTAGCAATGCAATATAAAAATCACACATATACAGTTCAAGTGCTTTAGTTAATGTTCACAACAAACAACAGAATGAACAAATCTCTACTTTTACTGTTGCATGGTTGTTCATTACCAAAGGGCTGGTTTAAATATTACAGAAACTGCTGGTCTCCTGATTTGGCAGATTGGATAAAGTAGCTAATAAAATTTATCTTTACCACTGTGGTAAGCAGAAAAGCATCTCGCAGAATCTCACTAAAACAGTAAAGGATCGCATTGTATTTGACATTTGTCAGTCAAATACAGAAATGTAATGCTATCATGGGCATGGACAGAACATCTTAAGGTAAACAGCTAAAAACTGTGCCCACGATAACCTCAATTTACAGTAATCCCCAGTTTATCGCGGTGGTTACGTTTCAAAACCGCCCGCGATAAATGTAAAACTGCGATAAATGGACATTTTATAATTAATAAAAGAATAGAATAGAATAATGTACTGATTACTGTATTTGTGCTGCTGCCACATGATTGGCTGATTAGATCATTAAATTAATGTGTAATTGTATGATATAATGCAAAGTAATAAACTGGATGGTAAATGCATGTTGCAGCTTTGATGGTTTTATGAAGCTTTTAATTGATTGTATTGCTTTTATTAAATTAATTGAAGGTAAGTGAACGAATGGGTTGATAGGAATTTGCATTATGCAAATTAATCTAATTAAGTTTTTTTATTAACACAAAATTACATAGCCAAAATATACCCAAGATATAAAGCAGGAGGGACAAAGATTACCAAACTTCAGCAAGGATTTTGAAATTAGTTAATATAATATAATATACTTAAAGTTATGTCAATTTTTCACTTCATCTTGAATTAATGACTGTGGCAATAAATTGAGACTTTGATCCCTTACAGTATCACTGCAGTCCAATGTATATAATACTATATAAAAACTGCTGGTACTGACCTTCATCAATTGAAATAACTTGTGCTATAAAAACAGAACTTGATGATCGTCTTTAAAGTGTATAGTTTAATAACATAGACCACTCACTTATAAAGACCCACACTGGCTCATGGTTTATGTCTAAGGCTTATGCAAACTTCTTTCCCAAACTATGAAAATAAATAATTTTCTTATCCTCTCTTTCATATTGTTCCACTTGTTTGGTGCCAGCATCAGTGCAATTATTTGGAAGCACGTTTTATTTGGATGCATGCCTACATAGGCTATAAGAGGCGAGGTTTAGGGCTTATTCGTATATGAGGAGTATGTGGGGTAACAGAACTCGCAGTGAGGAGGTGTCTCAGTAGTGAGAGGTTCAACATCACTGAGCTCTGAAATACAGAAGGAAGCAGACACAAAGAGATTAGGAGATCACTCAAGGTGACCCTCAGCAGCCTGTTCAACCTGTCTCTAACCACCTCCCTTCTTTATTAAACACACACACACAAACACACACACCATAATAAATTGTTGGAATAATAACTCAAATGTAAATGGCACATTACTTGCCTAATTTATTTTTGTGTTAAAATACATGTTCAGGATAATGGATTAGGTGTCCATCACAGGTCTAGCTATCTTATCAATTGTGAAATGATTACAGGACTAACTGTCGAAGTATGATATAAATAATTCAAACATAATTATGTGCTGTATTCTAAGCAATGTAATGAGCTTATAATGAAGAGTGGGGAAGCTATCTTGTTAAATTAAACTGATTTTGAAAGTATATATGAAAAATAGATCTATTCGTGATTTTTGGCAGATGCTACTAAAAAACACTGTTGTCTGTGAATTTTGGAAGTATAAACCACACACAGGTATTTTGCTAAATGATATGCCTGATGAATGTGTATAAGCAGTCGTGTAACCTGTCTCTGAATACAATGCAACCTCGATACTCGCGGGGGTTACTTTCTATGACCCCTCTCTCCTTTTGATGGTTCCTTTTTTCAAGGGGAATTGTACATGTACTGTACTGTAAAATCAACATAAATTGTGAATTATTTGTCATAAATGTTTTATTTACTACTTTAAATAATTAATACAAGAATAAAATTGATTTTGTAAAACATTTTTATTAATTAGTAATGAATTAATGTAGTAATTTATTAGTACAAACTCTGTTTTTAAATGTTACTCCAAACGAAATGAAAAGAATGAATGAAAAGTCGCGAAGTATCAAAGACTCGAGTGTCAAAGTCGTGAGTCTCGAGGTTCCACTGTACTTGTAACTTTCCCAGCATAAACAGTGACTCATCTCTTAAGACATACTTTGTACTAAAGGGGCTTTTACTTGTCACTTGTAGAAGAAGAGAATAATAAGTTACAGCACAGTGAAAAACTTTCCTCACATATCACAGCAACGTTAAGAAGCTAGGCAAAAGTTCAGTATCAGACATGATATTGCATCCCTGGAGCACAGAGGTTTAAGGGCCTTGTTTAATGGCCCAAGAGTGGCAGCTTGCCCTTCCAAGCCACAATCTGGAGCCTTAACCACAGTGCTACCACTTCGCATACAGATCATTATGATTGCACACAACTTTAGCATGCTAGCTGTTCTAACCTTAACAATATATATGCTTGTTGAAACTGTACCTTACTTTAGTATGAGTAGTGTGCATAATATATAATTTAAATGTTATAAATTTACAGAATGAGCATTCAATAATTTAAATAAATATGTATATTTTATACTCTGAACATTATCAAATTTTTCTCAAAACCTATATATAATTAAAGCTTAACATAATGTTAATAGTAAGCAATTAAATAAAAAAACAGATATAATGATTAGGCAGAGAGTTGTTTCCAAAATAACTTCAAATTCGAAAAAAGGCGTTATTAAGGTCTTAACTCAAAGTATTAACGTGAATCAGCTGCTCAGACCCTAAACCATTGCACTTCCATTGGCCATACACATTATTAGTGATGTTTAGATTAAACTAAATTCATGCATTTAATCATTCATTCATTCAATTAGTGACTATTCTTACCTAGTCAGAATCATACCTAGTGAAATTTATCTTCATAGTAGGTGGGAAAAAGGTAGAGAACCTGGAGGAAACCCATGCATACAGTGAATACCCTCTTACGAGGCTTTTCTTCTATGTTTTACTACATTAACATCCTCAAATCCAATCTCAAAACTAAGGTAAAATGTAAAGTAGTTTCAGCGCACTGCACACACAAACGCAGAATTCAACAAGCTTCAAGTGTTTCATCTCTCCTCATCATCTCTCTCTCACACACACAACACACACACACACACCACTCGACACCCACACACCATCTACTTCTCAAGGACACAGAAAAAAACCGAAATAACCGAACAACCGAAAGAAACGTGGCCACTATAATGTGGTGTTGCGTATCATATTATTACAAAGCAGCAAAACATCACAGGCAGCAATAATGTGACTTTAGACGATATGGAAAATTTCATTTGTGCTCAGAATTCCACCAAGCAGTCTGACTAGCGCAGGTGCAATATCATCTGCCAATACCATTTACATTTTCATAGAGGTTAAAAAAAACCTTAAAAAATCTTTGCAACATGAAGTGCTGTTGAAGGACAAATGTATTTAAATTAAAATTTAAAATGAACAAAAAAACAACACTACTGGAAATTTCACACCAAAAGACTTTTTGATAGATTGAGGCAGGCAGAAGACTAAACCTTAAAAAATGGACTATTAAAACTTCCACTTATTAGGATTCAAAAATGTGTGGACCCTAAATGAAAAAAGAAATTATTTGTTACATGCTCTGTCCATGTCCTGATGGAAATAAATCAACCTGGATGAAGGGTGAACGGATTGGATCTAAAATTAAGAATTCACAGTGTGGGTTTGCTGGCACTAATGCCAACACTCCTGTGAGGTATGCCACCTTAAACTGTCCAGTCAGCTTATCTGTGTGCTGCTCAACCCAGCAGAGCCACGAAACCTAAGTGAGAGAACTATCACCATGTGAGAAAACCCCTGGTTGTAAGGATTCCTTAATGCACATATACAATTTTAACTTTTGCACATAATTTCAGGCAAGTCATATCATGTCAGTGTTGCATTGAAGGCCTTTATTTAAAGCTACAATGTGTAGGAATGTTTTATTAACTATTAAAAACTGTGCAATAACATTTTCCTGCAGTGCTGAGTCATCCTGAAAAATCATATAACATAAAAACATACTCGGTGTTGGGTCTGTGACGAGGTGTCCGGTTGTTCCTCTCCCTTCTACCTTATGTCAACTCACTTGTTTCTCTCCTTGCTGCTGTGGGGAACTAAAGATATCTCAAAATCAGGATTTGTGCGAATATTTTTTGCTACTGTAAAAGTGCTAGACACTTGAGTAAAGGGACAGAAGTTCTCCCTTTTGAATGTACTTAAGCATCAATAATAAAAGTACTGATCTATGAGAACTCGATTTAAATAATTGATGTACCTCAAGGTTCCATTTTGCTGCACATAAGACCTTTAACACAGTGAGAGAACCCTTACTCCACACAAACTCTCACTAGAACCATGGGGTTACTAATCAGACATTCGGGGCGTTCCAGCCCCAGCATCGCCAAACTGCCCCTCTTGGGCCCCTGAACAAGGCCCTTAATCCTATGTGCTTCCAGGGTGCTGTATCATGGCTGACCCTTTGCTCTGACCCCAGCCATCCAGCATGGCTGGTACATGTAAAGTAATAATTTCACTGTGCTGTAATGTACATGTGACAAGACAAATGCACCTTATTTTTGAGAGATAAAACTTAAAAACTGCAGGATTCTCGTGCAAACCATAATCAGACAAAGCATGTTATAAATAAATGCTCATCATGCCCTGGCCTTATTTAGCTAACTTGCCTATCTTGGGTGTCTGCTTTCTTAATACGGCTCTTCCCATTATCATAATCACCAGAGGCTGTTGGAATGCTCACACATTTTTGCACCAGCTGGCATTTCTTTTTTTTTACGTTCCACTTCCTCAGAACCACACCTACTCTACATAGTGAATGCCCATGATAAACCGGAAAGCAATCATTTTAAAGATATTAAATCAATGGCAATTTCGAGTTACATAAAATGCTTTTGTATTTTCCAGCTTTTTTCCTTTTTATCATTGAGGAAAAATAATGGCTTACAGGTACATGTTTTCATGTACAAGTTATATCTGTATTTTAGGTCAATGTTTCCTGTCTCATTAATCTTATCCACCACCAGCAGGCCTGGATTTTGGGAGGTCTTGGGTTGGGCTACACCCCTGTTAATCACCTTATTACTTTTTTCCATTATCAAGTACATTAATTAGTCACGTCAAACTCAAGGCCTATGATTTCAACAGGCAAAGCAGCTGCTAGACAAGATATGGGATTAACCAAAGGAGTGAATTTATTTGAAATTGAAAAAAAGCATTAATCTGTATTATAACAACTATTATTTAGTAGGGAACATACCAAATAGTTAATTTTTTCCTTAAAATATCTTATTCTAATATCAAAGCCTTTTTTATTACTTGTAATCAAAAAATGTTTAATACATTTGAAAGAAAATCTATAATCTAACCTAAGAATATCTAAAATTAAGTTTCACTTTCTCTGTGCAGAAATGAGAAGTTAAATAAATTTGTTCCCAAAACACAGAGTATCTACAATTTTCCATTATACTACAAACATTACATTTCTTAGGAATATAATGAATGTAAAAGATGTGCAGTGAATATTCTGCCTGCATCCCCTGTCAAACTAAATCTGGCCATGAACACCATGATTATCATCACATCAGACACCCACCATACTTGTTGTCTGTATGGAATAGGTTTGGGTCTACATTTCTCCCTGCTGGTCTGAATGTTCCTCTGTAGCCTAATTCGGATCATTGGGAGTTGTAAATGTGCGGGTTTTTTGCTCTATCGGAAACACACTCTCACACAGAAACAGTCACAATGAGCAACAAACAAAGCAAATGTATTCCACTTCACCAACCCTCTTTCATCCAAACAACACACAGTTCACAGATGGCTGACTGTCTAAGAAAAGCTCAGCACTACATCAAGATCTGACAGATTTCTCTCTTTTTTTTCCTTCATTTCTTTTCTTTCTTTTTTTTTTTTAAACCACAACACCTGCTACTAGAATAATCTAATATCTGACATCAAATTCTAATTATCCTGCAAAACACGTGCTGCTGTAGTTCCTCAGTGAGTTTTTTTGGTTACTAGTATATCGCATCAGCTTCACCGAACAGTGAATACGGTGTTTGAAGCACTGAAATACTTATATAATCCCACCTGAGCAGTTTAGTGGATTTCCACATGACTCAGTAAAAGCTGTGTCTAATAGCGCTGTGGGGCAACAACGAACCTTCCCTTTAAACACACATCTCACCACTAAAACAATACAACAGGGAATATAAGAGAACGCAAATAACTCCGCAGTCTCTTCCGATTTTCCTTCCTGATTTTTCTAAACAATACTTTCCCTTCGCAAATTGAACTACTACTTTGTGCGCTGCAGCTCTGAAAAAACAACAATGCAAGCAGAAATGTTAAATTACTCTTGGTGTAAATAGGGTAATCAACCCTGTATATAAATCTTTCCTTATTCAGCTTAAATTCTGAAAAACCCAAATTGTATACTGTGAGTTTCAGATGATTTAGGAAGCTGTTGTGTGTTTTCAGAACAGTACACACACACACGCACACAGTGAAGTAGCCTAGGGGCTTGTATCAATACTGCCGAGTCAGCAGTAGAGTGACTGCTCCATCACCCCTGTTAATGAACACTAGTGCTGCTTTGCAGCAACCACCTCAAAGCATTTACCACACAGGTCTTCTTAAATATACATCTTCCCTAATATGGATTTCTTGTTCCTACGTTGTCTAGGACTACTTGTGTTTTCACGCCTTCTATGAACAACTGCCTTAATGAAACGAATAAAGCACTTGCTAATGCAAAACATGCTTTATTTACTACAACCGCTCCTGAATGTCAAAGAGTAAAGTATCTTTTTGAAGTAATACATTTTTCAGTATAATTAGTATAATTAGATATATTTTGTATAGTACCTGGTTGTACTTTTGTAGCTTTTTCACGTATCTGTACTTTACTGAAATATTTACGTTCGGGGAGATTGTTCCTTAAAATTGACTACATTTTAAAGTGAAATATCACTTTTATTCAACTACATTTTGTGAAATAAGTCATTCCTTTTTTATTTATGAGTGGATTAAAACTGCTCAAACAACCAAGCAGGCAACCAATCAGGGTCGAGCGCACTCTGTTTTAAACTTGTTTGATTGGTGCTTGGTAGTTTCTGCTTAACACCAACTTACAGTTCAACATCAGTTTAACAGCAAGCAGAACATTTAGAGAGGAATTAATGATGGAAGAAACTCCAGACTCAAAACCCTGATTCTTTTTAAGTAGTTGAAAATAAGGTTTTGGGCTCATGTTAATTGGAATAGATATCGATCAGTGTTTGTCTCATTAATATTATTTTATTAATAGATCAGTGTGCTGAGAGGAACAGAGTCTTTTCACATGAGTTGATAAAGTCTGGTGACAAAAATAATAATAGGGCATTATACCCATAATAAATCATAGTACATTTAAAGGTAAATACTTTTGTACTTTAACTCGAGGGAAAAATTTAAAAGGAGCACTTTTGCTTTTACTGGAGTAATATTTTAACTACTGCAGCTCTACTTTAACTCAACGACATGCTTTGTGTACGTCTTCCACTACTGCATATTAACTGTCCATATTAGTGGTGAACGGAGTCTGCTTCACAGCTCCAGCATTTCAAGTGTGAACATGAGCTCATGCTAATGTGTCTGTCAATGCATTACATTGTCATTTCACATGTTGTATGGCTTCCCCAGGTTCCTCTTACCTCCTCAAAACATGACAATCGCCATAGAAAATCACCCCCTAGATGTGAAGGAGAGTGTGAATGTTTAGGTATGGTGGCAAAGACTGACATTCTGTCTGTTGAGATTTTCCTGCCCTGCACAAACCGTTCTTGAGGTCGGTTGTGAATGTATTGCAGCCCTGACCAGGATAAAGCACCTACTGGAGATAAATGAATCAAAGAATAAATGATAAAGATAAATGGTAAATAAATAAAGATAAATGAATAAAAGAAAAAATGCATCCACCTGTCTATAATAACAAATCAATAAATCGTGAGCTTAATATGGAATACCACGTTTTATACAAATGAAAAAAAGGGAGAGCTGGTTCTTTTCCTCATAGCATATTATCAACTTATTCATCAAATATCCAATATGCTAAAAATAGCCTAGATACGAAAATGTACACACTTCAGCAATGAAGAGATTGAAACGAGATGAAACGAATCACCAGTTTTGAAGAACAGCCCCTAAGATACACATGAGGTCTGCCATTTGGACAAGGTGACACAAAGAAAGGAAGATAATGGCCATTTAATGGTGGGATACTCATATGAGAACTATGTGAATTTCTTTAAGGTCTTGTCCTTCGTACACATGCACACTATAAAGTGAGGATGAGTGATATAAAACTCCCATTACAGCATCCTGCCAATTTTCTGATGCATCATTTGTCTCAAACAGCGCCACATATCCATCCATCTTGCCTCTATACACTGAACCCTCTCTCTCATGCACACTCACTGCTCTTCCTCTTTTTCACAGAGTGTGAGAGACAGTGTGTCTCATTTCCTTGCGCTGTCCCTAATTTTAGTTGTTAGCCCTCAGGGTTGAGATAAAGCAGCGGGGCTACCAACCACCTTCCGAACACACTAATTATGTAATTTCATATGTTCATTTTTAAGAAGATAAGGCTTGGGAGACTTCAGCCTCAGTAACCCTCTGCATAATGATGAGAATGAAATGGAAGACAGACAGCAGAGCAGTGGAGAGAATTACTGCACATGGCATTTACGCTGAGCTCAGCTCGCTATGGTGAACTCTTCAATGCGGTGTCTCACCCTCTGCAATCCATTTCAGTGTTTTATTATTTCCTCTGTACTTTCTGGCAGGTCTACTGGAGGGGCGGCATGTGGCAGCTGCCGCCTTCTTTTCATGGTGCTTACCGCCTTAACTGCCACCTTATTCCATAGCCCCTAAAATATAATGCTACTTATACTTGCATATTTGATTGGATTTGAGAGAAAAAAAACGTGAGAAAAAGCAGTTTTTCGTCCAGATAATGTGTGTTTATATATATATATATATATATATATGTGTGTGTGTGTGTGTGTGTGTGTGTGTGTGTTCGAGATGGGTGACCAATGATGAATAACTGTGGAAGCTCAAAGGTATGAGCTTAAAGCCTGTTTTACTCTTTCACATTTTTATGTCCATTAGTGAACACAGACCAAATCATTTTCGAGATCCCAACTGACCTCCGAGCACAAAAAAAAATCAATTTTCAGTGCTACAAGAGCTACTGTGAATCTGCACAGTTTCGACTGAAAACTTTTATTTGCGACACCCAGCAATTATTACATTTATTGATGGAAGCCTTTCTCTGTGTGGGACCGTAACTCAACCAATCAATTCACTAGACATGCCCAGGATCTGTCATGTGCTAAATCTAAGCATCACTTAAATACAACCTTTCCAGGAAAATGTCTCAACACACAGCACTCAATGCTTCAATCAAAGGTTATTGAAAAATATTTGTTGTTACAGTTGGGTTCTGTAACTCTCTGACACCGGTGAGAGCCATTATCTCCACTTAGGAACAGTGGTGGATCTTCCCTAAAAACTTTGGCCTACAAAAATTTACCCAAGACCCTATTGAAAATAGAATACATACAAGCATCTGCAAGTCTAGCTCATCCCAAATAAGATTTGATGGCTCCTCCATTGCTAAGAGACTGGGTGAAAATGGAATCCATAGGAGATTTTTAAATTGAAAACCAATGCTGGCCAAGATGTTTCTAATCACATGTTGAATTAGTCAAAAGTGGGATTTTTTTGGAGGACCATTGCATGTGGTATAATCGGACATTAACATTAACCTTAAAAGGCTGTAAAATGTGGCTCAAAAAAGCAATTCTGCATAATCAAGGAAATGGTCATTTTAAAAATAGTATTTTTGTGTTTCCGTGTGTTCTCTTTGCAAAATCAGAAGGGGACAAATACTTTTGTGGTACTGTATGTAATCTAAGAGATAGCGGTATAAGAGAACATCCAGTCAGCAGCAATTCTGCAGGCAGAAATTGACTGGGTCGACCTGACCGGAAGCCCACGGTCACTCAAAAAGCCACTCTTTACAGCTTAGAATATAACACATCGAAGACTAAAGTGAATAGGCTCCAACAGCCAAAAAAACAAAACCTGAAGCTGCAGGGGATACAAGCAAAACTTGCCAGATGGAAAAAGATGGAAAGATGGAAAGATGGAAAAAATCATACCCTGGACTTTCCCCAATTTTCTTTAACCAAACAATGTTGCACTATAAACCATACTATGTTTAAAGTCACTGAGATCACATTCTGCCCTATTCGAATGTTTGATGTAATGCTCCTGACTTGTATCTGCATGATTTGGTGCATTGTGCTGTAGCCACATGATTGGCTGGTTGGATAAATGAATGAACGTGCAAGTGTACAAATGTTTCCATTAAAGTGGTCAGTAAATGTATTTCTGTAAAGCAGAATAAACTAGATTAAAT
>MU551602.1:1640250-1721640 GCA_024362625.1 Silurus asotus | reverse complement strand
TTTATATTTATATATATATTTTTTTTTTTTTTTTTTGTATATGCTTTTTTAGCAACGTGACTGAGCTGCACGGCTGTGCTGGTGTGTGTGTGTGTGTGTGTGTGTGTGTGTGTGTGTGTGTGTGTGTGTTGGTGTGTGTACCCGTTTGTGTGCCGGTGTGTGTTATTGTATGCCGTGATGCTGGCTGGGTCGTAATGTGTTCTACACACCAATGTTAGAATAGCAGCACATTGTTCTATTCAAATAGCCTGTAAAAAAGTGACCTTGCTCGGACCTTCTCTCCTCTTGTGTCCAGCACCTTCTAAATAATGAATTGACACCAACACTGCTCCAAAGAGAATGTTTTAGCCCAAGGTTAGAGAATAAAACACTGAAGGTCAACAAGCAAGTAAAAAAAAAAAAAAAGAGACATCAAAAAGCAATCAAAAAGTGTCACAGAGTTAAAAGACTTTTTATTGTATTGAGGGAAAAAAGGCAACATATTAATGTTCAGGGCTGATGGCAAATGACGTTATTAATACACAGATTATTGGTTACTCTATGTCTGGTGACCTTCGTCTGGGACTGCAGGCTATGAGCTGTTGCAGATTGCACTCATCTGCATCTGAGACTGATCTCAGACTGCACTGATGAATGACTCTGTAATGTTAAATCAGACCTGATTGAGTTAGGAAATACCACAGCTCAGATGCGAGTCCACATCTCAGGTTGAGCGTTCTTATCAGAAAACAGCCTGCGACCGGACATTTGTTTGGATTTTTCATTCTTACACAATCATGCTTTATTTGTCCAACTATCAATTATGGATTTCTGGGTTGGCTGGCAACTAAACATGCTCGTAGGCTCTACCTCTCTTCATGAATATTCAGCCATGGCCCTGTGTCCACCTTCTGTTTGGCTCTATGCCTAGAAGCTCCATGCCATACTACTGCCTACCCATAGTGAGTAAATGCACATGGGGCGAAAAACATAGACATGCAGTACTGTTACAGAACAAGAGCAATGTCACGGTTTGTCTGTATCACCGATTTTCATCTATTTCAATCCCTCACTTTTACTCTCTTGCTTTTTTTTTTTTTTCAACAATGATTTGCTGGAAGGCACAGCGCTCAACACTTTGGATTCTATCTTCTCTTCTATCGTTGCTGCACGAACACACACACATGCAAACAGCAACACACAAACAGAGCAACACATACACACATTTAGTGCATCCCTTGGGAAAGCAGTGACGATGAGTGAATGATGTGTCGCCACAGCTGACCTATAGATCCGAAAACCAAGTAAGGACACAACTTAACATCCTCCACATAGACACAATCTATACGTTAGGATATTTTTCAAAATCGCTGTCTTTCAATACTCGCTGATCAACACATACTCCTTACACAAAAAACATTTGTGTTTCCTATATGATCTAGCAGTTAGGTTTCCTGGTTTTCACCTAGGCAGCCTGGGTTCAATTACTGGTATGGGAAATGTTCTTTAGACACGTCCTCACTGTGGGACGTATAAAGGTATATCTTATCTTATTATAGTAATCATTAAAACAATTGCAAGGAACACATTCAATTATTCGGGGGAAAAAAAGGCAGCAATTATTGAAAACCTGGCTATTATGCCCACATGTGACTTTGAAACATTCAATTATAATCCATTTTTCTGATATAATAAGTTCCTCTCTTCTGTAAAGGCTTTCCACTAGATTTTGGAGCAAGGCTTCGGGGATTTTTGTATGGTAACTTTAGTATGGTAAGGCACAGATGTTAGTGATGAAGTCTGGGGTTCAGGCAGTGTTCCAGTTTATTTTTCACTCGAACTTTAACACACCATATCTTTATGAAAAACAGTAAAACAGTCTTGGAGCCTATTAGTTCCAATGAAGGGAAAACAATTGAGTTACAAATGTTGGTGTGACTGTCAAGTGTCCACAAACATTTGCCCCACTTTACTGTATACACGTTTTTTCACTAGAAACTTTTTAAACTAGACATGCGGGCATTCACCTCAGGTACAGGAACCAGAATGGTTGTGCATATGCATGCCTTGTCAATTGGGAGATATTGAGCAAAAAATTATCTTAAAAAAAAACACGATTGATTTTGCTTTGCTGATTACTTTGCTGATATCTAAATACTTTAAAGAGTATTCTGACTGCCGAATGAAAACCATTTCTCCTGTTGTTCGAGGCAGATCGATGAACCGGTGTCTGTCTTTCTTGTTCTCAGACTTTCTCAATGATCAATTCTCTCTGCAAAGGACCATCACAATAAAGGATTTTGTCATTTGTTTTTGGGAGAATTGATGAAAATGGCTTCAAATATTGTATCAAAATACTTTCGTATTTTTGTAGGTTATAAAATACTGTAAAATACTTTGTAAGAAGTCTATATGATGACATCATAAAAATGCAAACTCTAATTGGTGCCTACTCTAGTTTTCCAGACTTGTTGAGATCATAACAGAAAACTGATCCATATGTAAGAAGGTTGTGAAGGTAAGAAACATGCAGACTTCCAGCTTTCATATTGGTCATTTAATAATTGGTGAAATTATCAAATGTTTGATTTTAACTTCCAAATAGGCCTTCAGTGATTGATAAATAAATATTTGATTCCTGATCATGGTACTCTAATTGAAGTAGCAGTTTAGTAGGATCATAAATTTGCATACCGTTGCAGGAATGACTGCTGGACACATAATATATTATTATAATTAGTATTAACAATCAAATGATTACTTAGTTAGAAACTGGTTGCTATGAATACAGGTGCAATCAGTTGTTCTCTTATGAATGACTTGTTTGTCAATGTTGCTGATGTTCCTTCGTTACCAAACACCAAGTAACTGAATTAGGATATAATTATGAGTCATTCACAAACTGTGAAAAAAACTTTCTTGCACCCTTGTAAAAGTTATTTTTTTTTATATATATATTTTTAAAATACAAAAATACAGTAGTTTATTTTGACACATTGTGTGGCTGCTGTATAATATAAAGGTATTTGCTATTTATTAAAAAAAAAAAAATCATATCTTTGCTTAAACCTGACAGTCAACATAAAAATATAAATATCAGGATTAGGTTTAGATTTGTGTTTACACCACATTTTTTAAAACGGAACCGAAATACAGTCTTGTTTGTAGATTTTGTACAAAATTGTTCCCTGAGGTTCAGAATATGATCATTTTTGTTGTACCACAAGCACAATGAATCGATGTGCAAGGCACAATTGGGACAATACAGAATCAATCAGTGGTAGTGGTTTTTTTTTAATGCATTTGTAATAATGAACGTTTTGCCAATGTCTTGCAGTAATTCTAAAGCTGTAATGAGTGAAATGACCTGCTGACTCTATCTGCAGTAACTGATAAGCTGTTGATTCATGCTGACAGATGATGTGCTTTTCTTACATTTGAGAGTCTGTCAGTCTGGCTGAGGAGGTATAAAGGGCAATACATGGATTTGACGGATGAAGCGTATTCCCTCTCAGCTTAGAAATCAAACCGAGTTGAATATGATTGGTGAAACTCCGTTCTCTGGTGTCTGTCAGTTGCATTTGTGATTCAGTGTCCTCTATCAAACGTCACCCGTACAGGTAATGAATCAAGCGAAGGAACATGAGGGGAAAAGAAAAGATGGAAACTCCTGACTCCTTTACCACAGCACCAATTCAACAGTATATTTAAAATGTTATGTTTGCATAGCATGATTGGCCAAAAAGCAAATGATTTTATTCAACTATTCATTTGCATTCATATTTTTGACCTATTGGAATTGCTTTAATATTAGCACCAGTAAATGAAAGGCATAAATACGAGACAAATCTACAATAATGTCTATGAAAACATTAATGGCAAATCGCAATGTCATTAAATCCTTTCATGGATCCTGTGTATAAATAAGTCAGTATTTTCAAATATTCCACAAGGACACTGGAAGGTTGTTCTCAATGCCCTCGTCACAAAGCAAAGGCTGTCATTTAAATCAAACTCTATTAACCAGAGCATCTGGAGCGTTCACGTGACTCCCCGATCCGACCTGTATGCACCATCAAGGCTTACGAATGCAGCTTTCACCGCACCAGAGGTCACAAGAAACATCATGCTTAGATTAGAATGCATGCCTGCACATCGACAAGCAGCATGGCAAACATAAAAACACCTTCAAGGCATTTGTCTTTAGCTGGATTTAATTAACTGGTGTAACTGTTTAGAATATAAAGCATAGTTACATTTTAAGACCGGTGATAGGTCATAGGAGACCGTTATCTGTCCAGAATATTAAATTTAGTGTAATTCGGATTTTCCTAGGTGTCTGCACTTGTGCATAAGACAAGACAGGCTATGAGAAAATGTCTCTTTATGATTTCACACACACATATAAGAGGAACACAGTTAGAATAGTGGATTTTTTGTCTAAATCTGGACATAACCTGATAAAACCAAGATGTTAAAAAAGGAATGTGGGCCTATCCTGTAAAAAAAAGCTAAATCAGCCCATCACACTCAAACTAACAGGTCATACTAAATAAGCTTGGCCAAGCAACTAAAACCAGTAAATAATATTTATATCACATTCAGAAATCTAAAACTATCAAATTGATATAATTTCCTGACTATTAATATCTTGCCATGCAGTATTTAATACAGTTATAAAACATGATACACCAAATATAATGTTACTATAAAATAAATGTTGTCTTCTTCATATCCATCTTTTATGCTAACTTTTGTGCTGGACTGTACAGATCAGCAGACATAAGCAGAAAAGGAATATTATTTGCCATATACAGTATAATACAAAAATCATTAGACAAGTGAGAGAAAAATAGGTGTATTGAACAAAATGACACCACAAAATGTGAATACAGCATGAATCATCGAGCAATTAAAGTCCAACAGGCACGACACACAAAGCAAAGGCTGAAGAAATTGTTCAGGGAAAAATCCAATTCCTGCAAAGGCTTAACAATCTTAACAAACTTAACATAGAAATTGTATATTAATATAATTATTGTAATGTATTAAATAGTAATTATAATAATAAAATATAGTATAATCTATAAAATACATTACTAGTAATGATGCATTGATTTAAAAAAATGTGCCTTTGAATCTAAGTTGGCATTTGTATTGCAATGTATAATTTTTAACATATTTGCGTCGGTGAAAAGGATTTACTGATGTACAATTATTGTTGCTGATGTTACTGATGCATGTCCCTAGTATATAGTAATAGTAATGGAAATGAATAGTGATATATATAAAAAAAAATTAAGGAATGCACATCGTTTAGATAAATTATCCCCATTACAAAGATTCACATATAGTTCTGACAACTGGAGCTCTTTTTTTCCCTCAAATAAAGTATAAACAGCTACATAAAACACCTAAGCTGATCAAGTGTAACATAATTTATGACAACATAACTATCAGATCTGGAGTTTAAGGCTCTTCTGCTGTTATGCTTTACGATGCCGTGACCTACACAATAACTGTGGGTTAAAACTGGGTCCATAACCGGAAGTAACAAACTGTTTTACTGCAAGTAAGCATGACATCACACACACACACACACACACACACACTTGCCGAAAGAAAGAAAGAAGGAGCAGATATTATTGCGTTAGTTGGATGGTGTAGCAGATGAGGTCTGATTGGATTACATAATAGGAGAGAAATTACGCTCTTGATATCCACTTAAAAATGATATAATTAGACCACAACTCTCCACAGACACAGCAACACCAAAACGTCAAAGCAGCCAATCGTGGGACTGAGAGAGAGGGGGAGAGAGAGAGAGAGAGAGAGAGAGAGAGAGAGAGAGAGATGACCAGTGGAATAGACAATGATGGACTGGTCTACAGTTTGTCTTCCAGCAATGGAATAATCTCAGATGGTGATAAATTCATGTCTAACACTTCACACAGTCCAGATCTGGAGGATCACAGAATTAATTTATAATGCATTATTCGCATGTAATTAGCAAGGTCTTTCTGAGATTAAACCAGTGTACTTCCGTGCAGGGCTATATTTTCTGCAGCAGATCTGTTAATGTTAAGTAAATGGTGTAATAGGGAGTAAAATTTGGAATGACGAAAATGCTTCCCTCTATATTTTTCCACTCTCTCACACACACAGGCCTCAATATGTACAACCCAAGACTATCAGAAACACTGCTTTTATTCATTTGGAAAAGTTCATTGGAGTTGATGTTGTTGTTGGTGTTATAAAGTTTCTGCAATCCCATCGAAGACTAGCAATGAGTCTCCACTGAGAGTGACACCTGAGATCAAATTAGCGATCTGAATAATGGGATAAAGCGATCTGGGTGAGATAAAGAGCCATAGGCTATCTCAACCCTAATGAGGATTCATTAGCTGATCTCTTTTTCCCTGCAGTCTCACAAACACACAGGCACCAAATCCTCTGGTGGGAATTTTTTTATTTTTTTTTTTAAGCAAAAAAGCAGTTTTATCTTAATACCTGCAGTGTCATTTAATGTGTTGTGTACTCACCTGAATAGATTCGCTGTTCATTTAATAATGTGTTTGTTTACATGTGTAGATGCGAAAGCAATATTATTTTCAGTGTATAGTGGGATGTTTTTTTTAGAGTGTAACCAGGTATAGTGATTTACTTTAGAGTCTCAGTGTGCATTTTGGGATAATCAGTGGTAATAAATTGAATTATGGCATGCAGTTATTGTATTGTAAATGTTTTCCTTTACTTTTGCTGCAATTACTAAACAGGTTGACATGCAACAAAGTGATCATTTTATAACCCAGATGATTGACTTTATTTATTAGTGATTATTATCATACATTTGCCCTGTTTCCATCAGGAAGACGTCTATTCACACAGTTCATTATTAGTGCTTATGAAGAGCTATACAGTAGGAATATGTGTGCAAAGCAGAGTGTTGGAAAGAGATTCAACTCTAAAGGTGTTAGAAAAGTGCTCGTGGTATTGTGAAGTGAGATACCGCTCACCTTGAAACTTGAAGCCCTCGATGTGCACCCACAGGCACAGGTCCTCAGTGTCGCAGTCGCAGCGCCACGGGTTTCCGCTGAGGCCGAGAGCGCGCAGCGCGGGAAGCGCCACCAGCGTGCTCACGTTCAACGTGGTCAGGTTGTTGCGGCTCACGTCGAGCACCTGCAGCGCGCTGTTCTCGGCGAACGCGTCCGCGTGGATCTCGGACAGGCCTGGGTTGTCGGTGAGGCGCAGCATGACGAGGCTGGCGAGCGCGCCGAACGTGCGGTCCTCGATGCGCGCCAGCGCGTTAAACGACAGGTCCAGGTAGGCGAGTTTGCGCAGGTTGCCGAACGTCGACTCCGAGATCTCCGAGAGAGAGTTGTTGCTGCAGTCCAGGTACACCAGGTCGGACAGGTAGTTGAGTTGGAGCGGTGGCAGCTCGCCGATGCGGTTGTCGCTCAGGATGAGCTGGCGCGTCGCGAGCGGAAGGTCCGCGGGAAAGACGCTGAGCCTCTGGCCGGCGCACTGCACCACCAGCTGCTCGTCGCACACGCAGCGCTCCGGGCAACCGGCGCTCAGAGCCGGGGAGGGCGCCGCGCCTGCCGCCACCATCAGCAGGAAAGCCAGCCGCAGACACTGGACGCTGGCCTCGGCCAACACGCGCATGATAGCGGCGGCCGCTTCATCAAGCGCGTGTGCCCGAGCGCAGCCACATCCTTCATGGAGCCCGTCGGGGGGAAAACTGGACCTCCGTGCGAGCGGGTGCACTTTGGAGATTGCACGCGGTTACTGTGTGTGTGTGCGTGCGTGCGTGCGTGTGTGTGTGCGCGCGCTCCGGATCTGGTCAGTCCTTCACACGTGGACGCTGCGTAACTGTTTGGAAACGAGTCCACTTCCAAGTGGACTCAGAGCAGCTGGTTTAAACCGCCACAGGTAAATTACTCTGAAGTTATTGCGACTTGCATCTGCTGCTGTCCATGTGTGTGTGTGTGTGTGTGTGTGTGTGTGTGTTGGGGAGGTTGATAGACTGTTTACATTACGCACTATCAATCTCGTATCCCTTTTATTCGCTTGCCTGTTTCTGTCTGCGCTCTCGGGACACACCAGTCCTCCAGTGACGCATTCAGGTGTGTGTGTGTGTGTGTGTGTGTGTGAGAGAGAGAGAGAGAGAGAGAGAGAGAGAGAGAGAGAGAGAGAGAGAGATACAGACACAGACACGCTTCAACCAGTCCAGACGACCACGTGACAGCGAGATCCTGACAAGACAAGGTCCAGTGCCCGGACTTTCATTGACTTTGATCCTCCTTCAGTGAGGAACCTGCTGGGGGTCGAGCGTTTATCTGCTCTCTGTAATTTCATTCACGTGGGTCTGTCTGTCATCGCACTACAGTGTGTGTGTGCGGTCATCTCAGTCATTGAAACTGTGAGAGAAGGGGGATTGAGAGAGAGAGAGAGAGAGAGAGATATGTACTGTAGGCTATTACCTTTTTTAGCAATTTAATATATAGCCCTAATATATGCCTCCCATCCAAACACTTTTCCAAACCTCCACACAAAAGCATTTTGTTTTATCAGTGGTTATATAATAGAGATAGTGCAGACATCATGCTATTCATCTCTACTCATAATTTAGCCTATAGTTCAAGTCACCAAGTTGCAAAAGACTCTAAGTGGTAGGTGAGCCTTAGTCATAGGAAAATGATATTCAGGATCAGAGTAAAAACCTGTAATAATCACCCCCTCTGCATGCAGCTTTCTTTGATTGAACGTTGTCTAGAACAATTACTTCAGCAAAATAACAAATGGTCTTTGTATTTTTTAAATAGCTTACTGTGTTCGTGTAGTTATGGATTTTGAATTGTACAACGGAATCAATCTGGTTTCATTTCAAATGGGAAATCCAATTCAATTCAATTCGGTTTTATTTGTACACCTTTTAACAATAGACATTGTCTCCAAGCAGCTTTGCAAACGTTATACAGTAAGATTATTTCTAAAGTGCAATCCAGTGGCGACAGTCCAACGAAAAACTTCCTGAGATGAAAAAAGAAAGGAATCTTCAGAGGAACCAGTCTCAAAAGGGAACCCATCCTCCTCAACACCAAATGTCCATTCATTACAGTTTCACCATTGTTGAGGTGTTCTGGTGCTTAAATGCAGAACTGTTCATGCAACCTTCAGTCCTAAGCCATTGCAACCAAATGATTTAGAATTCTGAAATCTTTAAAACAAAGTCAATGTTTAATAACTTCACTATTTTTGGTCCCTGTTTAAATGTAGGCCAATGTGATATTTAATATGTTAACCACTTTGTTCAAAAGGTCAGATTTTCTGTTCTGATGTTTTGAAGTGCGTTTCTCAGATGACATTCTGATGGATTTGATGTAAAAACGAATAAATAATAGTGCACACATTTGTGAAGTCTGCCTTCTTGGGTGAAACAAATACTAAGAACCTGTGACATTCTTGTGAATTTTATAAAGCTTACCCTTTTTAATAAAGCTGATGACGATTGATTTATTCAAATTAGAAAAGAATGGAAAGAGCATTTCCCAGATGGTTGGGTCCCACTGCAGCTTTGCAAGATGTATTCATCAAACAGTGAACAATAAAAGCTCTCTGTCTGACTCTAAATGCATTTCGCATGTATCTTCAAGATGTAGATATTGCACAATTAATAGACGTAAGCCAGATAAGCATAAATTCATTGCACTATGACATTTATTAATTAATGCCTGCAATGAAACAGTGCTTGGGGTCAGTGGTTTTAGACAGTCCACAAACGTATTACCCAGTCAATGCGTTCGTGGCCCGCCTGGCAGCAGGTGGGTGGTATTCTCTGATCAATGTCAGTATACACTGTACGATTGAGCTCATTAGTGTAACTTTCATCATTGGGTAGATGCCAGGGGCTCAGCTTGCAGAATGAAGGGTGTCAGGTGAGGGTGAGGAGAGAATCTCCATTATTATTTAATGTAGGGGTCACCTGTCAGAGGACTTGTTGCAGTGCCTGGAACAGGGTGTCCTTCCACAGAAAAAAAAAGATAAGGGGTGGTTTCTGAGTGGAAAGTCCAACACGATCTACTTTATGTTATTCACTGGCAAATTTTACCATATCCATTTAGCCAGAGAATTAGGCAGTAAATGATCACAGTGCCACTTTTTACATCCCAGAATGGTGCTAGTTTGAGAACCACCTGGATTTATGTCTCAAATTAGTAATGGAACGCTAGTGCCTACTCAGAGGTGTTTTAACACGAAGTCTCTTCTGCATTACTGAGATCAGTGATCCACAATTCTGCATAAGCAGCTCACTAATAATCTCTGAACATGACAGAAAACTATTCCCCCCGGTGCTTTTAGAAACATCCTCCCTCACTCAGACGCATCAGACTGGCTCAGGAATGAAGCTTACTGCTTATAGCTTGCTCCCTCAACGCTATCAAATACGTTCAAAGATTTACAAATAAAATTCACATTGCCTGAAGAAAGAAATTTTAACTCGATTTAATCTAATTAAGAGGTTTTAATGATCTTTTTCTTGAAACCTGACATATCACATGTTCATGTATATAGTGTTCATACAACCTTTTTAAACGTCCCATTCTATAATTAATTGTGCTGTTGTGTGCCATGTGCTGTTATAATAACCTCCACTCTTTTGGGAAGATGTTCTACTAGATTTTGGAGTGTGGAGATTTGTGATCATTTAGCAACTAGGGTGTTAGTAAAGTTAGGTACTGATGTAGGTGAGGTTGGGAAGGTCTGGCGTGCAGTCAGCATTCACATACATTGCAAAGGTGTTCAGTAGGGTTGATGTCAGAGTTCTATAGCAGGAGATCTTCCACTCCAACACGTATATAAGCATATCTTCATGGAGCTGGCTATGCACACAAGGGCACTACCATGCTAGAACAGGTTTGGGTCTTCGAGTTGAATTGAAGGGAAAATCAGCATTCCAAAGACAACTTTGTGGTAACAGTTTGGGAACAACATATAAACTTCAGGTGTCTGATACTGAAGTCCCTCTAGTGTACACAGTTAAATGAACAGAGAAAGCTAACTACACTGCAGTCTTAAAACTAACTGTTAGATAGATAGCTGATAGTTTTTTTTTTTACTTACTGAAGTGTTTCTGCTTAGAAGCTACACTGACAGAGAATTATTCCATATTTCTATATTCCATATACTGAAGTCTGACTGAAACAATGCTCAAGCCATAATCTGCAATTGAAGCTTGCAATATTCAGCAGTGCTAACATTTAATTAAATGTGATGTGCAAAACAATTTCACTACATTACAATAAATATATTATCAGGGGCAACAACAATAAACACTAATAATTTCCTATTTCAGTTTCCTCTTTGTGCATCGCAATTTTACAGGCTTTAGTTAGTTGCGATATCATCAGGATGCAACCTGCCCACACTTACTCATCTCTGATGAGATGTTAATGGGAATACTGTAAAAAGACTTGACATCGCTCTCTGTTTCCCTCTCATACACAAACACACACACACAAACACACACACACACACACATACACACACACACACACAAACAAAACAACGCTGTTTGGAAGATGAAAAAAAACCCCAGCTAATTTGTTCACTGCTCTGGCCTGATTAGCACATGCTCTAAAATGTGTCAAGAGATTATTTTCACATTGAAAACTTACAAAGACAACATACAATCACCTGCTAAATAGTTATAATTATTGAGTAATTCATACAATGTTTCATAGTCAAGTTTAAGGGTATATCTAAAACCATTCCCATGAGTGTGAAGCAGGTAAACACTCTACATGGGACAATAATTCATTACACTTCTTCACACATAGGGCAACTCAGCAGTGCTAATGTTTTTTCCTGCAGGTAAAAAAAAAACACAGAAACATGAGGAAAGCATGTGTTTCGCTTTTCTGACGGGTTGAATGAGGAAATCACATTGCATGTTGAAGATGCATTTAAATGTAAGTAAAAAAATTCATATTTTTACACAGACAGCATGCGAATGTAAAAGCAGAAGAGAAATCTGAATTGTGGGAAATGAATAACGCATGAAAAAAAGCTGATTATGATGGCTGACTAAGCAAGCTGAATGTTCTGTAAGTTTGGAAGAGGAGGCAGCTCAGTGGTTACGATTTTGGACTTTTGATCAGACAGTTGTGAGCTCAAATCCCCCCACCAATAAGCTGCCACTGTTGTGCCCTTGAGCAAGGCCCTTACTCCTGAATTAGATAATTGTAAGTCGTTCTGGATGGAATTTTCCTAAAAATATGGCTTCTCTGAGCAATATTATAAATAATATTTGTGTGTTGTCTCTTTTGACACTTGAAAATAAATTCGAAGCTGAAGAGTTCCCAGTGTTTAATCATGACAATGTCATTACATCATGACATGTTGCCTTCAAAAGACATGTTGTTAGCTCAAAATAAACCGGACCACTTTGTGCTAATATTTGTGTTGCACTATTCCTTTGGGGGGAAAAAAGCTTTAACTTTATATGCACATGATTGGACTTGGATTTGGAATGTATGTACAGTATGTGTCATTACCTCCGGAGAATTCCCCATCAAATGTTTCTGTCTAGCATTAATGTGAGGGTTGGCCCTCTTTTATTTTCTGTTTAAACACAATCTCTCACTGTGCATCGATGTAGCATATACTTGTTTTTATGTTTTACTGTTAGAAAGTCCAAATAGTTGTAATAATATTTTAACATGGAGTGGAAATTAATTGACTTTGAGGTTCTGATCCTTCCACGGAGTTGCTCGTTAAAAAAATGGAAAGATGAATTAATTTATCATTTTTGGAAGCTTCACTGTGCAGTGAGGCTGCGTATAGTGCTAAAGATAAAGCTCTATCTATCTGTCTGTCTGTCATTTACTAGTCATACATATTTGAAATAGTTTGGCATATTCAAATCAAATCAAATCAAATTTTATTCGTCACATACACATGCATACAGAGTACGACATGCAGTCAGGGTGGGGTGAAGAAATAAAACAAGGGAAAAAGAAGGCAGATAAATAAAACCAATAAACTATATAAAATATACTATCTGTCTGTTTGTCTCTCTGTCTGTCTGTCTGTCATTTACTAGTCATACATATTTGAAATAGTTTGGCATATGCCATATGTCATTTACAGAATAATTGTGATGTACTGGTGTATTTTATTCGCTTTATGTATCAGCTCCTCGTTAGTATAGTGGACAGTATCTCCGCCTGTCACGCGGAAGACCGGGGTTCGATTCCCCGACGGGGAGACAAGCAAAACGTTTGAACCTTTTTCTTCGTATATATTCATGTATATGCTTTGTATATTTCGTCTGTCTGTCTGTCTCTTTGCCCGTACTATGAAATGACAATAAAGCTCGATCTATCTGTCTGTTTGTCTCTCTGTCTGTCTGTCTGTCATTTACTAGTCATACATATTTGAAATAGTTTGGCATATGCCATATGTCATTTACAGAATAATTGTGATGTACTGGTGTATTTTAGTCGCTGTGTTTGTCAGTTCCTCGTTA
Source organism: Silurus asotus (assembly GCA_024362625.1). Classification (NCBI taxonomy): domain Eukaryota; kingdom Metazoa; phylum Chordata; class Actinopteri; order Siluriformes; family Siluridae; genus Silurus; species Silurus asotus. The sequence continues at coordinate 1,708,130 of MU551602.1, read as the reverse complement.
GTATAGTGGACAGTATCTCCGCCTGTCACGCGGAAGACCGGGGTTCGATTCCCCGACGGGGAGACAAGCAAAACTTTTAAACCTTATTCTTCATATATTCATATATACTTTGTATATTTCGTCTGTCTGTCTGTCTATCTCTTTGCCCGTACTATGTAATGACAATAAAGCTCTGTCTATCTGTCTGTCTGTCATTTACTAGATATATATATTTGAAATAGTTTGGCATATGTCTGGCTGTATGTCATTTACAAAATAATTGTGATGTACTGGTGTATTTTATTCGCTTTTTATCTCAGCTCCTCGTTAGTATAGTGGACAGTATCTCCGCCTGTCACGCGGAAGACCGGGGTTCGATTCCCCGACGGGGAGACAAAAAAATCTTTTAAACATTTTTCTTCATATATTCTTCGTATATATTCATATATACTTTGTATATTTCGCCTGTCTGTCTGTCTATCTCTTTGCCCGTACTATGAAATGACAATAGAGCTCTATCTATCTATCTATCTATCTATCTATCTATCTATCTATCTATCTGTCTGTCTGTCTGTCTGTCTGTCTGTCTGTCTGTCTGTCATTTACTATTCATACATATTTGAAATAGTCTGGCAAATGTCTGTCTTATGTCATTTACAGAATGATTGTGATGTACTGGTGTATTTTAGTCGCTAGTTATCTCAGTTCCTCGTTAGTATAGTGGACAGTATCTCCGCCTGTCACGCGGAAGACCGGGGTTCGATTCCCCGACGGGGAGGCAAAGAAATATTTTAAACATATTTCTTCATATATTCTTTGTATATTTCGTTTGGTGTTCAGGAACCAGCCAGTTAATCTAAAGCTTTTAACATATTGAATAATCATTTGATTAAAAAAGATATTACACGATATTACAAAAATTGCACACTCCCTTCTCATTTTAACAAGTATTTAATAGGTTGGTCAGGTAACACTTTAGGTCAGATCCTCACTAATATAATGGATAAAATACGATTAATGAATTAATGTCTAAATAAATAGTACGTTTTTTTTTTGTCATATGTGCAGAAGTTTATAACTTTTTTGTATCCCTAGTGTAATGTTTATTATCTCCAGATTAGTGATTTCCTGAGTAAATCACTGGTATCTAAATCACCTTTCATTTAACTAAACAAATAATTTGGCTGTAGTGTCATTTTGTGATTTTATAAACGTATCTGCCAAGCGCTAATCTCAGCTCCTCGTTAGTATAGTGGACAGTATCTCCGCCTGTCACGCGGAAGACCGGGGTTCGATTCCCCGACGGGGAGACCAACAAATCTTTTAAACCTTTTTCTTCATATCTTGGTTTACTAAACGTATTAAACTAAACAGCCCCAAAGACTGCCTCAGTATGACAAACCCCTGTGCTCAAACTAAGACCTGTGAAGACATGGTTTGTGAAATCTGACGTGGATTATCCTGATCTTTGAATGTGACTGTAAGAGGTTTAAGAATCCCTCCTGTGGAGAACATTGCTGTAGGAATTTATTATTTGATGTGGAAATAATTTCTACATCAGAAATGAAAATATGATCCTCCACGTTACAGGAATGTTCACTTTCTAAAAACATCCCACAATGCACCTCGAAGAGCAGATCTTACTGTGTCTCCTTACTGGAAATGACATCAGATTTTCTGACGCCTCTTTATTACTTATTTAGCTGTTGCTAAATTATTACTAATGTCAGTGTTTTTTATCACATACTGTTCCAGTATGACTCCTGTGCACAAACTGAGATCCATGAAGACATTTGAGTCTGTACACAAAATAACCCGAGACCTCCTCTTCAACATCGGTACCGGATCTCAGTAATGCTCTTCTATAAACATTCTATAATCCTGGCATACGCTGGTCTTTTGATTTCTATAAATAGAAACAAATATTTCATCAATTCATGTTCTATTTGTCCTTATTGTAAGTCTAACATTTGGCTGTACTGCTTTACAGCACATTTTGTACACCAGGCAAAATAAACATATGTTTGGTGCAATTTTAGTTCAGCCAGAGCCCAATTTCTCTGAATATAAGTGTGTGTGTGTGTGTGTGTGTGTGTGAATGTCTCTAATTCCAGATTACATGGCTCTTAAAGAATGTAGGTGTCAATGCATCACATTCCAACTAATCCTGCTATGTCACTAGGGGTGTTTGGTATCGTAACCTTCCCATTTCATCTCTTTAATCTGGAACAGACTGACTGTGTCATACCTCGTCCTTGAGGATCAGTTCTGCTAGCACTTAACCTTCACCTTCTCACCCCAGCTGCCCTGCTAGCACCTCAGCTGTTGCTCACCTTACCCATGTGCTGCAGTATAACATAGCGAGAGAGAGATAGCCCTGACGCACCTGAAGTAACTGACCCGTGTCAACTGATATAAAGCTCTTTTTCCGCCCCGTGTGTTGTCAGTATCGCCTGAACTTGAGTAATCCAAAGCGATGAGTGAGGTTCTGCTTGCAACACGTTGGACATCCGAGGATGGAATCATGTGGAATCATGAATTGCTGAGAGAGATGACTTTGTAAATTGTGTGGAACTGTTTTAAGATTTGCTACTAATTACAAAACTATTGCTGAAGAAGGCAAATCTTTACCTATTATCAGATTTTGAACCTAGTATACATTAAACTGGTCCATAGTGTGTGGCTTTAGTTTCCAGTGCAAAATATTTTGTATGGTTTCACAGTTGCAGCTTTCTACTTTATGGTAGCAGTTTGGGAATAAAACACACATAAATATGATAATCAGGTATTCACACTCTATTTGGACATACAGTCTGAACGTGGAATATCGGACTATTGATAAATAAAAAGGCTCTTTCATTCCTAGTGCAGATCAGTTATTAAAACATTTAGCTATAGTGTAGATGTCAGGAAATGAAAGCTGAAATGCAGATCTATTGTTGCACATTCAAGATGATGTCAAATCCAAACATCTTCAGTATGTAGCAACAACACTAGTATTATCCTTGCTGTTCCAATACTTTCAGAGGAACCAGGGAAAAAATGTAGCCTTGTTAAATAAATGTTCCTCTGTATGTGCAACTGTGGTTATCTTGCTATATATGGTATAATTAGGATAATAACCTTTCTGTTGCAGAGAGAGCTGTACAGGTGTGATGATCAGGTGTAAATGTGTAAATGGTGTAAGGTGTAAATGTGTAAATCAGGTGTCCACATCACAAAAATATATATATATATATATATATATATAGAGAGAGAGAGAGAGAGAGAGAGAGAGAGAGAGAGAGAGAGAGAGAAAGACCATCGTTGCATTTATGAATAAATCTGAGTTACAATACAAATAGTGGAAAATGTGAAATAAATATTTTGTCTCCCCGTCGGGGAATCGAACCCCGGTCTTCCGCGTGACAGGCGGAGATACTGTCCACTATACTAACGAGGAGCTGGTGTTACCGCTTGCCAGATACGTTTATGAAATCTCAAAATGACACTATTATTTAGTCGGTTATTATAAAGGTGTTTAGACAACAATGACTTACTTAAAAAATTACTAATCTGGAGATAATAAACATTACACTAGTTATGAAAAAAGGTTATAAACTTCTGCACATATGACAAAAAAAATAAAAAACGTTAAACATTCATTCATTAATCTTATTTTATCCATTATACTATGAGGATCTGACCTAAAGTGTTACCTGACCAACCTTTTAAATAGTTGATCAGATGAGAAGGGAGTGTGCAATATGTGTGTAATATCGTGTAATATCTATTTAATCAAATGTTATTCAATCTAATATTAGTTGAAAGCTTTAGATTAGCTGACCATTTTATGCCTATGTCCACACAAAGTCCAGAGATTATATGAATGTATGTTTTTGCAGGTGCAAAATTGCTTATTGATCGCATGTGTCCAAATGACTGTCTGCTAAATTGCAATCTTAATGAGGTGTGTGGTGATGGATTATACGTCTAACCACAGATGACAAAGATGTCCAGGTTATGGGTAAAGGCTTGAAGGGGAAAGGTGAAGGGGAAAGGTGGTGCCCTTGGAGAACGCAGGAAATATTAGAAAAGTATCCAAGAGTAGTGGTCAGGAGGCCTGAGGAGGAAGAACCTGCCTTGGTTCAGAACTACAGACTTTTGTTGCAAATAGCACCATCTAGTGGAGAACACTGACACTAAACTTTACCATTGTTTACCTTGATCCTGGAGGAACAGGATGAACAACTCTATCTATCTATCTATCTATCTATCTATCTATCTATCTATCTATCTATCTATCTATCTATCTATCTATCTATGACTGTCCTATCTATCTATCTATCTATCTATCTATCTATCTATCTATCTATCTATCTATCTATCTATCTATCTATCTATGAGTATATTGTGTTTTTCCCACAGGCTATACTCAGCATGAACAATTAAAATATTCATAACTACACATTGTCCATCATAACTGACATATTTGTACATATATTCCAAATGGCCCATTTGTAAACTAAACACTTGTAAATAACATTTGTACATTGATTTAACAAAATTTTTACTTTGTATATATTTATTATTTAACTGTCTGGTTTACTATTTTGTTCATTATGTCTGTACTTCTTCTGCACTGCGTGTGTAAGCAAATTCCTTTTGTGTGTAAGCATACTTGTAATAAAGCTATTTCTGATTTCGATTTAATGAAAAATGGACAGTGTGTTAAAAAAAAACAAACATGGCAGCCACCCTCCTGTGTGCTTTTTATATCAAAGTACACACTGAGCAGTGAACGGCGCTGTGTTTGCTCAAGCCATTATTCGACCTTTGTTCCATAAAACAAAGGTTGAACTGCACATACTGGCTAACAGATCACAGACTTTCAGCAGGTTTTTGATAAGCAAAAAAAATATTTTATTTTTTATTAACTTCTCATTAAAGCATTCTCATCTAAACCTTCAACCACGTTAGCGTTGGATTGATCCTTGCGTCCTGCGAGTCATACCCATGCCCTTGTGTTTTTCTTTTTTATTTGAATTTACTGGCACACCTTAAATGACTACAGATACTATAATTGCTAGTCTTGTTTAATCAGTCTGGAGTACAAAAGCCATTAAATTTACCAACTGGGACAATTTCTCTCTTAAAAGGATCATGTTATATTGTATAAAATGCCTGCTTATCTGTTATGAGTCAGTGTTTGAGTTTAAAAAAATTTATTATGTTTTATAATTTTCCTCCAAACCATTCATTAATCTCAGCACACCGATCCATTAACAACTCAGTGTTCCTGATTCATTCCAAGTTGTGCAAATCTTTTCATTTAGCTTTGCTTACAATCATATGTTTCCAGTTTCATCAATTACATCATTAATGCACTTGTAGGATTACGCATTTAATATCAATTGTAGCACATATAGCTGTAGTGTAGTATTATAAATAATTATAAGTAGCATAGTAAATTACATTTATAATCACAATTGCACGCACAGGGACGTCATACATTCAGCACAGATAATAGGGTTTATCGTGAACGTCTCTTTTGTAGCATACAAAGACATGAAATGTTTTTTCTTTTTAATATTTACTTGTTGTTCTCAACTCTAGCAGTCGGAGGATTTTATTTTATTGTTTTGTGTCCTAAATATAATACTATAAATAACACAATACCTTACATAATAACACGATCAGTTAAGATCTCATTTAGAAGTTAGTTTTCCATCCAATGGAATATATTCTATAATCTGTAAAACCATATCAATTTTAAATACTAGAAGTATTACGTAATTAAATACATTTCTAGAACTGTATATTTTTTTAGACATTTTTGAGATCAGCACCTATACTCCCAGTGAATTTTTTGCATGTAATCTCTAAGGTAAATCATCCTCTGCTCCAAAACAGCGCCAGTACATAGTCAGCTGGGTAAATTTGCCATCTTTTCAGTGTGTAAGTGTGACGCCAGTGATCCTTGATTTTTTCTAAAATGAATACTATTTAATCACACCTGCTCTAAATTTGCCATACGCTGCCTAACTGACTTAAGGGCAGTGAAGTACTGTGATGCCTTTCTGTTGCCCCCCAGGTATTTGCATACTTGGTTCAACCATTCTTCACGTTTTTAACAGTGTCCTCTTCATCTTCTTTGCCTTGACAAACAGAGAACCCATTTCCTGTACTTTATTATACAGTATTTTATTGTTTGGATGCACAAATGCTTAGCAAAAAAGACTTTTGTTAACTTCCTGAAAGTGATATTTCAAAGGTTTAAATAACTATTAGAGCCTATTGTGTTTTGTTATAGAAAATCCACCCAGTTATATGAAAGATAAAATTGGTTGACTTGGCCAGTTGTTCAGTCACCAATAAGTCACCAGTAGCCAGCTCTTCTCTTGGGTATTCTGGTGTCCAGTTCAGCTTTGCATATTAAAAACAAACAAGCCAACAAGCAAATGCAATGCAATGTATTTGTTTTAATTGAGTAACAATACATCAATATCTTTTTTCTGACTCATCATTGTCATTTTAAATCTCATCACACTGGAATCATTTCTTGCTTTTATCTTTCTTTCTGCACTTTGCAGACCACTGAGCAATCAGTAAAAATGCTTTAGAGAAATTACACATGTCCAACACGTGCTGGTTCTCAGCACACTTCACCCTGAATATTAGGTTTATTGTGGTTTTAATTAACCATAATTTTTTTTTATGCTGGATGAACTGAGTAATCTGTGATGTGATAAAGTCTAAAGTCCAAAGTCTTTATAACCTGTGCTTTTATTCCTCCATTTGCTCCACACTTTCCTTACTGAGAGTAAACCCATTGCAGAGTTAACCCACTGAAGTCTGCTGGACCAGAAAACATTACTGGCAGAGTGCTCAGGGAATGTGCAGAACAGCTAGCGGACGTCTGTTCTGAAGAAGTCTACTGTCTCCTGCCTGGCCCTCACCCACCAGGACTGGAGGTACGAATGTACAAATGAGGTTCATACGAATGAGGTTCATTGACTTTAGCTCAGCATTCAACACAATCATCGCTCAGCACCTGATTGAGAAGTTGAGCCCACTGGGCCTGAACACCTCTCTCTGTAACTAGATTCTGAACTTCCCTTACTAGGAGACTTCAGTCAGTCCGGATCAGGAACAGCATCTCCAGCACCACCACACTAATCACTGGGGCCCCTCAGGGCTGTGTGCTCAGTCCACTGCTGTTCACTCTGCTGACTCACAACTGTGTAGCAACGCACAGCTCGAACCACATCGTCAAGTTCACCAATCATACAACCGTGGTGGTTCTCATCAGCATACAGAGAGGAGGTGCACCAGTTAACAGCCTGGTGTGGAGCAAACAACCTGTCTCTGAACGCTGACAAAACCAAAGGGATGGTTGTGGACTTCAGCAGAGCATAGAACGGTCATTCTCCACTTAACATCAATGGATCCTCGGTGGAGATTGTCAAGAGCACTAAATTCCTTGGTGTTCATCTGGTGGATAACCTCACCTAGTCACTCAACACCAGCTGCATCACCAAGAAATACCAGCAGCGTCTCTACTTCCTGAGAAGGCTGAGGAATGCTCATCTCCCTTCTCCCCACCCTGACTATGTTCTACGGAGGGACCATTGAGAGCATCCTAAACAGCTGCACCACTGCCTGGTTTGGGAACTGCATTGTCTCGTATCGCAAGTACCTACAGAGGATAGTGAGGACGGCTGAGAAAATTCTGTTTTCTGTATTGTAATTCTTGTTTTTTAGTATAGCACTAGGCTTTTAGAGGAACGTTTTTACTGTGTACTGTGTACCACTGTGTATAGTAGAAATAACAATAAAAGCCTCTTGACTCTCTCTTGACTCTTAAGCAGCTAGGAAAATATATATATATATTTTTTTATATTGCAGAGTTATTGTTTTTCAAGGCAGATATTATGTTTGGGTACAGATAAAAGAATGTGGAAAAAAAGTGTATGAAAAATCATCTGTCCTGCTGTCCGTATTAAAACCTCCATTGCTAAATTGCTTTCATTGCTTTTCGAAAATGGTTTTATGTTGTCATTTTGAAGATTCTCTAGAATTCAGTGAAGATGCCCAGTGATAGACAGATTTTCATAAAATGCCTTTCAACTGTCCAATCAACAAAAAAAAAATACAATTGTGTTAGGCCCTGCAGACAATTTATCCTATAGTGACATTTCATCATAATTTGGTGAAATTAAAGCGTCCCAACATGTTTTAATCTTTAAACTTGTAGTTGCTGTTTCCTGCCAAGCATTAACTCATAAATCAATCTTTTTTCTTTTTTGTGTGTGAATGTGCTACACGTTGCGATACATTTTTTGGTGAAGAAGACAAGATAAACCCTTAACCCAAAAGGAGATCCCCGTGATTTCAAATTGCAAGATTTTTCTTGTGTCTAATGTACAAGAGAAAGAGAATGTATTGATAACATTAACACGACAGAAAAGTATTAATATACATCGATTTCTTTGTTGCCATGTCCTGCACTTACAAATAACTTATACAAAATAATCAAAATCTTCATCGTGTTCTGTTAGAGCTCTGCGTCCTAACACTAAATTGGCTTATATAGCACCTGGAGGAGTGATATTAACCTGTAACGCGGTCCGAACCTGTCCGGAACTACTTTATGAACGTGAACTCAATAACAATTGAGGGCGTCTGTCAACCAATCAGAATGAAGTATTCAATAGCGCTATAAAATAAGACGTTTCGGCATTAGAATGTTATTTTTTCCCCTTTTAAATATGAAAGAACATTGTATGTCATTCTTCTTACGTCAAATCGAAATAAAAAAAAGGAATTTTGCCCAACTAATGCTGTTTGGAAAGGACTGGATGAGCGCCCCCTACAGGCGGTGTGTGGTATCGGTAGTCATTTAAAGTGGGATTCAAACGAGGAAATCAAGTTCCTGTTCCTGCAACATTCACTGCGGATCTGATTGAGCCAGCACAGGTAGGCTTCCTCCAGTGTTCTCAGGTTTATTTTATTTATTCCTTCTATTATAACCTTCTATCACAGGCTTTATTAGAAGGGTATTGCTTTTGGAGTGTTAGTCGATGTTCATTGCCAGTTCAGGAGATTCCACGTGTGTCACACACTCGTGCATATTGTTATTAATAGTGTTAACATTAATAAAACGGATGTCTGTCGTTGTCGATCCAACAGGTGCTTTAATTTAGCCTCAGGTGAGACCATGGTGGTTTTATCTAAGGAATATGGCTACGTGCTGCTGACCGGAACAGCCTCCATTCTTCAGGTGTCCTATCTGGCTTATGCTGTGGTGAAAGCGCGCATTAAATACAATGTACAGGTGAGATAAAACTTTATTTCCCCTACAAACATCCTCACACAATAACAACAGTCAACTTTTAAATAGTTATATTAGTGCGTTGTCCCAAATGGCCCTCTAGGCGTTTGCGCGTGCCCGCGAGGCCGTGTCCGATTTCTCATTGGAATGGGAGAACACAGGGCGCGCGCTTCTCACTCACAGTTCACTTCAGTTCACACAGGCACAAGATCTCCGATGATCACCCAGATAATAGTGTGTGACATCCATCAATCTCCTATGATCACTCACAAACTATAGAACCAGGTGGCATCCATCAATCACAGATGTTCACCAGTGGTGGACAGTAACAAAGTAAATGTTATCCTTTTTTCCAAATATCTGTGCTTTACTGAAATATTTCCATTTCGGGAAACTTTGACTATAACCTTTACATTTCAAAGACAATATCTTACTTTTTACTTGATACTTTTTGCAAAATTAATCGTTCCATTTTATTTCTGAGTGAATGGAGTAGAGAGCGAGCTTTGTTTTGTAAACTTGTTTTGATTACCGCTTGGTGGTTATCTTCTTATCACGACATTAGGGATGCCACGGTACACGTAGTCGTACCGACATTTTACGGTACAGGAATTTCGGTTCGGTACATACGTGTACCAAATGCAATCCTCTTTTAACGTGCGGAACAGAGTTATAATTCCGAGTTTCCTCAGGAACGTATTAAGTGGGGGACGTTTTCAGGCTCCCATTTTGAGCGCATTTTTAAAATTAGTTATACACATAACAGGGGTGTAAAAAAAATAAAATAAACTATTGTTAGCGCAGTAAAGAATCAAAATTGTTTTGCATGTATGTGTAAACACTAAAGAATCCATAGCGCTAGCATTAGCTGCTAGCCACTTCCTGGTTAATTGTGCCCAAAATGAAATGAATTCTTGGAGAGGTGTAGCACAGATCTACGATTTAAGCACACATTATAGCATGTTTATCCTTCAGTTTCATCAAGGAGTTAGACAAAGCAGGTGTAGAGGCAAACAGGACAGAGCCTGGATTCCAGAGATGTTTTGGCCACATAGATTCTGGGTCTACATTCTGTACTATATAAGGAAACAGGATCAACACTATAAAGCAGTTCATCAGACAGGAACTCGTGTGCAGTGCTGTCTGCTTTGACAGCTTTTTTTTATTTAACAAATAAAATCATTTTTAAAATGCATTTTGTATTTAATAAGGTTCTCTTTGTGTGAGATTACAATTAGCTTGATGATCTGAATCGTTTAAGTGCGACAAATATTTAAAAAAAAATTGAATACTTCTTCACAGCACTGTATACTGCTGAAGCCATGTACTCATATTGCATAGGCATTTATAGAAATGATGGAGAGATCGAAGGATTATGTGGTGACTGAGTGAGATCATGTTTTTTATTATTATTTTTTATTAACTGCAAATATGAATTAAATATACTGCTATTTTTTATGCATACATATTTTGGAACTGTGTTTTTTTTCTTTTTTTTTTTCTTTGTTATATACATTCCCCACACCTTTTAAAGAAAAATCACTACCTTGATGTAACTATACAGTATCTTACAAAAGTGTGTACATTCTTCACATTTCAGCAGCTATTTTATTATAGCTTTTCAAGTGACAATACAATAGAAATGAAATTGGATATGTTTTAATCAATGTGCAGTTTTTGTCTGCTTGACAGACCACACAAATTTGTATATCTTGTATTAGAGCAGTTAAAATGTGGTGCTTTAAGTACAATTCTCTCATACTGACCACTGGATGTTCAACATGCACCTCATGGTAAAGACTCTCCACAAAGATGCAGAGGCGATAAGATCAGTAACACCCTGAAACTGAGTTACAGTACAGTTGTCAGGGTCATACAGAGGCTTTCTAAAACAGGTTCCACTCTGAATCTCTCAAGTGTCCATCAAAGAATGAGTCCTTGTGCTGTGCGTCAGGGGCAGAATCTGACTTCACAAAACAGACACGAGTGCTGCAGCATTGCTTTAGAGGTAGCGGAAGGTCCACTTGTCGGTGCTCAGACCATACACAGCAACAAGTCGGTTTGCATGGCCGTCATCCCAGAAGGAAGCTTTCTCTGAGACTGGCTTACAAGAAAGCAAACAGTTTGCTGAAAACGACCTGTCCAAGAGCATGAATTACTGGAACCATGTCCTGTGTGCTGATGAGATTAGGATAAACCTGTTTGGCTCAGATGGTGTTCAGCATGTGTGGTGACACCCTGGTTAGGAGAACCAGGAAAATTGTGTTTTGCCTGCATTCAAGCATGGTGGTGGTAGCATCATGGTCTGGGGCTGCATGAGTGATGCTGGTACTGGGGAGAACCACAGCTAAGGGAAACATGGATTCCAATATGCACTGTGACCTTCTGAAGCAGAACATGATGCCCTCAATTCAGAAACCGGGCCGAACCGCAGTTTTACCGCCTTGCTGTGGAAGGTGAAGGCTATGGAGTGGCGAATTATGTCTCCAGACCTGAACCCTATTGAGCACCTGTGGAGTATCCTCAAGCGGAAGGTGTGGAAGCACCATGTGTCTTACCTCCAGAAGCTCCCTGATGTCTTTATGGAGGAGTGGAAGAGGATCCGAGCAACAACCTGTGCAGCTCTGGTGAATTCCAAGCCCAGGAGGGATTAAGTCAGTGCTGGATAACAGTGGTGCTCACACAAAATATTTACACTTTGGACACAGTTTTGACATGTTCACTTGGGGTGTACTCACATTTGTTTCCAGTTATTTTGACAATAATGGCTGTATGTTGTTTTCAGAGGACAGTAAATCTGTACAGCCATACAATTTGCACATTCACTAATTCTAAAGTATATCCAAATTGAATTGTATTGTCCCTGGAGAAGATACTAAAATGGTTGCTGAAATGTCCATCACGTCACTAAGACACAGTTATTAAACCGTAGAGGAAAAAAAACGTTCCGCTTCTTTTCCCTCGTCTTTAGTATCCCAAGATGTACAGCGATGACCCGGAGAATGGCCAGATCTTCAACTGCATCCAGAGAGCTCACCAGAATACGTATGTGCTTTAACCTCCTATGTTATAAGAGGAGCAGTAGATTCCCACTCCAGCTCAGTTTAAGTGTTTTTTTTTTCTCCTTTGTTCTTTGCAGTGTTGAAGTCATGCCCTCTTTCCTGTTCCTCTTGGCTGCTGGAGGCATCTACCACCCAGTGAGTACGCTCAATATAATTATAATTATTAGTTTATAGGGTTCTTTGTAACGTATCCTCTGTGTGTTAGCGCCTGGCCAGTGTTCTGGGAGTAATCTGGATTGCCGGTAGAGCAGTGTATGCACACGGATACTCCTCTGGTGGTCAGTAACATTTTTTTTCTTATTATTGTTGTACAATCAAATCGAAAAACCATTTAACGGTAATTTATCACAAGGTATTTAGCGCGTGCCATCAATGCCGCCTTATAGCAAGTATTTGAATCCCAGATCTCGCCACTTTCCTTATTATAAATTGGATGAAAGCAGATCGGCTGATATCTCAAATGTCACGGGGCAAAAAAAAACATGTTAGGGTGGCACGATGCCCTGTTTCCACCCCAACAGTTATTTTTAACAGTACAATTATTTATCATGAGTTCTATAGTGATGTTTCTTGGTGTGGAAAGGAAGTTAGTTATGGGACGTTCATATGAACAAGGGCATATTAAAGAGCTTCTTACAAAAAGTCCTGATGCTGGACTTGCAGGTGGACCTGCTATCTGTAATGGACAGATGGAAGAATAGAGGATAGAGAGATAATGTCCATTGTTAAAAGTGCTATACAGATAAAAATGAATCGAATAGATAGAACGAAGTTGTCGTTGCAAAATACAGGTACACAGCAACAAAATGCAGTTTTAGCATCTCCCACAAACGTCTTGCACGTCGTCATTATGGGGTATTGTTGTAGAATTTGGATTTTGAGTGAATTTTGGAATGAGAATGCAACATAAAATGTGGAAAAAGTGAAATCCCGTGAATAATTTCTGGATGCACTGTATATATTTATATACAATATATAATAAACCCCCCTTTTTTCCCCCTCAAACAGAGCCTAAGAAAAGAACACGTGGTGGTTTTGGGTTCTTGGGTCTCCTGGGTCTGTTCTTGTGTACTGTGGACTCCGCCAGAACCATGGTGGGGTGTGGCTGGCAACCTGCGTGGCCCAGACACATGTTCAAAACCTTCTGAATAAAATACACACACACACACGCACTGTTAGTGTGGGTTTTTCTTTTAATGTGTAACCGATTTTGTAAGTAGAATAAAGTAATTAAAGTTATACATCATAACTTGAGTTTGGCATCATCTGAGGTTCATCAGTGCAAATGTTACTCAATCAACTGCAAGTCTCTATAAAATATGACAGGAGGAAATGTTTGTGCCAAAAGTTACATTTGGCTTTGAGACAAATGGCATTTCTCAAGGTCATCTTTGCCGGCTGGAGCAGGTCTGTGTTTCAGTCTCTGCCTCAGGAAAAAAAGCCCCATTGCCTCAGCAGCTCCCCCCGCTGGTCTGGAGATGTAATGAAATACTCTTTTTGTTGAGGGGAGTAGCGCTCCTCTACAGGTATGATGTCTCTGTAGGTCCAGTCCTTCCAGCGCAGGTTAAACCTCTCCAGAAGCTCTATCCTGGCCTCCCGGGAGCTGACGCAGTTAGGGGGAGGTACCTGCTGTAGTGCCTCACCCATTTCTACACCCTTCAGCACCAGTAAAGCCCGGATGGCGAACCAGCCTCCCAGCCGAGGATGGATGCAGACGCCAAACATCTTCTACATGAAGACAAATATTAAGAAGCTGAGTTTACTGAGAACAAAAAAACAATGTTTTTTTCCCCCTAATCCCACATTTAATAATAACATATGATTAATGAATTAGGCAGCAAAGTTTTTAAAGCTCAGCTGGCAAATATAGACTATATTGCCAAAAGTTTGCAGACACCTGGTATTTTGAGCATTGCATTGCATTCCACATTTAGTTTCACTGGATTGAGTGTGCTCCTGGACATTTGTGCTAAATCAGCAAACAAGGGTGTTTAGTAAAGGCAGGTACTGATGTAGGTGAGGAGGTCTAGGGTGCAGTCAGCATTCCAATTCATCCCAAAGGTGTTTATTAGGGTTGAGATCAGAGCTTGATAACAGCCCTGGTCATGATCTTCCACTCATCCATGTAAAACAGATCTGCTTATGGAACCGCAGATGGAGGAAAGGTCAAGTGTCCCAATACTTTTGTCCTTATAGCGTATGCCCCGGTCCAATATAGCGTGTATGCAAAGTGCTAATAATTGACATTATTACAGCCTTAATGGAGCAGTGGATGTTTATTATTATAATAGGGCTTGAACTGGATTTCTTTTTTTTTCCCATAGCAAATATTTTAGATCTTGAATTGTGCACAAAAATAGCAATTTCAACAAACTTGCCTGACTTGTATTATAAATTCTTCTTAGTATTTTGACTGCATAGTAAATAAGTGTTAGTAATTCTACTACATTATTCAGTATTTAACAGAAGTATGTGGACACCTAGGCATTGCCACACCATGTGCATTGTTGTTTCCTTTGGCTGTTTTCCACTGGCTTGACATGATGATGTAGCATGTTCAAAGGGATTTGTAAAGCTACAAGAGCATTAGTGAAATGAGGTTCAGTCAGTGCTTGAGTTCATCCCAGAGATGTTCAATGAGGTTGAGTTCTTCTACAAATGGAACACCGTTAACAGCACACAAAGCTGTTCTATTCAATTGGGTGCTTTAAACTTTGTGGCAAAATTGGGGGTACATACATAACACTATATTTAGCTTATAGACAATACAAATTAATTATGAGGATAATATACAGAGTATATATGACAGATCAGTAATGTACATTAGATAGAAAAAACAATGGGATAGAATGCAGTTCCATACCTTGTTCCCCCACGGTGGATCCTGAACGTCTGATGGCCGGTAGTAATATGCTGCTCCTGCTACATGAGCTGCGCTCTGAGCCAGAAACTTTGGCTTTCTGCTGGGGAGCATCTCATAGTCAAAACTGATCTCTACATTCTGGTCATGAAGACACTGAGATCATAAAAAAATGCATTAGAGTGAGATTGTTGATAAAAGAAATACGCTACAGAGTTTTATATGATCCATTCAAAGTTCTAGAAAATGT
Source organism: Silurus asotus (assembly GCA_024362625.1). Taxonomy (NCBI): domain Eukaryota; kingdom Metazoa; phylum Chordata; class Actinopteri; order Siluriformes; family Siluridae; genus Silurus; species Silurus asotus. The sequence continues at coordinate 1,692,666 of MU551602.1, read as the reverse complement.
CAAAACAACCTCAGAGACACAGGAATTGATGGTCTGAGCTACACATTGGTCTATGGGATCTCGGACACCTTGGCAGCAGTTCTTCTGAAGGAAAGGCAGGAAGACTTTCTCGAACATAGATGGCGTGCTCAAGACCACCAGTGCCAAAGTGTCTGCTGAGTACTGAAGCTGATGCGCCTGAGAGACAACTGCATTGTACCACCCGATCTGTGTGGAGGAGAAAGATCATGTCAGATGTGTGTCACGTGAAATAGTAGTGGTGTACATAATAATACACAATAATACAAATTTCAATGCATCATTCATTCCATATGATACACACTTTTGAGGTTATTAGTAGTTTTAACTTTTCCATTTTTTGCAGGAAGCTGCATTCCTCGGCACCAAACTAATATTAAACAATATACAACTTTCATTTAATTGTAATATTTACTATTAGTGAGTAAAAATGTACCTTTAAAGGATAAACTTCAAAACCTAATACATTTAAAGCCTCCCGAAAAGGCTGCACAAGAACATCCACAGAAGTCGCCATATTTGAAGGCACGCCAGGAATTATGGGCAATTGAGTTATTTAGCAATATTTTAAAAGCACAATTGTTGTTTTTAATTAAAGACAAATGCTAGTTTAGGGGTTTTTTTTTTTTTTAGATTTTTTTTATTGAACACTTATAACACCGATTTTTATCGAGAACCATACCTTCTATATAGCTAAAGAAAGCAATACGAAACAAAAGTGGACATGAATTTCTGTTTCCTTTCACTTCATTTCCCAGAATTCTTGACGGCCAGGTCTCTTTAAACGAGAGCAATTCGATTCTGTTCTGTAAAATCAAATGTAAAAAAATTTTATGTTATTGTAACGTTGTTTGTATATGGCTAAATGCTTAATAAAAAGTGCAAAAAAAATCCGTATAACAGAAATCGGGATTGCAAAGAGCACATGAAAGCACGTGACGTCTAAGATTGTAAATATACCAGTAATTTAAACGTCACTAAATTTGGCGTTAAACACACATCAGAAGGAGCTAAATAACATTAAAATTTGTAATTTATGTATTAAAAATTAATTGGATTTTTTTATTTTTTTTATTTGTACAATATATTTAAATAAGAAAAATATTTTTTTTATTCCCATTGATTTTAGAGCACATTCAGCTATCAAGGTAAACGAATTGCTCTAAAATGTGTTATAATATTAATAATAATGATGATAATAATAATAATAGCGAATGAAAACATTCCATGCAAACGATTATTTTTAACTGAACTTTTATTATGTATTTAGAGAAAAAAAAAACATTTATTCCTTCTTAATTCCAATTGATATTAGAGCACCACAAGCTACCATGTTTAATACACTTGCTCTTAAATTGTATTATTATTATTATTATTATTATTATTATTATTATTATTATTATTAGTGAAGGCAATTCTATCGGCCCGGATGGCATTCCAAAATTGTTACGAAAGTGTTAACATTTTTTTTTTTTCTAAACAACTTCACTGCTCCTTAGCCTATTTTAATACCGTTTTATTTTTATACGCTAAATCAGTAGAATTTGTCGCGAGCGCGCAACGCTATGAATTCGCCAACATGGCGTCGCTTTTTTTTGCGCGTCATATCCTGTCTCCGCTCTCTTCTTCCGCCTCCACCAACGGCGACGTGATGACGTCATTCTGTAGCGGCTCACGGTGGATTTAAAAAGGTAATAATCTTTCAGGGTGATGGTTTCCTCCGGAGTTTTCAGGTCTTTAGTGTCATCAACGATGGCTTTATTTTTTGTGATCGAATATTAATTATAAAATGATATAAACACAAAGTTTATGTAAATGTTCTGGAGTGTATAGTCGGGGTTTAAGAGTGTTAGTAAGTATAGATTTATCTGACCTGTGGAACAACTGATCATGATGAATCCTGATTTGTAGCATCTCATTGCTTTACTGACTATTTAGACTGTATGTACACACACACACACACACACACACACACACACACACACAATGATATTGCAACCAACAAATTCATGTGAAGTCCAGCAACTCTACATAACCCTGATACCACTAATGCTGTTGTTAAAGCATCTCTGGTCATTAAAATGACACACTTTTTGTTTAAGAGTCTACCAACTTCTCTATATCTATTCCAGATCTATCAAATAGAGAAGTGCCCAATTTTATCAAATGAAGCTTCCACCTCCATGCTTCACTGCGGGTGTGGTGTTCTCTGGGGGTATAAGTGGTTTTCCCATGATCTCATCACAGCTCCTTTTAATGTTGCTGTAGATCTACTGACAACCAACCTAAGCTGAAGTTCTTAACATCCGTTTTTATTTATTTATTTATTTATTTTTTTAATGATGTTACTGTGTTGATCCAGTGTCCCCACTTTGTGATCAATAAGATCCTGTTCATCCTTTATAAGCTCTTTGCCTTAATTAGTCGATTAAAACCAACAAAAAAAGGTGATAAAATTTTTTTTGTTGTTGTTTATCACAGTCGTTTCAGTAGAGATAGGTGTGTGATAATTGAGTTTGAATGTCATTAGTAAAATCTAAGAACAGTCACATGAGACAATATTAGAGCATGTGTGCAAAACAAAATTGTTTTGTTTTTAATCTAAATTTTGAAACAATTGTAAACAAATTTTATTGAAATATTTGTCATTGATTTTTACTTGATTGACTTAAAGTGTTTGCTATGTCGTGCCTGTTCCCATTCTTTCCCATTTTTGTTGTCCGAACCTTTCCCTACCCATTCCCTTTCTCTTTTCTCCTTCCCCTTCCTCTTTCTTCCCCTTTTTTATTTCCCTTTCATTCCACTTTCCCTTCCACTTTGCTTGTAACTGCTCCCTTTTATGTCCTTTTTTCTATTACCCCATTTCCCTCTGTTAAATCCTTCCTCATCAGAAAAATGCCATTTTTAGCCATCAATATTTTCTATTTAATGTATGGAAACGTGCCTAAAACTACACCCTTCATCAATGTATTTCTGTTTAAATATGTTCTATTCATTACAGTCTTTAAACTGAATGTTTGACAGTTTTTAATATTATTATTATATGATTGGTATTCTTGACATTTTATGATTTCTGTTTCCATCAGACAGTGTAGATATAAGTATTACTTATTGTAGTATTGACAACTGCTTGCTATTCGATCTACTGACATTATACTAATCGGTAAGAAAAAGTGATGGTGTGTACAATAGAATTATAAACTCTGCTTATTGTGTATATTTACAGGCTTCCAGAATGAACTGGGATAATCATTTGAGTCACATGATCTCAGCAGCTGATGGCAGTGTTGCAAAAATACGAGTAAGTAGAATTAATTAGTCTGTAAATGAAGGCTGAGAGTAAAATGTTTGAGTAGTGCATGTTGGGTTTTGTGGCACTTGGCTACTAGGAGTCACTTAGCTTTAAAATTCAGATTGAAGCTATGTTTAAAGGCACATTATTCATTTCCTACAAATAAAATGAACACTTTTGCTGTGCCTTGTAAGGAGCACCTCGATATTCCCGGAAGGCTTTCCAGAGAAAGAGAAGGTAATTGTGTTTTGAATAGATTTTCAAATATATGGTTTTGCGAGTCAAACTTAACGTGGCGTCTCGCTTGTTCTGTGCGTTTCTATTGTAGATGTGTATCCAGTCAGAGAGCTTAGTCACGCCTCAGGTTTGGAGCGTCCTGTACATCTTAGTGGTGCTGTGCAGTGGAGCGACCTGACAGCTGTACACACACAGCTTCATAATCAGCGGCAGGTCAGAATCACACCACACACTCACTCACTGTCTTTGTGCATCTGTGTGTCACAGAACTGTGGGACTACTCGGTAATTTAAAAGAAAAACAAAGGCGAGGCAAAAATATATATATTTTTTTACCAATGAGACAAGTCCACATGTCAACACAAAGACAGTGTCACACTAAAAAAACAAACAAAGATAACTGCTATTTGTCATGAAAACAAAATGATATATTTGTTTACGTAAATGTTTCTTTTATGCATTTTCCTCATTTTCTTCACTTGTACCTTTTATAAATCCGTTTATGTTTTTTTTTTTGTTTTTTTTTCTTGATGTGCATCACGGTCAGTCAGTTAGAATTACATTTTAGCTGTTACCAAGCAAATAAAATCAGTATATTTTTAATAATTTAATTTAATATAATATAAATATAATATACATTTTATCATATATTTTAATAGCACATTTTTCAAAAGAAAAATGTGTGAAATGTGTGATATTGATTACATATACGAATCCAGATAAATGTACACATTTCCCCCCCGTATCTTACATTTCACGATATATTAAAAAATGTAAAATCGCTTGGCAGTAAAACAACACTTATATATCTCGTATACCCCTGAAACAGTGTCATAAAAACTACTGATTTGAATCCTAACAGTTTCTAGCTGACTTTTTTATTTTCTTTCTTTTTCTTCTTTGTCGCAAAAGCTGGTCATCCGTCTCCACACCCTTCCGTCCTCTACATCTGCCTCTTTTACAACAACCACCTGCATGTATTCCTTCACCACATCCATAAACCTCCTCCTCAGCCTTCCTGTTTTCCTCCTTCCTGGTGGCTCCATCCTCAGCATTCACCTACTGATATACCCCATGTGCCTCCTCTCCAAATGTCCAAACCATCTCAATCTCGGTCGTGCCTCTCGATGAGGGCGCATCTAGCGGACACTCTCTCTTTAATATATTGCTGTTATTCATATTCAGACAATCGAGTCCTTGACGCAGAGCCTGCGGTCAGTGGAGAGAGAGCGAGATGCTCAACAAAGGGCAATACAGATGTTGCAAGGTGAACGCTTTTAAACATCACAGATTTCCAGATTTACTCTTGCATTGCTGCTTTTTTTTATAAGTCTGTAAATTTTTATTCAAACTCATGAAATGAGTCCAAAAACACACACACACAGAGCACATCAGTCAGATTTTGCGTCACTTTCCAGAGGAGGTGAGGAGGCTTCGGGAGAGACTGGAGGACCAGGACAAGGAGAGAAAATGCAAACAGGACTTTGAGAGAGAAAAAGCCCCTGCTGTAGAGACACGTCTGGAGCAATGGAAAAGAGACGTGGGACGCGAGTTGAGTACCCTGAGAGGACACATCGACAGGGCCACGTCTCTAGGCAACCGGGAGGAAAGGTCAGTTGCAATGGGCGAGAGCATGAGAAATGCTTAAGGCTGTTTTTTTAGGCTGTAATGGAATATAATATTAGTGATGCGTGTGCGTGTGTGTGTGTGTGTGTGTGTGTGTGTGTGTGTGTGTGTGTGTGTGTGTTTGGGCTTTAGTTTCAGCTCTAAACTATGCAGAGAGGAAGTGGAACAACTCAGAAGAGAGGTGGATCTGCTCAGAAGCAAGCTGAGTGGGTGTCGATCAGACATTCTCAGTATATTTTATGTGCAGTGTGTTTACTTAAAATATTTATATTTTTCAGTTTAATTGGTATGGTTCATAATTGTAGGTATGAATCGATTGTATTTACTGATCAATCAACATGTGTTTTGGAATGAAGATTGTGTAATGTGACGGATATGGGGTGTGTGTGTGTGTGTGTGTGTGTGTGTGTGTGTGTGTGTGTGTGTCGCAAGTGAGGCATGAAGAAAACATGTACCAACAGAAGTCTGAAGCAAGAGAAACTAAGAGGCAGTATGAGCACAGCTTTAAGGTACTGACACAGAAGCATACTTTTTAAACAAAAGTAATCACCATTGAACCGATATTCCGAACTGAAAATGACTTTTGCGCAGAACAAATGCACATACAGTGCATCCAGAAGGTTTTTTACAGCGCTTCACTTTATCCACTTTATGTTACAGCATATTCTAAAATGGATTAAATACATTATATTCCACAAAATGCTACAAACAAAACCCTATAATGGCAATGTAAAAGACGTTTGCTTGAAATTTGCCACCACCGTGCTTCCCTGTAGGGACAGTATTGGCCAAGTGATAAATGGTGCCTGGTTTCGTCCAGACATAAAGGCATTCAGGCCAAAGAGTTCATTCTTTGTTTCTTAAGGTCTGAGAGTCCTTCAGGTGCCTTTAGGGAAACTCCTGATCCGTTGTGCCTTTTACTGAGGAGTTGGAGTCTTGGTTGGTCTTCATGGCTTGGTTTTTCCAAAATGTGGAAAAAGTGAATCATTCCCGGATGCACTGTAACATCACATGCATCAAAGACACAATTCTGTTCACATGCCAAGTAAAACGTAAACGCTGTAGTAACTGTCACTGGACATATTTCCGTTTATCAACTAAGCACTGTGAATCACTGCATGAATAATAAGATGTTGGAATTCTGATCGGTAGTCTGTGAATCCCAGCACAACAAAGAAAAATCCACCCACAAAAATGTAAATACATAATGCGCACACAAGCAATCTTTTTGTAGCTGCGACATCTCTATCACAATCTTCTTCTTCTTTTTTTTTTACAGACCTTGGAAACGGTCACCGACTCTTACCGCACTCACGACTTTGAACTTTCCAGGATCATCTCGCAGTACAAGCACACACAGCAAGACGTGAGGGATCTCAGGTACGCATGCGCAGCGGTGCTCAGTAACAAAGTAAATGTAATTAGTTACTGTACTTAAGTAACTTTTTTGCATATCTGTAGTTTACTGAAGTGTTTCCATTTGGGGAGAATTTTCTTCACTACATTTCAAAGTCAAATATCGTACTCAGGGTCGAGCGTGCGCTCTGTTACGAACTTGTTCTGATTGGCGTTTGGTGGTTTTTACTTATCACCAACATACAGTTCAGCATCAATTTAAACATTTAAAGAGAAATCTTTCTTTAGGTTTCTCCCGTTAGGGGTCCCCACAGCGGATCCTCCGCACGTTTTTGATTTGGCACATGTTTTTACGCTGGATGCCGTTCCTAACGCAACCCTCCCCAATTTATCCGGGCTTGGGACCGGCACTGAGAGTGGCTGGGGATGGTTCCCTGACCGGGAATCGAACCTGGGTCACAGCGGTGAGAGCACTGCATCTTAACCACTGAGCCACCAGGGAACCTTAAACATTTAAAGAGAAATGAATGATGGAAAAAAAACTTAGAAGAAGTTCTATCAAAAAAGGTTTTGGACTCATGATAATTTGAATAGATATCAATCAGTGTTTGAGTCATTAATATCATTCTATTAATAGATAAGTGTGCTTAAAGCAACATTAGATTCTTTACACATAAACTGAGTTGATTAAGAGTCTGGTGACAAAAATGATAATAGGAACATTATAGGAATAATAATTCATAGTACTTTGGATACTTAAATACATTTGAAGGCAAATACTTTTGTACTTTTACTCAAGGGAACGTTTAAAAGGAGCATTTTTATTTTTCTGAAGTAATATTTCACCTCTTGTATCTCTACTTTAACTCAAGTACATGGTTTGTGTACTCTGTCCACCACTGCATATGCAAGTTTTTATATATATTTTTTTTTTTTACTGAATATGCATATTCTAGCTTGTAAATAGACTAGCCGGAGTAAACGGATGTTTCATCAACATTAAATAACGTTACTATCCTAGAACATTCGACTACAATTATATAGGAGATCCAGATATTCAGAGTTGACTGGAATGTAACTTATACTCGAGCTTGAGAGATCCTTCTCGAGACTTGCGTTTTTATTAACACTAACACTGTTGTTAATGCTTTTATCATTTATTCACCAATCATTGTATTAGAAATCACATAGTAATACATGGTATGGCCTGTCATTGCAGCCTCCGAACAGCCTCCGCTCTCCCATGGATTGTATTAGAAACTTCCCTTGAGTTTTTGGTCTATTTAACATGATTGCAACACATAATTGCTGCAGATTTGTTTGCTGCACGTTCATGCAGCGAATGCTTTGTCCCCCAAGGGGCTCTGTCGCATTCTGTTCTGGTGACTGAGGAGGATTTTGAAGCAGCCTGAACTCAGTATCAGTTCCTGGAGAGTGCTTTTAATGGAATTGTGTCCATTATAAGATGGAAATGTGCCAAGTAACCATTCTCCACACTATTAATTGGCCTCTACCAGCCTGAACCACAGATTCATCTGTTGCCTAGTTGTGACTCCAGCATCTGCTTTTTTGCAGCAGAAATTGAGCTTAGAGCAGATGACGTTTGACTGATCTCTAAATATCCAGTGTCCATGAATCCGTATCTACTGTAGCTTCCCGTGGCTTGCCGAAATGGAACCCCATGTTGGTTCCTGTTGTTGAAGCCCATCCATCTCGAGGTTGGATATGTTGAGATGCTTTTCTACTCACCACAGTTATCAAGAGTGATGATTTGAGTTACCATAGCTTAACTGACTCCAATCTGACTATTCTGTTCTGACGTCTCAACAAGCTGCTTCACACTTGGATGTTTTAGGTTTTTAGACATTTCTTTGCCAAATCTTATGATCGTTACCACGGTCAATGAGTCAATGAGATCATATTTTGTCTCATTCTGATGTTCGATAGATCATTACTGAAGTTCTTGCCCTGTATGTACCTACTATTATATAGTAGGTTGGTTAAATTATTGAATGAATGACTTATGAACGAATCAATGAATGAATCACATGACTTATACTAGAATAACAATTATTGTTTGCTTAAATACTTTCCCTGTACCCTCTGATTATTTGTGTGTGTGTGTGTGTGTGTGTGTGTGTGTGTGTGTTAGACTTACAGTTTCTGGATTGAAGGACGAAGTGAGAGGCCTAATTTTGAGAGACGGATTCGACACACCTGCAGAATTGCCACGAAAGTCAAGTAACAAACACACACCTGTATACTTTTGTGTCTCCTCCCTGTCCTTTTCTTGTTTTCTGTCTTCATTTTTACCTTCTGTCTTCTTTCCGAAGATGCTTTGGAGGCAGCGGTTGCTGTGGAGATGAGTCCCCGGAGTCGGTTGCTGTCAGATTCGGATGATGATTTGAGCCCCACCCCCAGTCTTGGAGATGTTAGCTCCGATGACCAAGATGTATCCTGGCTGGGGGAAACAGGTTAAACACTGCACATACAACCACACCTTTTTTATGCTTATAGGTTTATTATACAGGACACAGACATAATATTAGTCTTTTGGGTGGGTGAGTTGATTTATAACATCTAGAAAAAATCCCACACACAGAGATCAAGACACTGAAGCCAAAAACATCGTAGCTAGATTTGAAGTGCTAAAGACATTATAAGGACATAATACAGTGTTAATCTTATGTAAGTGTTATTTAATTTGTAATGCACAGTGTATATACACTAGAGGTCAACCGACCAATCCGAGAGGATTTTACCGATCGCATTTAACGATAACCAATTTATCATTCAATAGTTTTTGAAACGGATGCTAGATAAAAATCAAACACTCCATGTAATATACTATAGAACTTAATTTAAAAACTAAAACCAAATCCTGGAATTTTATTTGATTCAAATTTGTATATATTACCGTATTTTTCTGGCTATAAGCCGCTACTTTTTTCCTACATTTTGAACTCCGCAGCGGCTTATTTATGAATTTTTCCTGGGTTTTTCCCTGTTTCACAAACTTTAAGCCAAAAAACTGAGCGACATAACCTTAGACCAATGAAATTTCCAAAAGGAAACCAAAAACACACTTCTCCTGTATTCTGAGCTGCACGGCTTCGGGAGAAAAAACTTTTTTTTTTAAACGCACGACGATGCCAAAAGATAAACTCCCGAGAGAAATAATTGTGAAAGGAAGGAGGAAGACAGTGAACAATGACTTAGTAGACTACTGTTTAGATACAAGCCGTTGTAACGCGTTGAGTCTGGCTCATGGGATAGCTTGCTAACTCCATTTGCAACAGAAATCATATAAGCACAGACAGGTTTCCAAAACTCGTGCTTTTTTATTTTTCGTGGCAACAGCGTTACGGGTTAGTCAAAGAAATTTTGAAATGAGCATCAGAAAATAATAAGGACATATTCCTCGGTCTTGCACACATGCAGTAATACCAGGAAAATGCGGTGGCAGGCTATTCCCAAAATACCGCTCTGCTCTTAAAGGAGCCACAACATATTTCACCCGTGTAACAGACACTGTCTTTTATTAAAGCCTGTGTAAAGTTCATTAGTTTCAGTGTAGACGCTGCGGTTTATAGACAGGTGCGGCTTATTTATGTTCAAAATAAAAATATTTGTAAAATTCAGTGGGTGCAGCTTATATATGGGTGCGCTTTATAGTCCGGAAATTACGGTAATAATATTAATAAATACTTAGGAAAATAAGAGACATGCATTCAAACTAAAACAATAAGTAACACTCGAAATAGATACAACAGTTACATCCAGAATGAAGAAAAAACAAAAATCAACTGCACTTGGAGTCAGTGCTTCACCTCTAGAGGCTGCTCTTGTTTTGTGTAACGCAACCTGGAAAAACTATCGGTATGGATTTTTGCCGATAGTTTCAGCAATCAAGTATCAGGTGCTGATTAATCAGCAAAACCTATGAATCGGCTGACCTCGCTGACCTCTAGTATACACACAGCCACACACACTCATACACAAGCTATTTTTTTTTTTTTTATTGAATTGTTACATACCTAAGTGCATAGTTGGTATATTTCTTAATAATCCAGATTTAACCAGTGTGTGCACACTGCAAAATTAGCACGTGAAGTAATCTTAAATAATAGTCAAATCTATCTAGAACATCATAACAGTGCCCTCCACAATTATTGGCACCCCTGTTTAAGATGTGGTCGTGGACTTCTAAAAATTCTCCTTTTTTTTCAAACAACATAGAACCCAAATACAAAAAAAGAGAAAAATACAACCTTTCATTTAAGTACATAACTTTGGTGGTAAAAAAAAATCATACATTTAGGAAAAAAAAAACTTGAAATCATGTGTCCCACAATTATTGGCACCCCTAACAATTCCTCTGAAAAATGTATTTTTTTTTTATTTTATTTTTTTTCTGTAGTTCCTAAGGTTGGTCAGGGTATTTAGGGACTTTTAATTAGTAATTCATGATTTCCTGTTTCCCTGGGGTATAAATATGACGTGACACAGAGGCCTAATTCTCTTACCCATTTGTCAACATGGCAAAGACAAGAGAACACACCATTCAAGTAAGGCAGATGTGTGTCGACCTTCATAAGTCAGGCAATGGCTACAAGAAAATAGCCACTCGCCTTAACTTGCCGGTATCTACAGTCAGAGGAATCATTAAGAAGTTTAAAACAACTGGAACAGTGACAAACAAGGCTGGAAGAGGTCCCAAGTTTATCTTGCCACAACGCACAGTGAGGAGGATGGTAAGAGAAGTAAAAAAATTTCCCAAGCTCACCATCACAGAATTGCATCAAAGAGTGGCATCTTGGGGTCACAGAGTCTCCAAAACAACCATCAGACGCTCTCTACATGCCAACAAGCTGTTTGGGGGGCATGCAAGGAAAAAGCCTTTTCTCACTAACACTCACAAATGTAAACGTCTGGAGTTTGCTAAGCGGTACTGGGACTTCAACTGGGATCGTGTGCTTTGGTCAGATGAGACTAAGATTGAGCTTTTTGGCAACAAACACTCTAAGTGGGTCTGGCGTGAAACAAAAGATGAGTATGCCGAAAAGCACCTCATGCCCACCGTGAAGTATGGTGGAGGATCTGTGATGGTGTGGGCCTGTTTCTCTTCCAAAGGCCCTGGGAACCTTGTTAGGGTGCATGGCATTATGAACGCTTTGAAGTACCAGGATATTTTAAATAAAAACCTGATGGCCTCTGCCAGAAAGCTGAGGATGGGTCGTCATTGGGTCTTTCAGCAGGATAATGATCCAAAACATGTGGCAAAATCTACACAAAGGTGGTTCAGCAGTCACAAACACAAGGTCCTCCCATGGCCATCTCAGTCCCCAGACCTCAACCCAATCGAAAACCTGTGGGGCGAGCTAAAGAGAAGAGTGCATAAGAGAGGACCCAGGACTCTGGATGATCTAGAAAGATTGTGCAAAGAAGAATGGTCAGAAATCCCTTTCTCTGTGTTCTCCAATTTTGTGAAATGTTATAGGAGGAGATTAAGTGCTTTCCTGTTGGCAAAAGGAGGTTGTACAAAGTATTAACATCAGGGTTTTTTTTTTTTTTTGGATTTTTCTCTTTTTTTGCATTTGGGTTCTATGTTGTTTAAAAAAAAAAAAAAGAAGAATTTTTTAGAAGTCCACGACCACATCTTAAACAAGGGTGCCAATAATTGTGGAGGGCACTGTATACTGAACCAAAAATAGGATATCTGGACATACTCACTCCAAACTTGTTTTCTCATTCTATTGACATATCATTTTGAAGATAAATGCTTAAAAAACAAAGATAATCTGCCAATAGACCTACAGGTACATTTCAATAAATTAGAATATCATTAAAAAGTTTATTTATTTTAGTAATTTAATACAAAAAGGGAAACTTGTATATTATATAGATTCATCACACACAGACTGATATATTTTAAGTGTTTATTTCTTTTAGTCAGAAACCTGACTGATCTAGATACATTTCAATAAATTAGAATATCATTAAAAAGTTTATTTATTTTAGTAATTTAATACAAAAAGGGAAACTTGTATATTATATAGATTCATCACACACAGACTGATATATTTTAAGTGTTTATTTCTTTTAATTTTGATGATTATGTCTTACAGCTAATGAAAACCCAAAATTGTGAAAAAGTTCATTATTGGAGACTTGTGGTGTTTTACTCTGATCAGCTAATTAAATCCAAACACCTGTAAAGGTTTGCTGAGCCTTTAAATGGTGTCTCAGTCTGGTTCAGGCTCCACAATCATGGGGGAAGACTGCAGACTTGACAGTTTGTCAGAAGCAGAGGTGGGAAGTAATGAAGTACAAATACTGTACTTAAGTAGATTTTTCTGGTATCAGTATTTTACTCCACTATTTATTTTTCAGACAACTTTTTACTTTTACTCATTACATTTTTACACAAATATCTGTACTTTTTACTTCCTACATTTTTAAAACAGACTCGTTACATTAGTTTTAATCCATTGATTTGGTGAAATATTATTTTTTTATTTTTACTGCGTGCCGATTTCAGCCGAACTGATTTCCTGTCATTGCCCGTTCAATCCAGGCAGTAAGGCAGTAAGAAGTTTGGGGTTAAACATGTAAACATGACTGAAAACAGACACATTCCTTATCATCATCTTTTCTCTGCTTGTGTTCTATATGTGGATCTTCAGCCTGGACACATTCATTAGGTAACAACATTTTTAATTCGTTTTGTATTAATATATATATTTGGCTGTCAAAATTAAAATTATTTTAAACGGCACAAAATTTTTTCCTTTCTTTACTTGGATATAAAAAATAAATTAGTCTCAAATCAAACACCAAAATCCACCATGATTCTCACAATTTACCCTCTGGGTGCCTTTTTGTGGGTTTTTCCCTAATAATGGTGACACAAACTTAAATTACTGTCTTTAATGATCGTACAGATAAAAACAATACATCATTTAAATCTGTAAAATGTCTATAATTTTATATACAGTGAGGAAAATAAGTATTTGAACACCCTGCTATTTTGCAAGTTCTCCCACTTAGAAATCATGGAGGGGTCTAAAATTGTCATCTTATATAGAGTATCCAATAGAGAATCTTTGGAGGGAGCTCAAACTCCGTGTTTCTCAGCGACAGGCCAGAAACCTGACTGATCTAGAGAAGATCTGTGTGGAGTAGTGGGCCAAAATCCCTCCTGCAGTGTGTGCAAACCTGGTGAAAAACTACAGGAAACGTTTGACCTCTGTAATTGCAAACAAAGGCTACTGTACAAAATATTAACACTGACTTTCTCAGGTGTTCAAATACTTATTTGCAGCTGTATCATACAAATAAATAGTTAAAAAATCATACATTGTGATTTCTGGATTTTTTTTTTAGATTATGTCTCTCACAGTGGACATGCACCTACGATGACAATTTCAGACCCCTCCATGATTTCAAAGTGGGAGAACTTGCAAAATAGCAGGGTGTTCAAATACTTATTTTCCTCACTGTATATAAGCTAACTGACTTGACTTGAAGAGGTGCATTTTCTCCGGTATCACCTCATTAACTGTCCGTGTGGAAACATAGCAAAGGCTCTAAATGATGTCCACACGTCTCTGCACTGATATAGCCTTTATATTTGATCACTGTACATATGCTTACATATATATCGCATGCTGTACATATGACACATGTTGAACACCTCCAAGCTGCCAGCTTTGGGCACCTGAGCAAGCCCTTAACTCACTACTGCTCATTTAGTAAATTAGATCATTAAGAGTCGCTCGGGAAAACACTTCCAACAGGAAGTGGCTATATCTCACTATCGTTGTCTCTCTATTTTCTCTATCTAATTGTCTCTGTGTCTCTTTTAGTAAATGTCTCTGTCTCACTGTATATGTCTCTCTCTTGCTGTCTCTCTGTTTGTTTCTCACTCTTTCTAAAGCTGTGTCTGTGTCTTTTTGTCTTTGTCTCTGTCTTTCCTGCTTATTTACATGTCTAACAAAGTTTTGAGTTCTGAAGTAATGCTATTAGTGATCTATGATGAAAGACTTCCCTGGTTCGATTCTTACCTCTAGTTTCATATTGAACATTATAAGAAGTTTTTAAAAACAGAACAATTAAAGATCATTACAATTGATTGCTGGTAAATCATGGTATATCAGTGGTGCAGGTGTTGGAGATGTGGTTCTTGTACCTGAGTCACTTCTAATAGACTTCGAGTTACTGAGAGAATGTACAGGAAGGAGAAGTTTTGACCCTCTACCATCATGATCTAAGAGAAAACACTGGTCTCCTAACTATAGAAAAGCCAAGAGTCCAATAAGCAAAGGCTTGTTTGCTTCTCCTGTGTTGGTGTAATGGTCAGTAAAGTGGTTGCTGCTGTCTGACTCACCTGGATCGATTCCTACCTCTTAGCTTTCCTTTAAATTGTTTAAAAAGTTTTAAAAAAGAACCAAAAAAGGTCCTTAAAATCAGGTTCTTGCATGAGATCCTGTGGCTCAATTGGAAGAGCTTTACCTCTGGGTTGAGAGATTGCCGGTTCAAACCCCGGCCAGGACTCAAAGTTAAGAGTGTGGAAGGTTCTGGTGGCTGTAGCAAGGAAGGTGTCAGGAATGGCTGCGTGGAAGGTTGGATGTGGTGTCGGAGGGCGTATCCTGAAACAGGGGGGTAATATCCGGGCATCTGCCCCCCCCGGCGTCTGAGAAGCTGAAAACAGGGGGTTATGAAGCAAAAATGTCCAAAAAAGTATCGACTTAGTTTTGCATATATAGGGAAAAATTCTGCCCAAAACCTATCACCCTCACTTTTTCTGAGGCTGTGAAGCAGCAGGTCTTCACAACGTTTGTTCACAATCAACCACTCCATTGCTCACCAGAGACTACTTTCCACACAGCTTACCCAGTGTGGGGACAAGCCAGATTCGAACCAGCAACCTCTGAACTCAGAGGCAAGGCTTTTACCACAAAGCCATCAAGTCCCACAACATACCTTCTTTTTTTGGGGGGGTTTATCATTTGTTTCATGCTTCAAAGCAAGAAATTCAGACCAGACAGAAACACAGAAAGCAGGATTCGAACCCTGAACCCCACCAACAGCAAAATACCAGTCTTAACCCACTGAACCATCGGAAAGGACCAGTTTCAATGATTGTTTAGAGCAGGTCTATCTTTTCTTTCAAACCATCAAGAATATAATGCTAAAGACAGACATAGGAAGCAAACCCATGACAAGGAGGGACAAAGCAGGATTCGAACCCTGATTCACACCATTAGCAAGGCACCAGCATTAACCCACTGAACCATCGGGAAGGACAGGCTCGCAAGCTTATTTAGAGCAGATCTATCTTTCTTTTCAACCCATTAAAAACAAAAATATATAAAGAAAGATGTAGGAAGTGAATCCTGATCGTGACTGGCAGACAGAAAGCAGGATTCGAACCCTGAACCTCACCAAAAGCAAGACACCTGATTTAACCCACTGAACCATCAGGGAAGACAGGCCAGGAAGGTTGTTTAGAGCAGGTCTATCTACCTTTAAACCATCAACACAAGAATATAAAGCTAAAGAAAGATTTAGAAAGCAGGAACATAACCTACATCACAACTAGCAGGCAGAAAGCAGGATTCAAACCCTGATCCTCACCATCAGTGAGACACCAACCTTAACCCACTAAACCATGGAAGAGATCAGACTGGGAAGCATGTTTAGATGAGGCACAAGCCTTAAACCACTGAGCGACCGCTGCTGAAAAGCATGTGTGCATTTTAGAGGGTTTATACTTTGTAAGACTTAGTAAGAAAGAAGACATGTAGGACTGGCTTTGAAAACTTATCACCAGTGTGGACTATATTAAGGACCATGTTCAGGCAAAAGCCTTAACCCACTGAGCTACCACAGAAGTGCCCTTTTTTTTGGTGGAGTTAGCTTTCATTAAAGAGCAGGAAATCAATAAATTAATCCAACACAGAAAGGACAGAATTGAAATGTCTTCAGAGGGGACAAGGTCCAGAGGTTTTATTTACCTACACAGCAACCAGGAATCAAACTCTCAAACTCTTCCTTGTGGGGATACTGACATTAACCCACTAGGCTATCACATCTATCACATCTATCTATCTATCTATCTATCTATCTATCTATCTATCTATCTATCTATCTATCTATCTATCTATCTGTCTGTCTGTCTGTCTGTCTGTCTGTCTGTCTATGATGTGAGGTCCAGTTAACAGCTAAAACAGGTAGAAGTAATAACTACTTTTTACTTAAGTACATTTCAGAGCCAAAACTTCTTTACTTTCACTTGAGTAAAAAAGTGTAATCAGTACTTCAACTTTTACTTGAGTATTTTAAAACATGAGTATCTGTACTTCTACTTAAGTAAAGGATGTGTGTACTCTTGCCACCTCTGTCCAGAAGACGATCATTGACACCCTGCACATAGAGGGTAAGATACAAAAGATAATCGCTAAAGAAGCTGCTGTTCAGAGTGCTGTATCCATGCCATTGTGTTTGTGTGGTGCCTGGCCAGCAAACTCACCAGACCTAAACCCCAAAGAGAATCTATAGGATATTTAAAGAGAAAAAAATTAGAAACAAGAGACCCAAAAAAATGCAAATGAGCTGGAGGCCACTGTCAAAGAAACCTGGGCTTCCATGCCACAGACTGATCACCTCCATGCCAAGCTGATTCGAGGCAGTAATTAAAGCAAAAGGAGCCCCTACCAAGTATTGAGTACATATACACTAATTGAACATACTTTCCAGAAGGACAACAGTTTACTAAAAAGTTTTTTTTTCTTCTTATGATGAATTAACATTTTTTGAAATAGTGAATTGGTGGGTTTTGGCTAATTTTGAGCCAAAATCATCACAATTAAAAGAAATAAACACGTGAAATATATCAGTCTGTGTGATGAATCTATATAATATACGCGTTTCACTTTTTGCATTGAATTACTAAAAATAATACACTTTTTAGGGATATTCTATTTTATTGAGATGCGCCTGTAGTTTAAGCTTAGAGTACAAATGTCAAGGAATAGGTTCAATAAGCATATAGTTAGTTTATTGTAATCTGTCCATTTGCACTTCACACACACACACAAAACGACTCAGGCTGCAGGAAGAAAGAAAAAAAAAAACACGTTTGCTTTCTGTACTTACAACCTGCACTGAGATTCATACAGCAAACTTGAGCAGAATGAAATTGTTGAGCTAGTGATTTATTTATTATTTATTTAATGAAGAGACCTTTATATTGTAATACTGGGTGGAATCTCCATTGCTGATGCTTGTTGTAACAGAGGCAACCTGAAAATTTTTGACTTGGGAAAAGTCTTGGAGGACTTTAAGGAATTTCTTAATCTTTCAGAAAATAATTTTGCTATGTTCTTATATAGGAAAACAATAGGATGTTTTAACATTCTATTCATTACTCATTCTAAACTCTAATGACCACCTTTTATGATCACTTTAATCATTGTTAAATCCACTTGGTTGTTCCACTCTGCATTTAGCCCCGAAACTGAAAAGCCAGCAACGGGTTTCACATTCGAGCCTGACAGGAAGTGACCTCAGCGACCCTGCGAGTGAATTTGGGAGCACCCGTGTTGACCTAGACAGCAGAAGGGGAGGAGCTTCAGACAGTTCTTCAGATCTCAGTCTCTGTGACCTTTGACAACAGAAAACAATGATTGCTGGTGCAAGTATGATCTGCTGTTTGGACAGGTGAAGCAAATACTGTAATACCTTGTTTTGAAGAAATGCACAGAATATTGCACACAATTATACATTTTTCTGGATTGTAGATGTGGCCGCTTCGAGATTATTCTGACTATTGCAAAACAATGAGTGTTGTGTGGTGAAGCATCATTTGGCCATGACTCACCACTACCAGACATCAGAGGTGTTTGTAACTCCAGTTACAGTCTTCATCCAGCACATTTCATGTTGTTTTCAGGAGCAAATCATCTCAGAACTATTAGAGACCCAGTTTAACTAGTATGTCTGACAGAACATACTGCAGTCCTCCTCCTTTCCAGAGTTACATGTCATTGTTAATTATGCTGAAGTCACTCACACGTCTGTTTTGCTTCAGTAATACACTGCATGGCATTTCAAGAGCTATTTCATCAGTATTGTTTATCGGAATTAAACCATGGACCTATTTTTAATCTGTTGTCCAGACTGTGGCTCATGTGAACCAGACTAGAAGTCTTTATTTCACTGTTGGTCTTGTGGAAGCTTTTTATCGATGTGCCAATAACCGGCTGAGCAACCCACATTTATTTTTACTAATTTTTATTTTATTTTTTTCCCTTCTTTTATTTTCTCCCCCTAGAAAGCGCTCTTTGACACTCCTGCAATAAATATTTTTCTAAGCCTTTTTAGGCCCATGCATATTACGTAAATTGTTGTACATTTTTATATATATAAAATATTAAATGTATGTATGTGTAGGAACTGTGTTGAATGGCAAAACTGCATTTAGTTTGTAGTTAAAATAAAATCACTCAAACCTTTTTATCAAATGATTGTCTGTCCAAGTTAAGATTGTAATATTGATGAGACAAGAAAGCGTTTAATATGTTGTAAAGAAATTTAATAAATGTAATAAAAAAAAAAAGCTTTTGGAACATCAAAACACAGGGTTAAAAAAAACAACAAACAAACAGCACTTCTGAGACATGAACCAGGAAAAGAGACATGATGTATGCTTCTTATAAATCACACAAGGGTCCGGTGATGGGTTTTTTTGAACATTTTTCAGTTATAAACGTGTACAAACTTCAATACTTCAGCCAGAAGACTCAGCAACATTGCTATATTGAACATGAACACATTATTCGACAATGATGTTCAGGTGGAGAGCAGAATTTGGAAGGAAATAAATGTTAAAAAAACTAAATGCATATGCCGAATTTGTTTCTGGATCACATACTAATAAAAACTAAAAGATAGTGAAAGGAAAAGAAAAGAAAAAACAGCCACATGCTGTAAGTCATTGTGCAGAAGACACCAAATTAACCCTTTACTTGTGTTAGCTGTACAAATGGTGAAAAACGATGATTGAGCAGATCGAAAGGCAGGAATAAGCTCAGAAATGTTTGGGGAAAAAATGTGTTGCCTCGATGATCTGTTCGCTACAAGCACGCACTCGTTCCACAGACACATGAGCGCGTTTCACACACACCCTAATCAATCACTGAATATGAAATGATGGACATTTCCTTATGGGAGCCTGCGGCGCAGGAGCTACACGATTGAACCGAGCTTTTTTATTTTTTTGTTATTTAACAAGCAAATAACGAGCACCTTTCAGGAGTGTACGTTTACAGAACATCCAGCTAATACAAGCAAGATTACAAGCATGGCGGGAAAAAAAAAAAGATCGGATTTCACTTTTACAAAATGAAAAAAAGAAAAGCTGTATACAAACACACCACTCCCCTCCCCTCCCCTCCCCTTTCGCACCTCCCATAATAAAGTGCAAACAAAACCTACTGAATAGCGAGACACTAAAAGCGTGTTGATGCTGTGAGATCCGCGATCGCGATCACACACACGAGCGTCTTGGCGGGTTTAGTTGAATCCTAAGTCCTAGATCACTTTACACGGAAAAAAGGACGATCGAAGAATAGTTCCCCCGTAAGCAAGATTTCGAACAGATACACATCAGGCACACGTGATGCATCTGCAGTATCTATTATTAGCTGAACCCTGAATATAAAAAAAAATAAATAAAAAATTCAACAACTACACATTTGCTGTTACCATGTGCTCTGTCTCTCCACACACAGTCCCTAAAATGGCAGAAAGTGTTGGCTAGATACACTTTTTTTTTTTTTTTTTTTATAGAACAGACACCAGTATTTGTGGGTTTGCTTCAATCGATCACCGTACACTCTGATGACAGACTACACAGCGAACGACTACACGCTCATCCAGGCAGCACACCAATCATCCGAACATCAAAACTCCTCTCTGGTCAGCGTTTCCCAAAGCTCGAAATGAACCTCTCAATTAAAATGGCATTTTGTGACCTTGCAGATCTTCTGCTATATCAACTGTTTCAGAGCTCAGGGCTCCGTTTAAGGCCTCCTCTTCTGGCTATTTATAGAGGAATCCTAAAGAATGAAACCTGAATTTCAATTCGACTATATACTCTAAATTAAAGTGGGTACGTTTGTTGAATACTTTGAATCGAAGGGAAAAACAGCATCCTGGCACTGATACCGTGTCTGATTTATGATACATAAATTATTGGTCTACTGGACTGCTTTCATTTCTTCAAGAGCAAACCAAACACTGCATTGTGTCTCCTAACACAAGTCATGTATACAGCATCACACACACACACACACACACACACACACACACACACACACACACTATACAATGCTAGTCAGTCAACACCCCTATATTTAAGCTTGTTTCTTTCAATTTTATCATAATAGTTTTCAAATCGAAAAACATTTATCCATCAGTGAATAAGGAATTGTTTATTATTAAATGACTGAGAAATGACTAAATAAATTTGGATTTTTCAAGGATTGGAAGGAAAAAGGTGTGTGTGTTTTACACGTAGCACTGTCTATGAGTCATTTGCATACAGGCGTAACATTTTTGCCCTCCGTGTGCACTTGTTTAGAGTCCCAGTAGCGTCTTAGAGGCGTAAATCCCTCCGCTATTATTCTGTGGCATTAAAGGTGATTAAATCAAACACAAAATGCCAGTCATACACACACACACACACACACAAGCACACACACACACACACACATATACACACAAACAAATACAGCTGACCAGGAGCTTAAAAATTGTGAAGTAAAAGGCACATTACTCCTTTGGTCTCCAATTTTTTATAAGCAAGGTGAATATCGTGTCATTTTATGTTATGAGTTTTGCACCGAGATGGATTTGGACTGGAGGACGTGTTTAAAGATCATATCCTCCTCATGCACCCTCACTATGAGAGATTTAAAATGATCCAGACAAAACTAAGCCTCTCATTTAACCACCAAGCCTCGGGTTTCTGTTTTAAAGAAATATCAGATATTAATATTAAGCGTCCATTTGCCTGTTTAAAAATGGATTTAGGCCCCCCGATAGAGTCAGCAGCCCCATTTTTTGGGGGGGAAACAGCAGACTCGCTTCTGTATAACGCAGGACTTTGTGATGTTCTTCCTCCAAATGAAAAAAAAAAAAACCAAAAGACCCCTAAAATCAAAGCTTGCTCGATCCAGACTTTGTTCAGTTCCAACTGCAAAATCGGAACTGGACAAACAATGAAAGGATATAAATAAAAAGGGATTCGAGATGAGCTAAGAGGAGGCCTGGGTGTTGTTCAAGGCTTTGCCAAAAGATTTCTCGTGACCACTCAGTAGCTGTACATAGAGAGAGGCGTGTCCTCCATCATATCATCCTAGAACACAAAAATTTAATTTATATCAAAACATGGCACATAAAAAAATATATAGGAGTGTACTTATTTATTAAACATTTGGAATCGGGGATAAAAGATAGTCATAGCCAGAGAACATCTTTTTGAGTATAGAGACTCACCATGGGTAGATCCTGGAGTCGCCGGAATTCCGGGCGTTCGTTTCTGCGTCTGAATTTGAGGAAAATTAGAAGGGACACAACAGCAGCGGTGACGACAAACACAGACACCAGACCGACTAAGAGTGGATCCATTGATGTAGCAGAGTCTGAAATTCCCAGGAAAAAATAAGAAAGAGGAGAGAGGAAGGAAAAATGATTACGGCATTGTGTTGGTTGAACTCTTAAGATTTTGACACTGTGTGGAAAAGATAAAAGAAAAAAAAAGATAAAAATCAAATCAATCAAATTAGATGATGACAGCAGTAGGAATATAGGTAAGTGACATCTCAGCAATTACGATGTTGGACTTCTAATTAGAAGACCTGTGCCCTTGAGTAAGGTCCTTAACCATCAACTGCTCATTTGTATAAATGAGATCATTATAAAGCACGCTGAATAAGGGTGTCTGCAGAACCCCCCCTGAATGGAAAAAGATAAGGCTGTCAAAATTAACGTGTTATTAACGCAAATGAATTTTAATGCCACTAATCATTTTTTACGTGGAATTAATGCAGCGCACATTTTTGTACATTTAATTAAAAAAAAAGAAAGAAATACGGAGGCGGAATTAAAACCTTCACAACACACATTCATTCACAACGTCCTTTCTTTACTCAGATATAAAAAAAAATTAAAACTTCAAAGAAATTTTTTTTTTAAATCTCTAAAGATTTGTATTACTGATGCGCCAAGTCTCAAATCAAGCCCCAAAATCTGCCATGATGGACACATCCGGCAATCAAAACCGTCCGTGTGGAAACAGCAAGAGTTCTGTTTGGTGTCCTGGTGATTTACATAATTTAAAACACCGTAATTACTTTTAAACATTTACAAGAGTCTTTTTTATTGGTGGCAGTCATCTGAAAATGTAAATAACTGGTTTAATGCAAATAAAGAGAAATAATTGAAATCTTTGTTTTTTCTATGCTCTTTTTTATCATGGTTAATTGACACTGAAAAACATCAATGACTTTTGTAAAATGCTTAGATTTATTGCTCTATGTTGAGTTTGGTTTCACTAATAATAAACATAAATTTGCATAAAGCTTCCATATTCGTTTATGCCCATGTTGATTAGAGTATTTGAACTTATTACTTAGTTTTTGAAAGTATTTATTTAAGGCACATTTAGAACAGATAAAAGTGTGTGATTAAGTTACGATTAATTTTGATTAAATATTTGAAATGAACTGACACCCCTAGTCAATTATTATGCAAGCTAAGAAATCACATATGTGCTACAGACAGCAAAGTAAAACATCCAAATCTGCAAAAAAAACAAACAAACGTGAAATCGATCTGAATTTGGACATTTTTAGCTTTAAGATTTCAAATTCATACCAACAGAAAGGTGAAACTGGAAATAGAAATTGAGGCCACATTTTGCTGTACCTCAACATTTACACCCCAATTTACATATGAAAAAACCAATATTACTTGCAATTGATAAAAGTTCTTATTTTGAGCATCATCATCATCATCATCACCTATCTTGCTCCTGGAGTTAAAAGTCGCTCTGTCAATAGATCTTAGTCAGTCTTTTTCATCAGTAGTTGAACAATCGCTGAATAATTCACTAAGTTCTTGTTCCATCAGCAACATTTCGTATTATTAATGTTCCTTTTTATAAAGTGTGTAGGCACTTTTCTGTGTTTTGATGATTTCTAACTGGGATATTTGTTTTTAAACCTATTTGCTTAGGCTTAAGCCCATCTCAGTACAAAGACGCAACCTTAGCTTGGTATTAAAAGTGTGAAAAAGCCACATTTAAATTTTTAATCATCAGACTGAAGGCATTTACTATCATGTTTGCTAGACTGGCATTTTAACAGACCCTATTCCAAGCAACAAAAAAAAATCCAAGACAATGTTGCAATGTAGTCTAAATCAAAATGATATCATTTTAGTCAAATATGTCTGTTTTCTAAAAACAAAAAAAAAGTTCTTGTTCATGTTCCGTTTCTTTTATTATTTGTGGCCATTTTTCAAAATTAGGCTGGAGCGACATGTAACAAGTATTCCCAGACTGCCACAGATTTCGTAATTTTTCCGGTGTGGAATAAGACAGGGTGGTCCTGGTAATCACAGGCCCTACAGTGGAAATGTGGCCTACTTTATTAATCCTGTCCTGCTCAGCCTGTGATTCACTGAGGCACAATTTCTTTATTGGATCCACTGCATCTGAGTAAGTAACTGAGTAAGCAAGTTCTCTTAAGTTTGCAGTGCAAAGCAGATCGAGTCGCATGATTTTAGTGCATGACGCAGAGGCGAATAACCACCAGTGTAAAGCACAGTGAATTAATACCATGTATCAATAAATTAGTCATGGATTATACCACTTGTACCAGAGTCATTCGCCAGCGGTGACAAATTAAAGCGGTCATTGGTGTTCACAGTGCAAAACTGACAAAATTTATTCAATTTTAAAATATGCGATGTTGTTATTTTATATACACGATTATAATTCTACTCTACAAAGACAAAGTAGTGACATAAAATGACTTATTTCAATGAAGCATAATAGTTATTAGAGTGAAAAAGAGATTACGTGTGAGATTATCTGTGTTGCAGCTCTTAATAATGAAGCTTTTCGTGTTAACGCCTTCTACCATTAAAAAAAATATATATTTTTTATTTATTTATTTATTTATTTATTTATTTATTTATCTATTTATATTTCTTTATTCAGGGTCATATCCAGTACATCGAATTTAATTTGTGCCACAGATCATGTTTAAAAATTCCCATATATTTTATGCAGTAGTTACACCATCAACATCAGTACACAATGTACATTTAAATGAACTACCTGAGCATTCAATGGTTTAAACGCACGCCTTCTAGCCTCCGAGTTATTAAGCAGTATAGTATTCAAACAAATCATTGCATAAATATTTTTCTAAATGTTACCGTGTGTGTGCGCTATATTAACCCAAGTTGGCAAGGGAACAAAGCTCAGTCTGTTCACTTGTTTTTTCAGTGTAAAGACGTCCCTGGCCCAGACCAGCCTTCAAGCTTTTAAAATTATAATCATGCTCTTGTTCTCCACACACAAATCCCCCCAGTTACAAAAAGGTGCGCGAGAGAGTGTGTGTGTGTGTGTGTGTATTATGATAATAGGGTAATAAATGGGAGGCTACTTCATTTGTAACACCAGAACAAAATCACACACAAACACACACACAGAATCCATGCAACAAAAGCAGCCCAGCAAATCAAAACATGAACAAGAAAACAAGTGCTACACTGTTTCATTTACACACACACACACACACACACACACACACAAAAAGGATATTTAAAAAAAACATTACACTTACATTCAGTGTCGTCTCCAACGTTTAGCTCGGATGAGTCTACACTCTTAGCCTGGGCAGTGGTGGTGGTGGTAGTTGTGCTGATGGTCCTGGTGGTTGGAGCAGATGCAGTGTCTTTGGTGGTAACGGTTGTGGAGTTGCCCCTGCTTTGAGTGGTTGTTGCTGATGGGCTTGTGGTAATCTGAGGACCAGTGGTGGAAGAAAGGCTCTGAGAGAGTGTGGGAGCTGATGTACTTGTTATAGGCCCAGGAAGTGGTGTGTTGGTGGTGTTGGTGGTGTTGGTGAAGGAGGTGGAGGATATTGTTGAGGTCTGGTTATTTCCAACTGAAAGATCATCTTGGGCGTTTGTTAGGTTTCCCACAACAGTAGTACTGTTAATAGGTGCAAGAGTATTCAACCTAGGTTCATCAGCTCCTGTAGGAAAACATTTATTCCCCCCCCAAAAAAAACATATTAGCTTAGATATGAAATTAAGTCAGTAAACAAGTGTTTGATCACAGTCATCATTGAACATTAAAGAACGGACACGATTAATTAAACAAGCTAAACATACGAGAACAAAGAAGTCAAAACATTCTCTTTTGTAGACATGATAATCAAATGAGTCATGCTGCTTGTGTCTGCAGGCTCCACATCTGATAACGACAACTGGCAAAGTTCTCACATGTTTCGACCCAAACAGATCTCATTATAAATCCACTGTGACAAGTCATTAGGGGGCCAAGCACCAAAGGTCCACAGACAGTTTCTTAGCGTTACATTTTTATTTATTTATTTTAAACTATTCTTATCGAACTATGAATGCGTCTAGAACTGCATGATAAAAGGTTTGGTGCTACCACACCCAATGGCATTCTATACCCATTTTATACTACCATACCCAATGGCATCCTATACAATAGTGTGGTCTGATCAGGCATAACATTATGACCACCTGCCTAATATTGTGTTGGTCCCCCATTTTCTGCCAAAACAGTCCTGACCCAAGGCATGGACTCCACTAGACCCCTAAAGGTGCCCTGGGGTATCTGGTACCAAGAACTTTAATTTAAATCTTGTACGTTGCGACGTGAGTCCTCTATAGATTCCGACTTGTTGACCATTCCTGAACCATTATTTCTTGTGGCAGGGCGCATCCATAGACATCTTGGACCTCCACATTTTTGGAAACTGTTTGTGGAAGAACCACATATGGCTGAAAAAGTGTGAGGTCTCGCAACGTTTGTCCATAGAGTGTAGATGCAGTGCTTCATTGTATAGACAACTTCAAAAAGATACATTTACGGCCATGTCCTGAGAGACAAAGGGACGCTATTTAGTGCTATGTAATGCTTGGCCCTCTCAGTTGCTGTTTTTTGTACACAGAAATTGGAGATATTTTCATATTTTTGTTGTCCTTTATTTTTATTATTTTTCTGTTGAGCTGTTTTATCTGATGCAGTTTTTTTTGTTTTTTTTTACTTAAACACAGGGGAGAAGGAAAAGCAGGTGGTATGACAAGGACAGGGTGTTACTGTGAACCAATATCTAGAGACATATGCTGAGAGAGGGGTAGTGAAATAGGAAGTTTAAAAAGAACACAGTTTGTTGTATGTGTGAGACTGAGTCGCAGGGAGAGATGATTGAGATGTAGCTCATTTTTATGCTGTGTGGTAGCACATATCCATACGGTGGCTGTGTGAAAGTGTGTGTGTGTGTGTGTGTGTTTGTGTGTGCGAGATAGAGTGTGTGATAGCAGATGCTGGGGTGCTGACGAGGTGCTTTTCTGCACTTGCAAATGAACCCGAAAGCAACGGAAGCGTCAACAGGTTTCAAACATTCTCGCCTTCCTGTCAAATCTCACACCACCTTTTGTTGCACTGCCTCCCGACTGCATTCCCCCCCCCAATCATTCTAGCTTAGCTTTACTAGGCTTCTATTGTATTTCTATGTGTCCAGGGTTGTTTGATCCCATTGTTTCACAAATTAGTGTACTGCTTGGATTATGCTCCATAAAATTGGCCATGCAATGGCTCAACAAATTGGAGCCAGCAGTACACATTTACTAACGCGTCCCATAAATTTAGGTCAGCCTTGTAGTGTGTGCACACACACAAATCAACTGACAATCTTTACTAGCTTCACATAAATGATGAACAGACAATCTGCATTATCCGTGATGAGCCACAGTGTATTTTAGAGTTTTATCAATATTGCACTGAAGTTAGTGAAAAGTGCAGTATGTGTATATACACAATACATATGTGCAAGAAAGCATAATCTGTTTGTATACTGAGCTGCAGAGGCTCTGTCTCGCCCATATCTGCTATTCGTCTCAGATCTTCTAGACACATGGATATAAACACACGCAAACCCGAAGAAATTTAAACAGAACGGGACAGGTGATTTATTTAGTTATTTCACTGCTCAATGTTTATAGAGATGTGATGCCTGTTCTTTATAATACAAAAAAATAGATATATATTTGGCATTTTTGCAATAATGCAAGAACAAAACAATGCAACATTAACAAAGCTGTTCACAAACGAGCAGAAAGCACAATGCATCATAACGTCGTGGGATATCAGAATGCCAAACGATTTGAGCGCAACCGACGAATGGACTCAAGCGCACGTATGCCAAGAAAATGCCACCATGTTTTACCCCTTTATCCATATGTAATATACATAATACACACCATTATTTATGCAGGTGTCATGCAAGTAAGACAATAAAAGGAAATCGTTTTTGCAGGCTAACTGAGATCCAAGAGAAGAAGTAAAAACAGAGCCAGAAACAGAACTAAAAAGAGAAAGGAGGGGAAAATGTTTCAGTGAAACTAAAGTTAGAGGTGGGGGTGTCTGTAATCACTACAAGAAAAAAACATTCATATAAAACTAGCAAAAGTCAAAATCAGGTGCAACACAGAGCTACCTGAAGCCTCACCAGCAGTTACTTTACGTGAACTGTATTTCTATTTTGGTTCCCATATAACAATGTCTCAAAAGTTTGGATTGTGAGACACATTAGACAAGCTAGGTAAAGTTCTGTGAACAGATAAGTCCAAGTTTGACAGGTTTGGGTCCAACAGAAGAACTTCTGATCTAACAGTCAAACATTGAGGTGAAAGCCTACTGGTCTGGGGTTGTTTTGGAGCAGGGAAGGTTGGAGACTTCCCTGGTGAAAGGAAAACTAAACCAACATGGCTACCATTCCATACTTCAACACCATACAATTCTATCAGGACTGTGACTAACTGGAACTGACTGGACCATACAACAAGACAATGACCTGAAGCTCTGGAAGTGTGAGCTGGAGTGCATTATATCATGGAATGGCCTGTGCCCAGTCATCCCACCTAAATCCTATTTAACTGCTCTGGGATGGACTGGATCACAAGTCAAAAAGAGATCTCAAAGCAAAGAACAGCTTTGATAAGTTTTAGCAGAGACATTGCAAAGTATTTCAAATGAATGTTTGGAGAAACAACCTGTCCAGATGCCAAGAGTGTGTAAAGCGGTTATTTATGCTAAGGGAGGATTTTGAAAATAAAGTTGAAACATCTGTACATTTTTATATTTGTTTGGTCAAACTACATCTTCATACATCTAAAAAAAAAAATAAAATAAAATAAAATAAAATCACCTAGTTTGCTGCATATAAACAAAAAGAACATGCATGTGTCTCTCAAAAACAATAAAAGACTACGCATTTCCAAATTTTAGTGTTACTTAAAAGATTCAGTTGTTGTTTCACACCAACACTTCCCTAAACACTTCCTTAGCAAATAAATGGATTTTGACAGCGATTTTGCCCAGTCTTTGTTTATCATCTATTGTGTTTTCTTGTCTCTATTCTCCTTGACACCATCAAACTATAAAAGATGTTTGTAAAACTGCTCAGATTCCTTGGGGGTATTGTTGTACAAAATATACACGAGGTCCTACACAAGTCTAACGCAAAAACACAATCCTTTAAAAGGTCATTTCCACTGTCTCTTTTCTATAACCATAAAGGATCCGACATATAAAGGATGTATAAAAGGTCCTTAACCCCTAAGGATATGAATGCAGTGTGGTTGTTTATATATATACACTGTGTCCAGGATATACATGAAACATCTCCAGCTTCCTTGGTAGCACAGTAAGTAGCATTTCTATCTCATAATCTGAAGGTCATGAGTTTGGTCCTTACACTGGGCAAGGGAGCTTTATACGAGGAAGTGGTAGCTCTGCGGTTAAGCCTCTGGGTTACTGATCAATGGATTAAACCTCATTATGCCACTCTTGGGCCCTTGAGCAAGGCCCTTAACCCTCTGTGGATACTGTGGTCATGGCTGACCCTGTGCTCTGACCCCAGCTTCCTAACATCACTGGGATATGCAAAGTAAGAATTTCACTGTACTGTAATATTCAAATGTCATGTAAAAAAACCTTTTAACTGCAGACATTTAAGAATTTGCTTTATATAAATAATTTTTTAAATTTCCAGGTATATTAAAAAATTTAATTTGGTCAGTCTGTCTGTCTGTTAAAAATAAAAAAATAAAAAAACAAACACATTTATGTATTTTTGTTGCAGCTCAATTCCAGATTACCAGATTAAAAATAAAACCTATGAAGCCTGACCTGGAGCGACTGTGCTGTCCGTTGTATCATTGAAGCTCTGGCTGCGGGTGGTGTTAACAGAAAGATCTCCCTTGGAGGAAGCGTTGAGAAGCGTAGGACTTGAAAAGGATTCTGGCTTTGCAGTAGAAGACCTAGTAGAAGATGAGGAGGTGGACGGCGTGGTGAAGTTCAGTAGACGTGCCGGTGAGTTGAGATCATCTTCACCTGGGGGTACATGCGCATAAATTTAAGAGTGTCAATCTCATGTTGGCTACATTCAGGAAACTATAACAACATAACAGCTTTATGGGAATCGATGACTTGTACATGTTGGAGAAGGACTTCCTGGTAGCAGCTCATAGACAAGCATAATGGGCTAATCATGTGTTTGTGGGTGGAAGAGAGATGATCATAGGGGGAGACAGAGGGAGAGAGAATCTATAATAATTTGTAAACGACAGAGTTAGAGAGAAACACAATACTGACAAAGCTGCTGATTAAAGATTCCTCTGTAATGCATTAATCTGAGCAAACCTGATTTTCTGATGGGAAATGAGTCCTATTCAGACATTTTATTAATAAGTAATGAGCATTCGATGTCTAAGTAATTAAAACCCCAGGGGGCAATTATGATTCGCATAGACACCCACTGAAGCCAATACCTTTGCTGCAATGCTGGACCACGAGAGCAAAGATTATAGTAATTATGAAGTTCTATTTCACGATCATATCTGCTGCCTTGGACTTTCGCTACAAACAGCATGTAAGCAGTCAAATTAAATGTATGTCGAGAGGGAAGAAAAGTGTTATGACAATGTCTTTTATAATTCAATATATTAATAATAATTTTATATATATTTATATATATATATATATATATATTATTTTTTAAATAGTAGAATGAGTTAACATTAAGCTTCATTAATAATAGAGGCACAACACAGATGTACACACGTAATCTCTTTCACTATAATACTTTTATGCTTCATTGAAATGTCGTTATGTCACTACTTTGTCTTTGTAGAGTAGAATTAAAATCCTGTATATAAAATAATTAATCTCACACATAAATGAAATAAAATAATTATCTCACACATACATATATACTCATCTAACTCAAACCATTCAATATATAGATCATTGTTTTATGGATGAAAAAACATCAGCTAGGTTTTTAATAAGAAGAGTCAGCTAAGAAAAGAAAAAATAAATGAATTAAGAGAGGTCTCCATGTTTTCAACCCATTCACCAGACACATTTCCAATCTTCAACTTTCCACTTTATACGGAAGTCGGATACAGGATTAATGTGCCTTTCTGTTTTGTTCTGATTCATTCTTTCGAAAAACTGCTTTCATTTGGACAACACTTGTTAACTGTAATGACTCTGTATTCTCATACTATCTACTGCTGAGGTACTCAAAGCAGTTATACAGAAATCAGTAGTGAACACTTGCTTTAAATCATGAACTCTGTGCTCTTCTCTTTCCCTGCAATCACATCGAGACTTCCATAGAAACCCATTTCCTTTCTCTTTCCCTTACACCCAGTCCCTCCCTTTCCTGCCCTGTGACCATTTTTGAGAAAAGCCAGTGACTCACTGTTAATGTTATTAGAGTACTGATAGAGAGGCATGCCTCCCTCATAGCAATCCTAATCACTCACAAACACTCACACAGAGCCGAAACAGAACAGAGAAGTGGCGTACAATTATTCCTACTAAACATGAGCACACAAAAATGTAAAAATATGTTACAATTATCTGCATTCAGGCTAAAACAAACTCACATTGGCTGAAAAACCACATGGCTGGTGTCTTAACAAATAGACTTATGCAGTATCATTCTTTTTCTTTTTTCTTTATATTAAAGCACTGAAATGAGCTCAGAGTTAACTCAGGGATCCGAGCTAAGCAAATGCATGAAAGTTAACAGGTTATGCTGTATATCCAAAAATAATGTAATAATCCCCACCCATTAGATCACATAAGAGCCAAAAGATATTGAGAGTAAGAGTGAACACATGCGTCTTTTGAGACAAATGCAGCTCTGAAACTGCTGTTTAGGTCATATCACTGGGCAGCTGGAAAGGACCACCAATTGTGCTTCTGTATACACAAGCCAGTGTTTTGGGAACATTAAGTGAGCTACACAATGAGATACTCAAATGTTGATTATGGGCTAAATAAGTGTTCGAACACTGGATAAGAAGTTTGACATTGGAGGCAGGTTGGATTTATGTTAACCTTTTTTTAACAAGAGCCACTACAATGTAAAAACAGAACAGTAGCTCTCACCCCTTTGTTAAACCCCCCCCCTTCCCTCTAAATAGTATCTCAGAGCAGCTGACGCTCTAAAACAGTTCTCTCTCTCACACACACCACAAGTCAGTGTCCTCGGGGAGGTGTGTGTGCACACGCTCAGCCCGATCTACCACACCCTGAGCCCCACAATATTGGCCCTGTTCTCCAGAGTGATGGAGCATCAAGCATTACACTCGTCTTACGCAAACACCCACTTGTGAGCACCGCAAAGCACAACGACCGCATTTATCACAAGCAATTATATGGGGGTTTGCTCTAGTAGACTGGGAAGCTCTTTTTTCACTAGGTAGCTGAAAGTATCAGCGTTGTTGGCTAGCTACATACCTGAAGTCGGCCCCTGTAACCCGTGTATTCTGGTCAAAACATTAGAAAGG
Organism: Silurus asotus; assembly: GCA_024362625.1. Classification (NCBI taxonomy): domain Eukaryota; kingdom Metazoa; phylum Chordata; class Actinopteri; order Siluriformes; family Siluridae; genus Silurus; species Silurus asotus. The sequence continues at coordinate 1,659,936 of MU551602.1, read as the reverse complement.
AGAAGAGTGGCAATGACGGTCTTGTTGCAGCATTTCCTGAGAGTTATAACTGGTTTAGGGTGAAAGAGAAATGGTGAAGAGAAGTGCACCATTTTTAGATCTGGCATGATTAAGTGTATGTGAGAAGATGGCCATCTTACCAACTATCTATCCATCTAACTATCTATAAATTCATTCATCTCTAAATCAATCCATCAATCCAACCCTACAGTACACTTAAAAGCCTCAAACAAAATAACATCTGGGTTGCTTGCGCTCCAAACAGCCTGCTTTTATTTTGTAAGTAATAAGACCTATTATGTGTATATCAGTCAGAAAATTAAAACACACTGTGTGCAAATATGTGGTCACTGCAGTGCTACTGATAAGAATTATAGCCAAGTGCAGACAACATCAGTATTTATAGATATACAAAATACTGATTTTAAAAAAATCTAATTGCAAGGACATAAAGAATTGTAAAAGTTCAAATTCAACTAAAGGTCAATTCCAATTTCCAACCATGAAACTGGGAAAAAAAATATAAAATAAAATAAACACCCCTCTCACGCAGAAATGTAGGAGATCAAGCAAGTGACGCGAAATCGACATTTCTTCCCACAGCATTAGGCAACGCATCACTTCTTACCTTTAAATGCTGTAAATATCAACATGTAGACAAATTCGCTTGTCAGAATCCAGAACATATGCAATACAGTTCCTTGTTTTAAAGTGAGAAATTCAAATTTCGGTCAGCTGGGAAACATTTTTCTGACAGAAAATGAACAAGTTTTTAATGTCAAATAAAATAAAACAATTATTAAACAATTTCTACTTTGAAGGCATTATTTCTAGCAGAGCCAATTTACAAGATAAGGAAGAGTGAAGAACGAGTTCGGGTGAGGAATAAAATTAAAAGGTGAGGAGAAGCAGAGAGGTGAGAAATCCCGGCAGTGAAAGAAAAAAAAGTGAGATGAAACAAAGCCTTGAAGAGAAGTGGAGAGGCAGAATGAAAGACGATGCTTTTAATGCAGGCAGAAATGTATGCTAAAGAGATTAATAAATCGGGAATCAAGGATCAAGGTCAAATGTGAAAAACAGACTGCAGAAGGACACGGAGGTAGAAAGGGGTTAAAGTGGCTGCATCAGTAGGGTCTGAATATGATTTGCTGATAAGCGGTGGTGTAGAAACCGAAGCGAAAGGGTTTCTCAAATCACCGCTGCTGCGAGTGCATACACACACCTGGACGTGCACACCTGGCCGAGCGCCTCGCTTTTAAACTAGCGTTCGTTTAGCGTGCGGTTTTGTTAATCGCAGCTTTGAAGCCGAGTTCAAAGAGTAAACATTCTCTGATCCGATGAGTTCAAACCACTACAGGGGGACTGAGGAGAAATAAGGATCGAGACAAGTCGAGGGAAATAGAAAACAAAAAATGTTCAACTAATGACCTACACAAACAGTGAAAAAGGTCAACAAAGCAGTAAACAGCAGATGTGTGAAAGGGCACGAATGATTATGTGAAGAATTGGAGGCTTTACTCTAAATAATACCATGAAGTTTTCGGTTTATAGTAGCAAAGATTGTTAGTAAACCAAAATTTACTGGTTTAAAGGATAAATCTTTAGAAGCTAGGGGTAAACAAATACAACAGCTAGCATGTACGACTATTTTAATGCTATATGCTACATTACTGTTATACTTTTTTTTGCAAAGTCAGATAACTAGCAACTTTGAAGATTTGTAGATATATGAATAATTGTAAAAATGCCACTATGTTCAATTTGCGATTACTGTAAAAATGTTTTAACTTAAAAGGTGTAAAACATGGATCCTGTAAGCCAGAACCAGCCGGATGAAGGTTTTAATCAGCCTAGCCCTTTGTTAGTTCACTAGAAAAACCCAGGCCTGCATACGCCGCTAATAACAAAATGTACTAAGGGCATGTAAATCCTCAAGCTAAATATTTCACATACAGGAAGAAGCTGGGTCAAGTCTCCTTATTTTCTTTAGATGACCGATCACTATATACACGTGCGATCTGCGACTAAACACCGACTATCTGAAAGCATCGTAAGTGTAATGTGTCCTGGTACCCAAAATAAATCTGACCGTCGTACTGAACATATTAAATACAGTCACTACCTGGTAACTGTTACCAGGAACACTCTGTAAATGAACAGTGCATTTTTGCAGCGTTGTTAATAACAGCACAGGACGGTGCACTATAGATGATTAAGGAGGAACTGTGGAAGCAGTACATCACTCCAGTCTAATTTTATGACCAACACATGGAAACATAATACATGGTGTCTGAAAAGTCTCCAATGGGAATATATTGAGCAATACATTAAACAACACGATACAGTGGTTGGGAAAAAAAAAAAAAAAGGTGTACAGCCTAAGACTTAACATCTAGAGCATATTCTGTAAATAATAAATACCAAATTAAGTATGTTGTTTTGTTGAAATTGGTTTCCGACTCTTCCGACACCCATGTATACGATATAATACAAAAACGTGAACCTGCTACAAGATGCAGACCGTGATACAAAATGCACAACGCATGAACTGTTCCTGCTCAAGCATAGCAATAACGGGACAATTTTTTTCCCTCCTAAACAAACAAGAGACAAGAATCTGCTTAGTCAGACTTCCACTCAGCAAAGGTATAATGCCTATGCCTTTCTTTTTCACTCAAACCTCTAGCAATGAGTCCACACAGTAATACTGACTAAACTGGATTACATACACGCATTGGCCCCAATTAATACACCATTAAAGAAAGAAAAAGAAAGCACACCAGCACCTTCACAAAGAGGACATGTGCTCGAAAGTCGAGGATCGTGTAAGTGTCTAAATCACTTCTGTGTTTGATCAGGTTTAGTTCTTTAGGTCTCCTCAATGCTCTAGTGTTCAAGAAGCTCAGAAAGAAAAACAAATGATATTAATGTGAACAGAGCTCTAAACCAGGGCACATAAACCATTTCCATATTTAGAATTCAATTCAATCGTTCTTATTTACAATAAGATCTGAAAAGTAAAGGAGGTTTATTACAACAGCAAGCAACAAGAAGGTTTAGAAGGTGTCCATTTCCAGTAGTGAGGACAGGACAGGACAGGACAGGACAGGACAAGATCAGTCCTGGACAAGTCAGCAGGCAGTCAGCCAGAACATGGAGTGTGACAAAAGAAGGTTTGACTCTAAAAATAAACCACAAATGTTCCGCTGCATGTTGAGAACAGTCTCGCTCACCCACCTACGAGACACTCAAACTTCACAAGGAACCGTGTGTGACGCATTCTCAGAGCCTTACGTATAAATCGAGAGTTGCTGCACCTCTTAACGCCATGTTCAGAGTAAAAAACACTCGAGAAAGACACCACAGCAGGAGCATGTCCAATTGCTCGAAATATCATGAGCGAGTGATGTAATGTAACCAGTTTCTTTTTCTGCTTCTGTTCTTCTCAAGAGAAATAGGTTTAGGTCCAAGTGAGTAGACATGAAGATGAAATAAAATCCCACTCGTGTTGCTATATAAATATTAGAAATCAATGGAACCTCTGTTTCGGGTTTGAAAAGCAACACGTCCATCGCATGCTTGTTTTTCCTCTCTCGTGTTACTTGGAGAAGGGGTATAGGTACCTCAGTATATCCCAACCACCTCATTAACATGTCACACACTCTGAACTCGTTCATCATTTAGTCATTAGTAACGGACACACTGCAATTATTATGTGGTACTGCTCAAGTACCATCAGATATACACCGCATTTCTAATAAATCAAAAGCGTCATCCTTTGATTGCAAACGGAGGCCTTGCAGTTAAAGAGTTGTGGTAACATTGAAGAGTGGTAGGAGACTTTAAGCCTGGAGAAGATTGTGATTATTTAAAATGTTGACATGATTTGATTTGGTTATTAAATCACAGGGCTAGACTAAGATGAAGCAATCTAATTTGGTCATGTGTGAAATGCATAACAGAAGCTCTGACTGTATAACATGTGCAATTCAGTCAGTTTTAGTTTTTTTAGTTTTTTTTTTACAGACTTGTAGTGCTTTGAGCAGCACCACAGAGCTGGAGTAGAAAGGCTTGGCTGTAATTAAGTCAGCTGAGCTCTCCAGAAATAGAGACAGTAATGGAGAGATCTGGTTTTCATTCCAATAGACATTTAAACTGTTTACTAGAAGCACTGAGGATTGGAGACAATCATGAAATGCAGATATGTAAAGATATATGATGACATCATAAAAACACATGTACGTGGCACTTGTGAACTACATTAAATTGTGTGTGTATATGTTTTATATATATATATATATATATATATATATATATATATACACATACATACATACACACACACACACACACACACACACACACACACACACACACACAATGCATGCAATATAAAAGAAACACACTCTTACCTTCTATGAAAGAAGAGAAACAGAAGAGCAAAAACATACAAAGAGCAATAGTTTCCTTCATATTGGTCAAGGAAGGTAAGATGAGCAGTAGTTTGGGATATTGATGATATTGATGATATTGATGATATTGATGATGGTGATGAAGATGATCAATTCTCTGCTCCTGTTAATTCAGTAAACTTCCTGCAGCTCCTCCGCAATCGTTTTATTTGCGATCAGTGAACTCAGATCCTTCTTGAAGGTAAAAACAAAAGAGAGAGCAACACACTCTGATTTGATACTCTGGAAACAAACAGCTACAGTATGTGTCCATGTGAGAAGCTCGTACTGGGCTGTACTACAGCGGGCTCACACACACCACGCACACAACCGTGACACACGCCACACTGACCGACTGAAATAGCGCCGGCGGGGGCGGGGCTACCTGGGTCGGACACGCCTATTCGTAGTGACGCAATACTTCCATCGTCATATATGACGTATATTTAAAAAAGTGAAGGGTTAGTTTTAGTGGTTTTAGTGTAAATATGACCGAAAAAACGGCATTGAATGAATGGTTTGAAAGTAAAGCCTTGAAATCAAAAAGTCTACAAATATATTTACAAATGTAATGCAAAAAAAATAAAAAAACAAATCCTGTAATGAATTTATTTTTATTTTTTCCAAAGTAAAACAGAAAATGACTATTTGTTAATTTATTTTATTTTATTTTTATTTTACATTTTTGATTTAATTGTCTATATTTTATATTTATTTAGATTTTCTATAATTTGGTCTATTTTTTATTTTATTTAATTATATTTGCTTTCCATGGCTTTGGATTAATGAAATACCAGCCCTATTTAAATATAGTTTGTATAAGCAGCCTATTAAAAAATGTTCTCCCAAATAATACAATAAAATAAAATTACAGTAAAGAATAATCCAAAAAGTGTTCAAAAGTAAAATATATTCAAATAGGATCACTTACACATTTTGGACAAATCAATTATTAAAAAACTAAAGATTACAGTAAGCCTGAAATTATAATATAAAAAAAAAAATTAATAAACTAATATACATCTTTATTTTACTAAAACTTTTGCCCAGATTTAAATTTTGTTTGTAAAATCGATATATGTTTGACAAACACACCCAAAAAATATTGTACGAATCAAATCTCTGTATTCTGTAAGCATTTCCAGATATACTCACTAATGTAAATTGATAAATAATAGTGTAAGCAACATCACAGTATACAAAGAGTATACAGTATACACACAATGTGGCCAAAAATATATGGACACCTGGCGATCATACCCAAATATCATTCATCTTGAAAATGTTTCACCAAAGTTTAAAGCACACAATTTTTTAAAATGTCTCTCTAATTATGCCTTTAGCATTGCAATTTTAGTTCACTGGGACTAAGAGCTCCATTGGTTTTCAAAGCTGTAGTAGAAGAACTTAAGTGTCCTTTACAGAACCTTGACCTCAACCCCACTGGAATCCTTTAACTGGAACGCAGACTAACCCCTAAAACACCTCACCAGCATTAGTACCTGTTGCATTTGCAAGGCCAGCAGCATTGTGTGTGATCACACACACACCCCTCACACACACTCCGCTCTCCTGCAGTCTGGAAAAAGGTACTGAATCATTCGGGTCCTCACAGCCAGACCATGTAACAGTTTCTTTTCACAAGCCATTTGACTAGTTAATACAAAGGAGGAACTGGAATGACACACATATACACACATATAAACGATTGCTGTTAAACATTCAATGTTTGCATGTACTTTTATATTTTATTTATTATTCTATCAACAACAGTCTCGCTGGTTTGTGCTGTTTTGCACAAAATGTTGCAGATTAGATTACAGTAGATTCAACTTTATTGTCATTGCACAAGTTACTAGGCAACAAAACACCTAGTGCAGTAGTTAGTTTTGTGTAGTTCTGCTTTTTTGTGTTATTTTGTGTTTATTTATGTTGTCTGATGTTGTCACACCTCGGCCCTGGGGATGAACATCTTTTCATTTCACTGTATATAGTTTAAATAACAAAAAAGCCCACTTGATTAGACCTCACTTGATCTCATTTAGCTACACAAAAAGTTGCAGAATATGTAGTGCAAAGAAGTGTTGCACATGGTGGACAACATGTAGTGAGTGTATTCTTGTATTTAACACCCTTTTTTTGGAAAGGAAAGGAAGCAGGGGGTGACAACCACGATCTTGCAAATCCGTCAGCAAATGTGCAGTTGCAGCCCTTAATCTCAATGATGCTTTTGTACATAAAATAATGAAGACAAATCCGATTTGCCACATTCCACAATGTAGTATAAATCCTTCCTAGGAGAGAGGAGAATACTTCTTTTTCTTTCGGCTGCTCCCATTAGGGGTCACCACAGTGGATCATCTGTCTCCACACCCCCCTGTCCTCTACATCTGCCTCTGTCCCACCGACTACCTGCATGTCTTCCTTCACCACGGTCATAAACCTTCTCTTTGGTCTTCCTCCTTTCCTCCTTCCTGGCGGCTCCATCCTCAGCATTCTTCTACCAATATACCCCATGTCCCTCCTCTGCACATGTCCAAACCATCTCAATCTCATGTTTCCAAAACGTCCTCCATGCGCTGTCCCTCTAATAAACTCATTTCTGATACTGTCCATCGTCGTCACTCCCAATTAAAACCACAACATCTTCAACTCTGCTACCTCCAGCTCCACCTCCTGTCTTCTACTCAATGCCTCTGTCTCTAAACCATCTAACAGAGGAGAATATTATGAGTCCAAAAATTGGGAATAAATCTGATGCTTAGGTGTCCACAAACTTAAAAGTGCAATTCATGAAAAAGATCTCAAGGGGTCACTCTTTAGCTATATTCGATGTGTCGAGATGATTGAAGAAACACTCAGGTTCCCAGAATACAACATGATGGACCAATGCACTGTGTACAATGAGTGTGCCTGAGCAAAAATGTGTGATGGGGGAGGATTTAAAACAATAAGAGATAAAGCCATATCTCATGGTGGTTCCACAAAATATCCTGATTGGATAAATATTGGGGTAAATAGGGTTCCGAGGTGAGAAGTCCATACTCATGTTTATGATAGTGGGAGGGGGAAGAGACACACAGAGAGACACAGAGAGAGACACAGAGGGAGATGGGAGGAGGCACCACGGGGTTTTAGCCTCATTGCACCATTGAGAACAGACACAGTCAGGCATTTTTATGGACATTTCATTACCTTAGGAGGTAATAATGCGGGAAAAGACGTGCTCCAGACATTTTGGAGTCGAACAGGAATAAAATAGTTGATCAATAAAACCCAGAACAAACATGGCTGAGCAATGCTATCTTCTAGGTCGCTAGCTAAGACACCGCTCTTGTTCAAGCTAGCTAACCGGGCACATTTCTGAAAGAAGGATACTTTATAAAAATCTGCGATCGAAAAATTATCTATACTTATATTTAATAAGATATTTGAAGGGTTAAATAAAAGGCTCTAAAGGACTGAATATCTGTCATGTTCGCCTGTTCAGACAGCATGGAGACACCGGTGAGGACAGCGATAGCAGCGACCAGCGCCGATTTCACCGTGGAGAACGTAGAGAAGGTGAGAACAGGAGACACTTCATGCATTCATTCGGAGCTGGATGGACTGGAGATCCAGTCTCCATCACTCTTTACATCAGGGATCCTCAATCTCATCCACAAAGCACACCAAGCTTTTGTTTATAGACTGAAATCCAACGTGACTCCTCTCTGTCTCTCTCTCTTCTCTCTCTGTCTCTGTCTCTTCTCTCTCTCTGTCTCTGTCTCTCTCTCTTTCTCTGTCTTTGCTTTGATCATTCCATAGATGATAACTTGAAGGAATTTGGACTCTTGTCTCACTTGAACCTTTGCTTTTAAAAATTTATTGACTTATTCTCTATATATATCTAGTGTACAGGTCCAGCCAGAAGACACTGTAGGGAGAAGGAGAGGCAGAACATCAGAGAAAGAGGGAGAAATGTATAAAAGAAGACAGACGACATGTTTCTACTTCTGTCAGTCTTATTTGAGGTGTTAGACAGATGATCTTTCATAATTAAATATGACCTGTCTAGGGTTTATATATCTGTCCTGTACCCAGATGTTCTTTATACAGAAAGAAAGAAAAAAAAAAGGAATCTGAGAATTTGTTTTTGTTTGTTTTCGCAAGGTGTTGCTGTTTGTTTACGGCGTGACTATGTAACGTTAAGGTGTTTGTTTTGAGTTTGGAATAAAGGCTGAGGAAGGCAAGATGAGTTGATCTTGAATGATTGAGGTCATGGCTGAATCCCTGTTTCCTACATTTTTGATGTATAGCATGGGATCATTTGTCCAAAAAAAAAAAAAAAAAGCTGGATATGGTAACCGAAACTGAATATTTAGATGAAAAATAAAGACTGCGACTGATGAATGAACATGTGACATGAACCGATTCGGTTTAACCGCCGTTCTCGGGTCTGTCTTCTCGATGTTAAATTCAGATTGCAGTGTAAGCCAAAGATGGCACTTTCTCTCCTCAGTGTCAGTCAGGTGTCATGTTTCCAATCCTGGACCGACTCTGCTAAACGTATCCCAGATATGAAGCGCTTTGTTTTTTTTAGTTTGTTTTTTTAACATGCCACACTGTGTGATTAGACAGAATCTAAACTTAGAATGAAGTAGTGCTGCTGTGGTGGCCAGCTGTTATTCACACCCCGTATCCTTTTAAGGATTCTTCTAGAAAACAAAACGATGAGATCAGTGGCTTTTATAATAATAATAATATAATAATAATAATCTTTAATCAACACACTCAATCCCTTTTTCTAGATAGTAGTTAAGTTCCCTTGTTACTGAAGTAAGGAGTTTAAGCCCAGCACTGCAAGTTGCCCATGTTGGGCCCTTAAGCAAGGCCCTTAACCCTTTTCTGCTTTTGTTTGACCCTGTGCTCTGACTCAAACTTCCCAACAATATAAGGTTTATGAAATTTAAGATAAGAAATTCAGTTTATAAATTGTGTTATATGATCACCGACGCAGTCTTTTGCTGTTTAGGACTTATCGGGACGCGTTGCTTTAGTTCGGACTATAAAGCAAACGTAGGCTAATGTGTCCCTGGAATCTGCAAATCATAATTCAGCATAATTGACTGGTGGTCTCTGAGAGGTGATGTGTGAGGGTAGTGTCTGTAAGGGGTCGATTTTTAAAACACAATGGATTAATTATAGAAATATGTTTCACTAGATTTCAAGTTCACTTGCATTTTTATTTGGTGCTTATCGTTTTGAGCTGATCTGCAGTGTGTGACAGAGATTTTACGGAGAGCAGCATCATATTACATGCCTTACAGTGCTTCTATATTGTGTAAAGATAGATTGATATAATCACTATGACTTGGGCTAAAACGATTCAAGTACATTCGAATACAAAAAAAAAAATCATTGAGTTCTGCATGGTGTTTCCCCACGGACCATTATTATTGACGCACCACCCGTTAAACTCTGGAACACAAGACGCTGCATTATTAATAAAAGTGGCGGAACACAAAGAAAGTTTTACACATTGAAAATTAAACCGGTTACAATCGATAAAATCTCATGGTGTCAAACTAAGACCATGATCCCTGGAGAGAACCCTGTCGAACAATTAGCATAGGAGACGGATCTTGATGAAGAAGAGGAGCCTCGTTCAGCTTCAAACTTCAGGCCCACAACATTCATACTGGTGGCTGCACCATAAATGTTGGATGTTTATCAGAGAGAAAAAAAAAGTCAGATTTCCGAGAAATAAACTCGGGATTGCGAGAAAAACATTCTGAATTAGGCCAACTTTTTAAATCTAAATAAATAGTTTTTTATTTATGTATATATTTGTATTTCCATTTTGATGTAATATGTGATTTTAAATGCACTAAATAAGTTTAGTTTTCACAGATATTCCTGCATGCAATTTAAGCAATAAAATTCAATTTTAAAAAAGTACTATTTATCCGATTACTCGATTAGTCGTCGGAATAATCGGTAGAATACTCGATTACTAAAATAATTAATAGCTACAGCCCTCGTTAAAACAATGACATAATTCAGGCATGATGTTGCTGATTGTCATAGGTGGTCAACCTTAGAGCATTTGAGCTGCATGGAAATGCCAGTTTCTGATCGGCGCTCTTTCTCGTCTGACCGAATCTTCTTTTTACCATCGTTTACCAATTTTACCCGCAGTAGAAACCTTACAGCTTAGCAAACGCGGTTTAAGAACAGAACACTTGAGACGAATACAAGAGGTATCTTTTTTTTTTTTTTTTTTTTTTTTCGGGAGAGCAGTGCATGCGTCAATTCTCTGCTTTTCTGTGAAGCAGCCTTTTTGACTTTTGACTTATTGTGCATTGTGATTCAGAGCTAAACTTTTCTGCCTTCTGTTAAGTTGTATGCTTGGTGTAAGGTAAACATCAGACATTATAAATGTAAAAGTATCAAAAATAAGTCCTCATAAATCCCATCTTTTATGCAGATTAAAGTATTAAAGGCTAGTACAGAGAGGGAGTTTTTGATTCAGCCTGCTATGGCATGTACTGTATATGGAAGCCAGTTTCCGCCACTGAATACATTTTTTTTATTGCGTTATTGCAATAACGTTATTGCGTGTTGCGCTATTGCGACGTTTTACTCGCAAATTGCGAGACCAAACGTCAGAATTATGAGATATAAACTCGCAATTGTGAGAAAAAAAGTCCGAATTGTTAAATATAAACTTGCAATTGCGGGGGGGAAAAGTCAGAATTGTGAGAGACAACATTTTCTGGCAAAGCCTATAATAACATAGGCAAATCGTAAAGGATTATCATGCCAGAGTGTTAATATGGCCAAATCTTTTCGTCAAAAAAATGGCATCCAAAGCTCTGTTTACAAAAAAAACGGTCACATATTGTGGTTTCCTATTATGTGCTTTGCAAGAAAGTGTATAAATGGGACTGACTGTGTTTTTCATTGTTTTTTATTTCCATTTAATTTGAAGACTGATAGTATAAACTGCTTTAGTTTGCAGGTTACATAGTTCTTTATTAATTTATTCTAATTAGTATGAAATCATAAATCAGGACAACTTTGATTTTATTATAATACAAATTGATTTTATGTAACATTTGCTTTCAGCTCTGTCAAATTCGATTTTTGGTCCTTCATAAGTTAACCGTTTATGGGACCTCTAGACAAATTGCCGATACCCAGAGCCACACAGTTTTATTCAATCATTTCTGATTTGTCTCATTATTCTAGAACGTGAATGGCTTTACAAACTGTAGAAAGCCTTATAATGATATGCGAGACCAGCTTTGTATTAGAGCTTTTGTGCTTTTGCTGAGTCATGTTATTTAGCTTTCTAATTCAACGTTAGTGAACTCGATCACTCGCTGTACGCACCAGGTTACGGTTATACAGTCCCTTGTACAATCTTTCAAGCTAGATGAAATCTTTTTCTTTGCATACCCACTGTTTTATCATTTGCATCTATATATTTTTTAAAAAGATCTCGTGTCGATTTCTGTGAAAACGTTGGAATTAATTTTACAGACTGAAAGCGAATCACCTCATGCACTTGAGCGTTTATTTTGTCTTTCTTTTGGATTGTACTCGTTGGAATTGAACTGAATCGGTGCATAAAATGCAGGCAAATGGTTTAAAACATACAGAATATCCATCATCCTTCGTTAGTTCAGTGTGTCACATTTGGTAAATGCCACTTCTTGTGCTGTCACAGGGGATCAATTCACTAATATTTGATTGTCCAGTGAAGCTTCAACTGAAGAAATGTTTTATTGAACTGCTGCAAATATTATGACACTGAGGTGCCAATAATTTTAAAACAAGCTGCGTTTTTGTTGCCTGCATTTCATTATCTCTCTCGATTCTGTTCCCTTTATCTGTCTCATGCATTTTATTGTTTCTTTCTCTGATCGCTCTTTTTTTGGCGAGTCTGCATATTGAGCCCTTTTTTTTGTCCTTTCCAGTTCGACACTCCAGAAGACTTTTGTGTGTCTTTACATCGGCAGTGCAGACGGTTGTATTGTGTATTGTTTGGTGGGATGTACGGGTGGCTGGTAGTGAATGGTCAGAAAGGGTACTGCTAAGTCATAAATTTTTGCAGTGGACTACGTGAAAAAGGGGACACATGAATCCACAAAAGAAATACAATTAGATTGACATTTAACAAATGAAGCTTATCAATACTTAATTTTTTTTAAATGAAAGAGTTCTCAAGCACTTCAGAGTGAACTACGTCGAGAATAAAACCATTTGTTGGAAAGTTGAAGAGAATTTCCCCAAATTATGGGAACGTTGTGTCTTAATGGGAGTCTATTTTAAAGTATCCAGACACTGAAAATAAACCAAATAAGCAAAACAATATGTCAGCATAGCGTTTACTTTAAAAAGACAGCGAATATAGGCCTTTATTTAGAATACAAGCGGTCAGAAATGATTAGGGGGAAGTTGAAGTCGTTGCACCACCGAACTGGACTCTTGAGCACGACTCTCAATATAAGATAATTGTGAATGATTAAGACTATTGGTCTATTGGCTACACTGATGTGATTGTTACAGTTATTATGAATTCGGGGTGAGAGTTTGATTCCAGTAATGTCCATATTAACATAAGTACAATAACATTATATAGGATTTGTTGATTAAAATGCTGATGCTTGTAAGAAAAAATTGTGTTACAATAAATTGATTTTGGTATGTAATTTAATCACAGGTCTGCTATTTAGATTTAGGTGGGTTTTTTCCCCCCATAGTTTGTGGGCAGACAGAAACTAAGAACAGCATAAAAATTCTAATCGGCAATTATTTTGCTTTGGTGTGTTCAAATCCGTTCCACTTTGGTATAATATATAATTGTATATAATTCACATCGATGGTTTAACTATTGTGATTACTTCCACCACCTGCTGCACCAAAATAACACCACGGCACGATGTGACTGATGTAAGTTTTCTAAAATACCTGGCCTGGCGTATATAAGATAAAACTGCTGCTTATGTCCTTGGTAAATGTCGCCGACTGGGCATCAGCCCTGTTTATAAACTGTCCTGACTAATAAAAAAGAACATGCTGGATAAAAAAGTAATGAGCAGCAGGATCATTTTTCCTGAGCTTTGCCCCAACATTGAACACTGGTGTTTTTAAAGATTTTCTTCTTTCTCCACTTGGGAGCGATATGATTTAGACCATGTGCATAAGATCATGAGAAATGTTTTTTAGTGGGATTAAGTGTGTCCTGGTGGAGAGTGAGCTTTTCGTCTAATGCTGGAGTTCTGCAAAACACAAACTTAAAGGAATTCTATGGGATGAGTGGAGCTGAAGCATACCCGTAAAAATGTTCCTTAATAGCAGAACAGGGCCACTGTTTACAGATAGTTTACATTAATAGGTCACCTCTGTGTGTGTGTGTGTGTGTGTGTGTGTGTGTGTGTGTGTGGACAGCATCCTCTCTATGCTCTAATCTGTCTTAGTGCTTCTATGCTCTTTGGAAGCACTTTAAATGATTAAACCTTGAAAGATGTACATGGGAGCCATCACATATAAGTAAAGGTAATGGAGACGTTGGTTAGACGAATGTTTGTGGACTACTGACTAAGGTTGCAAAAGGGCAGAAAATGTATCTGGTAAATTTTCATGGGAATTGCATCTGGGGTAATTTTGGAAATATTCCAGGTTGCAAAATTACCAAGAATTGATGGAAATTTATGGGAATTAATTTGACATTTGGAAAAATGTATCAAATTAGTTTTTTGTGTATATAAATGTATTTTTTTCCCATAAGCCGACATGCATGCAAACGGATCAATTGCATATAAAAAATTATCACATAAAAACAAACAAAAAAAAAACGACATTTTTGACTTTGATTTAATGTAAAGGTAATGGAGACGTTGGTTAGACGAATGTTTGTGGACTACTGACTAAGGTTGCAAAAGGGCAGAAAATGTATCTGGTAAATTTTCATGGGAATTGCATCTGGGGTAATTTTGGAAATATTCCAGGTTGCAAAATTACCAAGAATTGATGGAAATTTATGGGAATTAATTTGACATTTGGAAAAATGTATCAAATTAGTTTTTTGTGTATATAAATGTATTTTTTTTCCATAAGCCGACATGCATGCAAACGGATCAATTGCATATAAAAAATTTTCACATAAAAAAAAAAACAAAAAAAAAAACCCGACATTTTTGACTTTGATTTAATGGTGAGGATTATTTTGCTGCACAATAGCTTATGCACAGAAAAGGGAAGTTTTGAACATAAACGTATGTAATATTTAAGTAATTAACATGAATACACGAGAAAATTCTTGACCTTGTTTTGTGTTCAGGATTCAAGAAGTGATGTGTGTTTGTTATGGAGGAATACACAGTGCATGTAGGGGGTGTGGCTTCAGAAGCCCTGCAGTAAGTCTGCTATGTGCATGTGATCGATGAATGTGCAGGATAGGAATTTGACTGAAATTGCATTGAATCTGGTTGTTTTAACCAAAAATGTTTTGCAAGATTTTTTTAAACTGCATTTAAGTTATTGGCTAATCTGCAATTTTGTAAATTTATTTTCCTATTAATTCCTGTTCATTCCCATAGAGATTTTCCAGTCTACGTTTAACTATATGATTCGTTTGTGCTTTTTAACATCTCATTCCACATTTAGACCTTATTTGCTCTTATAATAACCTCCACTCTTCTGGGAAAATGTTCCACAGGATATTGTGGAACATTTGCTTGTGAAGATTTTGCTAATTTGCCTGCAAGGGTGTTAGAAAACTCAGGTACTGGTGAGGTGAGAAGGCCTCAGTGTTCACATTCATCCCAAATGTGTTCAATAGGGTTAAAGTCAGAGCTCTATAGCAGCAGATCTTTCAATCCAACCCATTTCCATTAGATAGACATAGAGACAAATAGACAGACAAACTGACTGCATACTACAGGTACACAGCAACAAAATGCAGTTCAGCATCTACCAGAAGTGCAAATAGTGCAGACACTGTTGTAAAGGTTTAACAAGTAGAAGGTTATAAGGCTATGACATTGAAAAAATTTGCAAAAGCTGAATAAACAAGTACACTAAATATATGCATACTACCACTTCTTTTGGCTGCTCCTATTAGGGGTCACCACGGCCTCTACATCTGCCCCCTGTCCTCTACATATGCCTCTTTAAAACCACTAAATATATGCATATGATTTTATGCACAGAGGCATTGTCATGCAGGAACAGGTTTGGATTTCCTAGTTCAGGTGGAGAAAAGAAGTTAATGCTCCTGCACCCAAAGACAGCCGATGCAACTGTGTGCCTTCAACTTTGCTGTAACCATTTGGGGGATTGGGGACCCCATTTTGGTGGGGGTCATGTGTCCCAATACTTCTGGACATATTTGTTTATTTATAATTAAAGAATAACTCCAATAACTTCATATTCTCGCTGATGTTTACGAGCGTTAAAATTAAACCATTAATCCTCCATTTATAGCCTCGCTTACACACACACTCCAGTTTAGTATGACTCAACTACAAGGAGAAACAACACTGGTTTACTCCTATAAAGAAATGTACCTATTTTCTGATATGGACAATATACTTTTCATTCATGCAATTCAAAAACAAATAGTCTAAAGCACTTCTTTTTACAGTTCAGTAGATTTAAACAGTTTGTATTTATTTATTTATTTTTTTCACTAGTTTGGTCAATATTAACCAGACAAGAGAAACAGAGTTATGCTGTAAATATAATAATTTTACTGTGGTTGCGGAAGTAGGCATATATACTACGATTTCACACAAAAAAGGTTTAAGGTGAATGGCATAGTTTGAAGTTTTCTCTAAGCTTCTCCTAACAGCCTCTAAAAAATACTTTGTATTGGTTAAAATAATTTTCTATATTTGTACTAACTTTGTGTTAATACGATGTGAGTAATGATGTGAAATGATGCTACAGTAGAAGCAGTGTCTCAAATACATTGAAAACACAACATGAAGCTGCCGTTTGAGATTATTTTGGTGCGTGTGTGTTGGGGAAGGGGGTGTTGAAGATTAAGCTTCACTAATTATATCTTGCACGGTGTGTACTGGGAATTGGTTGTCCATAGCAACTTGAGGTGTGTTTTTCTCGTGAGGGCTCATAACATCAACAAGCACACTGTAATGCCTCTTTCTTCAAACGCACACGGGAAATAATGGGTACGTACGTTGAACCCAGGACTCTCTGACGGAACTGATTGTGAAGAGCCGCGCGATACGAGGACTTTATATCGAGTGCGTTTGAAATGTTTCTCGCAAAGTGTTTTTCCCAGAGATCGCATGTAACAAGATGCACATACAGTATGCACACATTCTATTAGTGACACAAAAACAAACGAGTAACCAACCGTAATAAATGGTAATTTATGGTAAATAATGGTAATCATTGACAGTTCCTTAGTGGTTTCCTTTTCTATTATTTTGGTATCATCAAAAGTATTGGGACACCTGGCTTCTATATCCATAGGTGGTTCTTCCCCAAACTGTTACCACAAAATTAGAGGCACACAATTGTACAGGACATATAACGTTTTTCCTTCACTTGTACTAGGAGACCCAAACCGGTTCCAGCATGACAATGCACCTGTGCACAAAGCCTGCTTGGAGATATATGTTGGAGTGGAAGAATGTTTTTTGAAATTTAATTTTTATCAATCATTGTTACTGGTTTTTTTTTTTTTGGTTTGTTTGTTTTTTTTTGTATAGTTGAAAAAATGCTGTGGGTTTTCCCCAAACTGTTACTACAAAGTTGAAGATACAATTGTACAAGGCATCTGTACACAAAGGGAGTTTAATGAAGATATGGTTTACATGGGTTAGAGTGGACCTCAACCCTATTGAACCCCTTTGGAATGAATGTAAATGCTGACTGCACCCCAGGCCTCCTCACCTAAACCTCACCTGACTTTACTGACACCCTTGTGGCTATAAAAAACAAATCTCATTCACAAAATTTTCCCAGAAGAGTGGAGGTTATTATAACAGCAAATGGAGACTAAATATGGAAAGAGATGTTTAAAAAGCACATGAAATATATACATATAGTGTAAAAGAACATGAGTAGGAGCTGGAAAAACATTCCTTGTGCCTGTGATATTTTACCTGGTGAAGGACCTTTTACATGGGCTTAAGTGACTTAAGAAGCCATTTCTCTATATACAGAATATTGAGAGATTAATATTAAATTTTTTTCAGTACGGCAAACCAACTCTGCTCTATATTTCATATTAACATGTATTTGAATCACTTGTCTGTTAATCACCTTTCGATTTTTTTGTAGTTTTGAATGCTGAGAACATTAGTAGTGGTGATATCAGTTTTCATTTAGTTTTTTTAATTTGCCGTCTGTACTTCTTATTATTACTATTATTAAAAAACTCTTTTTAAAAATGAGAAGTTTTAAATGGTAATTTCTCCTAATTCAGTGGTCCCAAAACCTTTTTGTATCACTGTTCAGTTTCACACAAGATGCAATTTTTCCATGCGCAGCGTCGGAGGGCGTAGGGTGTCGCACGCACTAGTGTCCATATTATATTACAGTTATTCATATATGGTTTAAATATTACATATGTAATTAAAATATAATTCAACTCACCATAATGCAGAATATTTGGAAGAATTTATTGACGCATATTTAAAAAAAAAAAGAAAGAAAAAAAAGTGCGGTAAATTGGCATAGGCGAGAGGGTTATTTTTTATTATTTATAAAAAAAAGTATTTATTTATTTTTAAATTAAACACCTTGCAGCCATGCGAGTAAGTAAAGTTGAAATCTATTTAAAATTCTAATTTTGTATTTTATAATTTTTGAGGAAATTGGTTTATAGTATTAACGCAGTGTATTTTTTTAACGTAGGGGAATGTGTTTGGATGCTCAGATGAGTAAACCGCAAAATACATGAAAAGCAATTGTATAGAAAAGTTACTGTAAAGCTGCATAGATATCAAAACATTTATTCTTTTTATTTAGCGTCATTATTCATGCAGCACTCAGTACAGAGTAAAATATATCTGCCTGAGTGTTTATGAAACAGTCCCTTCTATTTGAAAGATGTCAATGATTATAAATAACAGCCTGTAGTTATAATTTTAATGATTGAATTTTTTTATTTTTTTAATCTCCAAGCGTCATTTCCAGCATTTGTCGTCAGAAGATGTCGAAGGTAGATTTAGCGAGTGAATAAATCAGCCATGAGACAGACAGTGGGTGTTATGCAGCCAAGTCTAATGCACTGTCCGTCGGCCACACGCACCACGGGGAGCCGCCGTGATTAATGGCCGATCGAGGCGGGTGCAACAACAAGAGGACAGAATGAGTCATCAGCAAGCATCTCTCATCTCTCACACTCGCTCTTTAATACAGATCCAGCATCACTGTCAGTGGATCAAAATCATTCAGGACTAGGAAAAAGACTAACTCGGATGTTGTGGAGGGAAAAAAATAAAATAAGTGCACCACCGGAGGTTGCCATAGCAACATCGCAGAGAGGTCGCGGTAAACCGAATCATGTAGCGCACAATTGTAAAGAAAGGCAAAGTGGTTCGATTTGAACAATGACCCCGTTGTGC
The DNA here is from genome assembly GCA_024362625.1 of Silurus asotus. Lineage (NCBI taxonomy): Eukaryota > Metazoa > Chordata > Actinopteri > Siluriformes > Siluridae > Silurus > Silurus asotus. Next base: position 1,640,894 of record MU551602.1, on the reverse strand, counting down.
GTCACACGCACACTTACCTTTGTACAGTGGAACCCGGTTATCTCGCCCTCGGTTACCTTGACAACGCTATTAAGTCGACGTTTTTGAAGTGGAACCGCCAAATTTTAACGTCAGTTATGTGGATCGGCGCTGTGCAGCCGCAGAAGAACTCGCGAAAGTGGCGGAAAATCAAACCTCACAGATACTACAGGTGTTTGTATTGTATACTGGTGAATCTCTGCTGTTAGTAAGTGCACATATGCATTTTTTTGTTAAATGTTATGCGATGAACGGGAGCGCGGCGCTCCTGGATTCAACTCCTTACCGAGCGCGCGCGCGAGCAGGGTAGCTTCAGAGAAAGCGGCCGAGAAAGCACATGCCACGCCCCCTTCAGCCGTTCACGTTTGAGACTTTTCTGTCCCTCGTTATTGGTTTCGGGTTCGGTTTTGGATCTTCCGGTTTTTTTTTTTCCGGCTTCGCGTTGTGCCGCCGGTCGCGGTATTTGTTTAATTTCCATATTTTTTCTATTCACAAACTCTCTCTCTCTCTCTCTCTCTCTCTCTTAAGTTTTTTTGGACACTTTGCTTTGTGTGTTTGTGTGGATTACTTCAGCCTGATGGTCACAAGTTTTCATAAACTTAGTTACTGTTTATTTTTCTTTTTTT